>CM041778.1:56135235-56519517 GCA_023374045.1 Limonium bicolor
TATAGATATGTTCTGACAACTTTTAAAAAAATTATTTTTACATGTATACAATGGTACACTAAAATCATAATATGATTCATTAGTTTTGATATTATGATTCATTAAAATTTGTATTATGATTCATTAGTTAATAAGTGGTGAATTAGATAACAAACTTCGGAACTAATAAAAATTATTATTGTTTTGAAGTGTATATTATTGTTGTATGGTGCATTTTAAACCTTATATACTGAATCGTGTATTTTTCATACATACAAATATTGTTTGTGTTGTATTATTGTGTAAAATTTTTTATTTTTATATGTTACAATGATACACTAAAATAAAAATATGATTCATTAATTTTGATATAATGATTCATTAAAATTGATATTTTGATTTTAAAACTAATAAGTGGTGAATTAGATAGTAAACTTTGGAACCGATAAAAATTATTATGTTTTGTAATGTATTATTATTACTATTTTGTGGTGTATTATTATTATTATTATTATTATTATTATTATTATTATTATTTATATGATGTATTTTATGTCATGTGGTTAATCATATCTTCTTGACATATCAATTTTAAAACAAATAATAAATCATTTTATTTTGTAGTGTATTATTATTGGTGTATGGTGTATTTTAAACAATATATGGTGAATCAATTATGGTTGATATCTACTAAATGTAAATAATATAAAATTTTAAAGTTATCAAAACATATCAATGTCTGGTCTTGTTTTGAAGAGCTTGAATTTAGATTAACAATGATATAATTTTTTTCATTTTGGACTTATATGTTAAAAGTTATAACCAATTGAAGTTAATATAGTAAAAAAACAGCTCAGTCGGCAAAACAATCCAATCAACAGCTGACTGAACTGTCAAGTAGACACACTGCACCAAGTACCACGCAGCCAAGCCGCAGCATCGATGCACTGTTTTGATTTTGGCTGTTTTATTACGGGATGTTTATTATCGGAGGGGAGACACGTGTAGTCAGACATGACTCATCTAGTGATCATCTTTTTCATTATTTATGCTTTAAATATATAATTAAATATGTCACAAAAATGTGAATAAATTCTTGAGTCCCAAGTTGATTATTCTTTCTATTTCAATAATATATTGTCAAGTATAAAACAACTACACAAAAATAGTTATAAATATTGCGCTCTTTCCCATGGTTTAAAGGATAAATTAGCCATAATATATTGTCAAGTATAAAACAACTACACAAAAATAGTTATAAATATTGCGCTCTTTCCCATGGTTTTAAAGGATAAATTAGCCTCATCTTTTTTTGCAAGATTATGAAAATCAGTTTATTTGATCAGTTCATTTTTTTCTCTATATATCACATATATCAATTGTTATATCAACTTTTACATCTTCTCTTTTCTATTTTTTGAGTAGATTATTCAGTAAAATTGGAATTGTGGTGTCAAAATTAGATTCCGGGTTACTTTCTCAAAAAAAGTTATATTTTGGGTCGATCTGAACCTTTTAATTACAGACTGAATTGTTTATGGGGTGTACTTTAACCTAAATTAATCACATATGGACCTCACATGTCTTAATTATAGTATATTTTATCTATTTAATATTTAGATTATTTTATATTAAATAAAATATTTAAACATTAATTAATAAAAATCATAAATTAATAACTAAACACTATATTTAATTATAGGTTGGTCTTTTTCTAATCTGGGTACTTGTGATCTCATATGGAGTATGTTTGTGTTTGGTTGTTAGTGTTGGCTTCGGTTGGTTGCTTTTTGGTTTGGTCGTCGGCTTGGACAGTGGGTTGGAATAGGGTATGTCTCAAAGATGATCAAACAGTTGCTTCATCAACCTTGTGTCGCAAGCTCTTGGTAGAGTCCTCTCGCGCATGGAAGATATGGTTGCTTTCGAAAAGTTTGCATTGAGCAACGGTGAGGGGGTCATGGAGGGTTGTGGGTGGCTGATCGTTGGTTATGAATGGTGGTGGGTTGTCTTTGTTCTCTTGGTTGTTTGTTGTCTAATTACTGTATTTAGTCTTGTTAGATGGTTCTTAGACACGTACTCACTTGTTTTTAATCTTATATATCCTTATTTACGGGGGAAAAAAAAATCCCTATGCAAACGTTGGTCTATTATGACCGTATGTTAGATAATATAGGTGGAAAATGTTTATATAGTATTCGATTCAATCCATATCATACGGCCATTAATAACACCATGACACTGACAAATGTTTAAGGGACGTACATGGTGTGATTAGGCAGTATTTGGGGCATCATCTTTCAGTAATTAAACTTCATTTAAAAAAATTCTTGCCTAATTTTATGAAGTAATTATAAGGTGGGTGTTGTATGTAAATTTTCCAATCTAATTCCATTAGCTGGGACCACAAGCTATACCGGCCACTGCGTTGGGCCTTCCTTCTTTATAGCACAAATGTATCCGGCTATACTTTGATTACATTAAATGTGCCACCTCTATATACCTTTTAATATTGACCACCTCCTCCTCATCATTTGTTTTTTGGAATCTTATCAAATCAAATCATGTCCTCGTCCTGAGCTAAAAAAATGATAATAAGCATGAAAATTTGGGATCATATCTATAGTGTTAACGTGGGGGTAACTTGAAAAGTTATTGGTGCAGATGATTAACTAAGATCATAGCATTAGCATACAACTGTTGATATTAATTAGGCGGCCGTTTCAAATTCAGAATTATTGACTGAGATGGGTCCTTTTATAGTTGACCTAAAGTCAGAGCTATAGCAGACTATAATGATTTTACCGCCCCCCTTCTTCTCCCAGCAATTCGCATACCCAAAAGTTTGAGTCACCATGTCGGTGGACTTTAAGGCAACGTTTGGTTTAAAGGGAAATGAGGGAAAGGGAATGGAAAAAATGGTTCGGTCCCTTCCCTGCGTTTGTTATGACTGAAAATATAGTTTCAAGGAATAACATTCCCATCATTCCCCCGCCTCATAACTATCCTTCATTCCCGTACAATAACCACGGGGAAAGTGATGGGATGAGACGACATGAGACGACACAGTGAGTTTATGTCTACTATTGAATAATAATTATAAAAAAGGTACTCTTCTTCCCTGCGTTTGTTTTTTTGATCCGATTATTTTTTTGATCCGATTCTTCCCTGCGTTTGTACTTTGTATGTCTAATTATTGTAAGTCTAATTATTTCTTCAATGAGTTTCTTTTTATAAATGATGTTGTTTCTTTTTGACGTTATTATAATATTACAACAAATATAATAGTGTACGGTATATCCACTGTAATGTTTACGTAGACATTAAATAATTTTTTTAAACTATTTCATTCAATTGTACATATTATAAAATTTATTTTAGTATTCGTACTAATTATAAACATAATTGTATAATTGAACTCATAGACATAAAAAACATTATAGATACTACTATTAATTGTTTTAAATATCATTTTTTTAAAAAAAATTATGAAAAAAATTATATATTCATGTGAAAAATGTTAAAATATCTGTTTTATTTTAAAAAATATTATAATTAAAAAATGAGATCCACTAATAATTATAGGTCTATAATAAAACCGATACCTAAATAATTGAATAAAACAAACATATTATTTTGTTTCAAAACTAAAACAATCATTCCCCTATCTATTCCCATACATAACCAAACAACATGCGTATTTCCCATTCCCTTTCCCATTCTCCTTGTTTCCCATTCCTATTCCCTTTTCTGTTTCCTTATTGTATCCAAACGGTGCCTAATAGAATAGGGTTTTAATGATTGTTTGTCTTATCTTGTATTATGTGTAAAGTGGTCCTATTTATAGTAAGGACCAGATATTTACAGATGTCTGTACAGAGGACTGTGTAAAGCTTATTGGGCCAGACTAAGCCCAGAACTAGAGCTAGAATATGTAAACACACAATCTGGACTGGGCTAATATTACGTACTGCTATTATCCCCCCTCGAGTCAATGCTCCCTGTAAGTGGTAGCTTTGACCGCAGTACAGAAAAGTAGAGGGGTTGAGAGATTTGGTAAGTACATCGGCAGGCTGTTCTCGAGAGAAAAGATGAGAGACGCGCAAGCTCCCGTTTTTGATTCTTTCGCGCACAAAATGATAGTCGAGGGAGAGATGCTTCATGCGACTGTGGAGTATAGGGTTAGAAGCAAGATTAGTTGCAGAGATACTGTCGCAGTGTATAATCGGGGATTGAGAGAGTCGAAACCCTAATTCCGAGAGAAGGGTTTGAATCCAGAGCGCATCGACGGCTCCACTTGCAAGTGCTTTATACTCGGATTCCGTCGACGACCTCGTGACGGTGGGCTGCTTTTTGGAGGTCCACGAGAGGAGATGAGAGCCAAGGAAGACGAGTATGCCAGAAGTCGATTGGTATTATGTGTAAAGTGGTCCTATTTATAGTAAGGACCAGATATTTACAGATGTCTGTACAGAGGACTGTGTAAAGCTTATTGGGCCAGACTAAGCCCAGAACTAGTGCTAGAATATGTAAATACACAATCTGGACTGGGCTAATATTACGTACTGCTATTAGACTTGAGCCTGGCTACTGGCGGTCTTGGTCTGTTCAGGTGGTCAGCTATCTGAGCTTTCAATATAGTTGGGAAGTTGTTCATCTAGCCGCACACGGTGCTAATCTCGGCCGTTGTGGCTTGGGTATGCTTGTGCGCGCGGAACTCCTCGGGGGGAGTTGAGGGTGGTGGTGCCCTGTTTTGTTAGGTGGGATGTGGTAACACGTAGAACTAATAGTACATCTTGTTGTAGTTTCATATACGAGCAAGTTGGTTAGAGTCAGTTCAAACCATAACTAGATTGATAGGTTTGGTTCAAATACAAACTTTGGGGTTCAACTAGTTCGGATGTGTGTGGAGATTGTTGACCTAAACAGTATGTTCACTTTAAAGTAATGTAGGTTAGTAATTTTGAAAAAATAAGAGCAGAAAGACTCAAAGAAACACTCACCTATATATCTCGCCCTTCAAATTTAGCTAAATATTTCTCCTTAATCTTTTTTACCCTCACTAATCATCTTAAATTCTACTCAATTTTGTTGCATCATTGCTTTTTTCTTTTTCTACACGGACTCTCTATATAGCATTATTATTTATTTCTCTGTCAAATATTCCATTTACTTATTTTAGCAATTAATCTGCATCCGTAGCTTTATCCTAATTGTGTGGAGTTGCTTCTCTTTCTAGTGCTTCATTCAAATTCAACCGAACTTTTCGGTATAATTTTGAGGTTTGGTAAACTATTAAAGATTAAATCTTGTGAAAGTGAAAATAATATTATATTGGATTATTTTGTATTATTAAAAGTTTATATAGATAATACTCCCTCCGTCCTGAATTGACCGTCCTGTTTGCTTTATGGCACGTTTTTCCACTTCAATATTAAGCATATAAGATAAAATAATTTTATAAAACTAAATTTTGTAACATATAGTTTATCATGTAAGGAATCATATGTAAAACTTAAATTTTTAAAATTAATTTATCTTATATGTTAAAATTGAAGTCAAACGACATGTCCAAATAGTAAACAGGACGGTCAATTCAGGACGGAGGGAGTATTAAATAAAGATAATTATAGATAAAATACCAGGTATATACAAATATATTTGACAGATTTTATTATATACTCCCTCCGTCCTGAATTGATCGTTTGCTTTATGGCACGTTTTTCTATTTCAATATTAAGCATATAAGATAAAATAATTTATAAAACTAAATTTTATAACATATAGTTTATCAATGTAAGGAATCATATGCAAAACTTAAATTTTCAAAATTAATTTATTTTATATGTTAAAATTAAAGTCAAACGACATGTTCAAATAGTAAACAGGACGGTGAATTAAGGACGGAGGGAGTAATGCATTAGAATGTTTGGATGAATAAATTATACGTGCATGGTCGATTTGATTGATTGATTTGGTTGTCCCATGTGGCTACTGTGCACATTGTCTTTTTCTTTAAAGAATATGTGTACAGTGGTAGTTGACTGTCTTTTTCTAGTAGGGCAAATTCTATTGTACAACCGGTTGTACGGTGAGCATCGTACAACCGTTCATTATAAATGTAAACGTTGTTCAAGTTTTGTATTGATTGTTCATATTGATGTAAAAGTTTCATGTGTTATTGTGAAAGTTGTTCAACTTTATATGATGATTGTTCAAATTAATTGTGAAGAATGTTCGGGGATGTACATAAACATCGTACAACCGGTTGTATAGTAGCCGGATTGTTCTAGTAGTATTTGGGTTAGTTGACTGTCATTATAAGTAGAAAGATGTTTACATTAATATTAATAAGCTAAGAAATGTTGATGTTTGTTGCCCTAATTTATTTTATTGGTTGGATCGATTATTTTGAAGTCCCATGTAGTTTCAGTTCGTAATAAGTAGTTTTGACTAATGCTGTAAGTAACCGTTATCATTATCCACCTTTGAATTCATCGAGACATAACGTGGCTGTTCAAGTGGAAATCTGCAATTCTGCGCAGTCATTAATGAAATGTTATAATACTAGATTGAAAGCGACAAGTGATTAAATTTGCTTAATCTATATTAATATTCCAAATATCCTTTATTTACAAATTAAAGAAGGTACTAATATTGATAATATTTAACGATTGAGTTGAGGCAATCCGATTTTAAAAATTCGTCCTTCATATCATCCAGTTTAAAAAAAAAGTCATATAAATATACAAATACGATAATTACCTTCGTCCTAATTATAGAAGTTCTTATTGGTCAACGAAGTTAGGGCTCAGAGGTACTTTGAATTCTAATTAGCGAATACTTAGCTCTCATGAGGGCCCTCATAATGACACTATACAATAATTGATCTATATAGATGCTATTAATTGAGTTTTAACGGCCAGATATTATTTTCTGTGTCAAATATAGATGATTGACAGGAATTAATTCTCAAGTGTGTCACCGATTTCTATAGTTATACGCGCCAACTCTGTTTAAAACGAACAAGGAAAGTTACAACCAAATATAACAAACCGATCCACATTTCTATTCATAGCTTTCACATTTCCAAATTTTAACTTTCTCTCATGAAGTTAATATTTAGGTATGATCGCAATTATTATTAATGTAGTCTTCTAGATATGAATGTTAATTTTGATCCGATCTCAAAATTGTACATAATTCGTAAAAATTTGGGTTTTGAATTTTTTTAGGGCATGTTTAAAATGGTTCAAACTTCAATGAGAGCCAACCCATAAAAAAAGAATAAAAATAAAAATATGTTATATTTAATTACTAAACACAATATACTTAATGATTAAACTAATATCTAGTTACTAACTTATGACTATATTGTTTATTTATTACTTAATATTTTAAATATTGTATTCATTTGTTTAATAACAACAGTTTAAAATAAATAAAAACCTATAAAAAGAGTTGGGTTCGAGTTAATCCACACAGGGTTCCAACTAAAGAAATACAATCCGCGGTAAATTCGGGTTAACCTAAATATGTCTTATCCACTTTGTATATATTGAACTTAATATGATCATGAAACCTAATTTTAACATCTTACTGTTTGTTAGGTTGGCCGTAGTAGTATTTTCTTATTTAGTCTCTATTGATTGTATAAAGTATGGGATATGGGAAATGTAATGTAATGAAACTGTTACTTAATGGTTAATACAAATGGTTTCCTTAAAAAAATACAGCCTTACCGTTAGACCCGCTCGAATAATATGGTAACGGGGAAGTCATATCCTACCAAGAAAAAAATGGACACTAAAAGGGAAGCAAAAACACGGCTTAATACTCCTAAGTACAAGACCACTCAATTAGTTGATGACATCACCTACTAGTAGTGGTTGAAAAAGCCAGTCAAAACAAAATCTGGGCGGGCTTGGATAACAAATCAAGCCGAATAAAAAACCGAGCTGGGCCTGACAAAATTTTGGGCCCGTAACTAAGCTCGGTTTGATTATATTTTATATAATCTATATTTGCTATTTATTAAAATTATATATAATATTTATTACTATTATATATCTATATATTAATATTATACATAATATGTATCAAAATTTTTATATAGTCTATATATTTTCAAAATTTTAACAATTATATAAAAAATATATAAGCCAGATCGGGCAGGCTAGACACCGGCATAGATTAAAACAATCCCGCCCCTGAAAAATTTTAAACCAGGCTTGGACAAAATATAGGCTTATTTGGGCCTAAATTCAAGGTCAGCCCGACCCACCCGCCTGTTTGATCAGCTCTAACACGCATTGTATGGCATATGAGAGAAGGTTCTTGAAGTGATATACCTCAACCTCAAGGTGAACTCTGTCTAAAGGGTAACAATATGAAATTACCGACTAGTCTATGGCAAAATCACGCCTACTGACACATCTAACAGCTGAACCCATAGATCCGCTCTTAGAGACACGTTTGGGCTGGCATAAACTACTTAGAAGAGCATACTCTTGTTCTTATACTCACCATAGTGTGCACAAACCGGGGGTGTGCCTTTAAAAGTATGTACATTTACTTTATTGTTCAAAGACCCATAATACCTCCTCTAAAACCTTGGGATTCCTCGCGAAACCAATTGTCAAAACCAATTCTTCTACACACCTAGTCCTCTAAAACACGACTTAATTAGGGCTCAAACAAAGTCAAAACTTTAGGGCTTGTGCACTCTAATGATCTCCTTCACTGTGGGGAGGAAGCTCTTTTTTAGAGACCCTCGCACATTCCATGTGAGGATGTCACTCATCAGAAAGGTTCAAAAAGTTATCCCCTCCCTCAGAGTGTGACTTCATCCTCAGTTGAGTAATTCCATTTTGTCCAACTTCCTTATATTAGGAGTACCGTTGAAGTCCTTGGGAGCATTAGATTTTCTTCCCTTCATCTCTTTCATACCCTTAGACTAATCACTAGCATATCTCGACTATGCTTGTATCCAACCCTCTGATGAACCCCCTTGTTATATCTTGGTTGTCTGGATCATAGAATTGGCCTTTATCATTTAGTGGGTTGGGTGGAATAACAATATCTCTAACCCAGCCCCACTTGGTTGCTCTTATTCCTCGTGAAATAAGCTCGGCTTCAACAACCATTTCAAGATACAACTCTAAATGTCTACTAGTGAAATAGGACGATGCGACTCTCTTCTCATTAGACATGACTTCCTCCAAGTTCTCTTGATCTTTGCTTTCCTCCCTTTCCTTGCTCTTGTTGTCTATCATCGTATCTCAATTTCCATCTTCTACAGTACATAACAGATTAACTAGGACCTTTCTTCAACAATCATTGTGGTGTCTTTCACACCTACTTTTTTCTCCTAGAGTGGTTGTGATCCCTCATGCCTTCTAACAAGGAGGACTCCCCCCCCCCCCCCTTGATTAACTGGAGCATCGTTATTCTCTTATTTCGGGCATTCATTTTCCCATGACCATCGCATCTGCATTTAAAGCAAATAAGATTGATACCCTTATATTCGATACACATAATCCTCCTTTATACTTATATTCGCCAACAATGGCTTCGACAGGTCAACCCTTATGCAAACTCTTGCATACTTGAACATACCAATACTCATCGATGAGATCCACCTTGATAGCTTTTTCCAACTTTCCCTCTTAGTTGCATAAAACTTTAATTATAGCACTCCACTGGGAAGTACTGGAAAACAAACCCATGCTTTCATATCAGTAATAGCATATGTATTAATTTTGAAGCTTGGTGTCCATCTGCGAAATCAAATATTGATTTCCATTGGCCATGGCCTTCCTAAGCACATATTCCAGGTCCTGGTATTAGAGAAACTAATGTTGAAATACTCATTCCCCATATCACCAATGGAAAATTCAGACTACAGTCTCCATCTCTGTTTTAGTCGGTAGTTCAAAATTTCTATTGCCATATTCTTTTTTTATCAAAAACGGGAAATTATTTCATTTAATCAATAGTATCCACATCAATGGGAGGACGTTCCCGGATAAGCACTGGTAGAATATCTGCTGGTGGTGAGCTAACGACAATACACCCCTATCCAGCTATGGGCTAACTTAGCCAGCATATCTGCCAAATGGTTTTGCTCACGGCTAATACTACGTATACAACATTGACTAAGCGAATACATCAGTTTTCTATAGCTAGAGACTAGCCTTTCCAAGGGATGAGTGGATTGAACTCCTCTAGTTATCAACCGTTAGCCTTTTGTGAATCAGATTCAATAATGAATCTCTAGTAACCGGTGCTTCGTGCCAGCTTTATAGAGCGTCAAAGATACCCCATAATTCTGCTTCTAGGACTTCGGTATCACCTAGGTTCCGAATGAAGCCGCATATCCAATTCCCTTGTTGTCTGTCTCTGCCGACTCCAACTGCTGCTGCCTCTCTATATTGCCTCCGAGATGCATCAGTATTAAACTTCAGGAATTCTGGAGGAGGAGGTTCCCATCCCTTGTTTCTGTCACTTAAAATGGCAGGTAGACCTGCAGTATGAAGTGAAGATTACAGATCAGATGCCTCTGCAGTCTTGAAAATAACATAGCTAGTGGAAGAGAATGGTTTAGTAATGTCATTATGGAACTTGACATTTCTCCAATGCCATAAAGTAGGGCACGTAACTGCAAAGAGATGACCCCATTTCATGTTGTTAAAGTGAACAGAAGTCTGTTTACTACTCATATTAGAAAGCAACAATTCATTAAAATTTAACAACAAGGAATCACAAAACAGAGACACATTATCAATAATCGAATTCCAGGCATCAATGGCAACACTACAATGTCTAAGAATATGCTCCGCATCTTCCCTGCCACCACAAGCATTACAAGTCTGAGTAGTAATAAGACCATATCTATAGAGTAAAGCTATTGTTTTAAGGGTGTTATCCTGTGAGCCAAAGAAAGCCTTGTCCACGAGGCATACATTTCCCTGTGTATCTCAGTCGTATCACGCATAACTTGATAGGATTCATCTTCTTCATCCTCCAAATCTGGGAATTGTTCATCTTCTTCCTCCCTATTTGAACAACTCATTTGTATAATTTGGTTCATCAAGGTCTCTGAGTAGTTTGTCTTTGAAAGAACATCGTTGATTAGATGAGTTGCCAACCTGATTCTCATCCCCCATGGGAAACCTTATTCGTCAAAGCAAAATCATTGCACAACTTCTTGTGGTCGGGTCTGCCTGTTGGTGAATCAAGGAAAAGGCGTTGTTGGGGAGGAGAAAAAGCCGCCGTCCATGGTTGTAAAAACTGGTACAGTACTACCGTTTATACGGCGTATTGTCCGTTTATGCAATTAAATGTATTGATACAGCCGTATGAAATTCGTTTCATCGAACACACCCCGTCTTGTGGTGGCGTACTACCGTATAATCATATGTATTTCCGTATTTATTGTATTGTTTATGAATACGGTATAAATTATTGAAGACAACAATTTTACTAGAGCAAAAAAAAGACTACTTTTTCTATTAATCCCTAAATGAAAATAATGTTGACCTATATAAGTTTTAACTTTAAAAAAAGGATGATATAAAAGCACCACCACTATTAACTATAGACTGAATATTTGTGAGAGTAAAATTACAATTATACCAATAACTTTTTTATCCTACTATTTTTTTGTTTTTTTCTACTTAGTAATAGTGTGGCCTTTTCTTAAAATTCACTTATGTAACTTATCTTACATCACTCAACAAAACTTCTACAAAATTCTTATAAATATAAAATGTGAACGTATTAATAACAAAATACTAATATTATGCACAAATTGGACATATTTCATACTTATAAATATTTTTTATTATTTAAATAATAATATTCATCTGTACTGGTTCCCCGTTTTATCGGTATCGATACTTCAGTATCACGTACTCTTAATAATCCGTATTGAACTCCTATACCGTTTCTTACAACCTTGTCGCCGTCATGGAAGCTCACCAGCGTCGTTGTGGTGGTGACAGCCTCCGCACACGAGCGACGCAGCAGCAGATGGTGGGAATTGCCGGTCGCAATTATGGCACTCCCTATCTAAAAACTTTAAGAGTAAATTACTGAGACCCCCTTGAGGATTTGAGATATTACAGTTAACCCCCTTGTGTTTATCATAATTATTGGTAACCACCTCAAGGTTAAGGTATCTTTGACTACGAGCCCCCAAACTATAACTCTGTTATTAGAATGTTAACTACGTGTTGATCTATCAACTTAATCACATTAATAATACAGGCTGGACAATAAAATTGCTTAATTAACATCGTCTAACTCTCTCTCTCATCCCACTTTAGATGTATTTTTAAGGCCAGGTTGACATTTTTAGGAAAATAACAATACAAATTATGTAGTGCTTTTTGTCTAATCTGACATTATTAATGTGATTAAGCTGATAGGTCAACACATAGTTTACTTCCTACTAACAAAGATACAGTTTGGGGCTCATAGTCAATATACCTTAACCTCGAGATGTTACCAGTATTATGATAAACACGAGGGGGTTAACTATAATATTCTAAATCCTCGAGGGGGTTCTAAGTATTTACTCAAACTTTAAAGATATAAAGTTCTTTAAATGAACCATATATATATACGGAACGTAAGCTAGGAATAGATTGTAGATGCGGTTCAAGAGAAAAAAAAAAAAAGATCACTGGTGACTTGAAGAGTAACTTTAGGATTTGAACGGTGCAACTCTGATAAACCTAGAACATCCAACATTAATGGAGTGCGTACATTAAAGATGAGAAATTAAGTTGGTTGTCAAACCCACTTTATCTCCCTTTATTTTATCTCTGTATCCAGAAAAACCATACCAAACCCACGCTGCGCCATTTGGTGCAAGGTTATCAACTGCGTATTCATCCCGTCATTAAACAAAATACTCTAGCAATTAATACCTGCCACACTAAACCCATGTCAATCTCGTACGCAAGTAGTTGGAGCTAATATTTAGACCACACAAGTACTGTTCAGGTCAATGCGGCTGTGTACAAAATAATCCGAACAAAGGGTTATGTATGGTATCGCTTTGCTTGCAAGAGCAGGGAAAATAAAGAGAGATGAAGGTAATAAAGATTTAAAAAGGGTAAATTAAAGATAAAGAAAGCGAATGACTTGTGTTAATTAACAAAATTATAGATATACTGATTAAGAACCACGAAAAGAATCAATAAGATTGAGTGAAAAAGGATAGTGGTGTAAGACTTCCTTTTCGTATGATGTTACATAAAGATAAGAAGAGCAATTCACATAACAATAAATCAACCTAAAAGGATTTGAGAAATATTCTTCTGAATGTAAACATGGGAAAAGGTTAACAAAGCAATGAAAATTAGATTGTTGACACAAATGAAATTGATCACACTGATTAATTATAGTTGCCGTGCACAAAAGGAGAGCAGTCATATTAATAACGAAACGAACAAAAACCAATAGGGAAGATGGCACACATGTATGAGGAGAGGAGTAATTTCTGACAGTTATATGGACAAAGAATTTAATCGCACGACTGACTGGAGCCTAAGAAAAAAACACTAAAAAGGACATATCTTCTTCGTCATCCTTGGAAACTGCAACTTCAAGAAATAATGGTAAGAAACATAGAACAAGAGAAGCCTTTGAGAACCACTAGGTTAATAAAGGAAGGTTAATGAATCGTGAGGGGAGGGAGATAATGGAAATTGTACCAAGCTTTGATTAGGATAGATTTGGTTGGGTGGCTGGATAGTACGGTTCTTTGGATAAGTTGTGGCAAAGTCCAAATATGAGATGTGTTTAAGATTTAGGGTTCTTGTTTGGGTATTTGTATTTGGTGCAAGTTCCAATTTTTTTGGGTTGTGGCAGTCTTATTTAATTAATTACAAGTTTAAGCTATCAGTTCTTCATCAGTTACTTTGTTATGATATTAACCTCATCTTAAAAGAAACTAACAATAAATTTAAGTTAATTGAGTATCTAAGTATTATTTATCTATATAACATAAGAATCTCTCTTGTTTATTAGATATTATTTAATAATCTCTTCTAAATCAACGTTAATAAGTACCAACCACTATACCATAAAAAGTTCTTTAGATCTAATTGTAGGGGTAAAGGTAAATACATATGGTGGTGTACCCAATATTCTTTTCAAGTTAGGCTCTGTTCGGCATGGCTGTTTTGACAGCATAAATGCAGTATATTTGGCAGCAGGAATGCGCTGGCATAAATGCAGCATATTTGCTGGCAGGAATGCGCTGGCATAAATGCAGCATATTTGCTGGCAGGAATGTGCTGGCATAAATGCAGCTGTTTTGAAAACTGTTGTTTGGCAGTGCAGCATATATGCAGCATGTTTTGGTTAAGTTAGTTATATGTAGTGGTTTACCGTTTTCGTATTACAATTATAATTTATTATATTACACTACGTAACTTTATTTTGTTAGTAAAAATAAATAGAAAAATTCACAAACAATAAAAATTTTATTTCTATTATTTAAGCAAAACTTGTAACTCCTAAACAATATATTTATTATCTAAATTTTATAATTCTTACAAATATAAAAGCATAAAAAAAGAGAACAAACGTTTCAAATTTTCTGATAATGTTATGTGAATTTATTTAGTGAAATTATAACTTTTAATAATATATAATATTTTTGTAACTTTGTATGTTAATAAATTTATATGCATTCATATTTCTATATACTATTTTAATATTTTAATTTATATCAACAAGTGTGTATATTTATTGGTTTTTTAAATTTCATTAATCTATGTGGTATTACAAATAATATATTGTAGATTTGTATTATAAATGTGATTTTTTTTTATAATTTGGCTAAAGATGTAATACTTTTTTATAAATTATTTGAAGCATTATGTAATTTGTAACAAATAAAGTAACTTGTAAAAAATTTCTTTTTTTAAAATCAATAGTCACAGTAATTGCATTATGAAGTGAGTAAAGAAACGGAAGTGAAAGCACGAAAACAAAAAATTAGCATTTGCTGCGGGTATTTATGTTGACATTTATGCTGTCATTTATGCTGACATTTATGCTCTTTTAGGCGAACAGCAAAAACAAATAAAGGAGTCAAAAACAACATATGCTGTATATTTATGTTGTCAATTTGTGCTGCATTTATGCTGAGCCGAACGCATCCTTAGACCTTTCATGCCCGACTATGAAGTGTATTTGCACTACTAGAAAACACCAGATTAGAGACAGAGTTAGCAACAACTCAATATCGACGGAATCATGAGGGATAAGCGACGAACGTCGCGGTCTGCAGTAGGCGACAAAATTGCGATGACTTGGTGACGAAATATGACTGGTAAAGATGGCACGAAAATTCTCGGCTCTAGCGCCATTTTTAGCGATGAACCAGTGATGGATAACCCGTCACCAAATTAGTGAGGGACGTCGGTCCATCACAAACTTCTGCTGAGTTTAGAAAAATGAAGTTAACGACGAACATTTTCTTGTCGTCAATTTCAAATTAGACAACATCATTTTGGTTATTTCGCTCTTCGCGCCTGCAACTTATTGGAACGGTGTCGTAGTGAAAAAACGACAATCTTACTCTTCCATTTTCCTTAACTATTGGGTAGAGATTATACCTCTCTAAAAGGTTCTCCCGTTGAACATCCACACCCTAACGGGTCTCAGACTTATACTAATCAAACACTATTTTAACCATGAAATTAATAAAGTTTTTTTTTAAAATTGACTTAGGCTCCCCTTTTTTTTGACGTTTCCACTTATTTATAAGCATCCAACAAGCACGTTTTACAAATGGGTTATAAATCCATGGGGGGAAATAACACATTTATACAATCTAACCTCACCATGAGTACCACAACGCCACTTGAAGTACAACATGTTGAAATGATAAAGCAACTGATTGCACATGTTGGATGAGGTTCCAGAAGAATTGGGGGATACATTTACTTTTATGTTTGAGGTTGAAAAGGAAGTAGAGAATACTCTAAATCCTGAAGATAATAAAGTTTTTGAGTTAATGGAATCTGCTAGAAGAAAGTCATTCAATGGCACTCATAGCGTGTTATCTATCACCATTGAATTGATATCTGTTAAGAATGACTACCAGGCACCTCAAGCATTGATTATTGAGTCTGCAAAACCTACCACGATCTTTATCCTGAGACATTGACATCTCAAACAACTTTTTCAAAGCAAAGAAAATCGTATGTGGTCTAGGGTTACCCTATGAATAATTAATTGTTGTTCATATTATTGTATGATTTTATGAGGAGAAGATAAAGATGTGGACGTTTATAAGTTTTATACTCGCCCCAGATACAAGCCCGTTAAAGAGGGGGCAAAGAGAAGGAAAAGTAAAGTATCGTACAAGAAGATACAACATTTCTCCCTCATTCCAAGGCTGAAAGAAGATTTACACTTCTCCAGCAACAGTAACAGATATAAGAGGGCACGACGAACACAAGATGGAAGATGACAACATGTGTCACCCATCAGACTTAAAAGCATGGAAGCACTTTGACCAATTTCATACTGATTTTTCTTTGGAGTCTAGAAATGTCAAACTTGGGTTATGCATTGATGGTTTTCAACCATTTACGTCTTCTAGAAGACACTACTCTTGATGGTTTTCCCACTTAGGGTCTATATGATGCTCCAGGTGCTAGCTCTAGTCTTCCAGGTGGATGGGATCCGTGGGGAGGTCCTGGTGGTGGCTCGGGTGATCCAGGCGAAGCAGGCGATCAGATGGGTATCGTCCATGGGATGGACATGGTTGGGAGCACGGACGTAGGTAGATAGATTGCTATGGTTATGTGACATTAAAACTTTATGTTGTCGAACATGTTGATTCCAGGTTATGGTACATATATCTATTAACTGTTTGTCTGATATGATGATAATATGAATGTTTTAACTTTTAGTTTGAATTTGGTTAGTAAAAAATATTTTATTTTCAATTGTTGTGAGAAGATCTTCATTTAATACTATTACAAGTCGATTAGAATCTATATTACAAGTGAAAATACATTACAGGTGAAATAAATAAATATAATTTTTTAAAAAAAATTAAAAAATTAGAGACAGATTATCAATGAAAATATTATAAATCAGAAATTTAAATTCCGTTGTAAATTAGCGACAGACAGTTTTTGTCTCAAATCTGTCGCTACAATAATTAGCGACGAAAGTCCGTCGCTAATTGGCAATGGAACACGACATCTGACGCAAATTCAGATTTGTGACGACCCGGTTGGCGAGGGACACGTTCCGTCACTAATTTATTGTTAACTCTCTTTAGCAACGGATCTGTCCGTTGCTAATTCTGTTTTTTTTTTCTAGTAGTGTTGCACCCTTCTTTGTTGGTGTGTTCCCTAGTTAAAGGATTCTAAATTATCAGTTGGTGGTTCTTGTAAAATGGCTCCTCGTTCGATGCATGTCTTATACATTTGGGGTGGAATTTAAGTGTTGCAGAGATCCATTGTCTCACTCGATGTTTCCTACAACAATCTAGGCCTGCCAAGGTGATGTTTTTTCCCTTTGATA
Organism: Limonium bicolor; assembly: GCA_023374045.1. NCBI lineage: Eukaryota > Viridiplantae > Streptophyta > Magnoliopsida > Caryophyllales > Plumbaginaceae > Limonium > Limonium bicolor. Next base: position 56,152,777 of record CM041778.1, read on the forward strand.
ACACTAAGGGGCTTAACCATAAACCAATGAAAGAGGTAGTTCTCATGGGTGTCTCTTAAGGAATAGAACAAGTACACCAAACCCTGTTCTATCAGATAATGTGGAGATGTTTGTTCTGACTTAGAAAAGAGAAGTCAATGTTTAAAAGGAAAGAGGGAGGGAGTCAGTATCCGAGTTACACTCACATATATATAGATGATCAGGCGTCAATGTCGACTAGGCAGTTCCTTCAGGGAAAAGGATTGCCAACTCAACACATAGTTGTTTAAAGTGTGTAAACCAAAGTCCAATTGGTCTTACTTAGAAATGATTGGTTGACTCCTTTCATTGAATTGTTCATTTCATCAAGTGTCATATGATCAAATTTTCTTCTACTCTACAGTGGATAGTGCACATGAATTCCTCCTTGAGCCTCACCAAGTCGAAAGGATGTTTACATCCTCGAATTTATAACGAATGAGCCACCATTACTGTGTCATTATCATAGTCTCTTCGAGCCTCACCACCTAGACAAGGATGTTTATATTCATAAGTTTGAGGAAGAAAAGTCTTCATCACTCAATCTTTGAGCTTCATCTTGTTGTCATTGAAGGCTTTATTTAGCTCTACTCGTCTAGGTTGTTCACTAGTAGATGTTTGTCTCCTCATTTGACAACATTCTTGGTATTTGGATGGGTGACGAGAGAGATATGAGATTAATGTTTGGTTTTAATCTGGACCTAGTTGTTAAAGACTATATGAGCCTCTTCAATCATTAGGTTTTATCATGCAACGATTCTTCTTCCTTATTATTCGAGTGATTTTTGTAAGGATGTGGTGTTTTTTTTTTTTGCGCTCTTTGAGATCAACAAAGATGAAGAGATACGGTGAAGTAACTTGCACTACAATTGCCTCATCGGACATTAGGTCTTACTCGCTTGACCGAGTGTTCCGAAATGCCTCGGGTGTATCCTTTGCGTTCAGGCATGGTCATCGTTAACCATGTTCCTTATCCAATTTTCAAACCCTTTATGTTGTTGTGGTATTATCTGCCTCTGATGTCCTGGTTCAAAGTTTCAGGTGTTTTAATTTGAAGATCATGACTCTATAGATCTATCAAGTTTGTTGCTTACACTAGCTAGATTAGTTGTTGTAAAATGGTTTTGAGCTATATTTTGTTACAAGATTGATGAGAAAAAACAACCATAAGGCCAAAGACATAGAGAAAAACCACACGTACATAGTCACCTAGAGTAAAAGTTAAAACATAGACAAGACAAATACCAATAATCATTGACACCTAAATGGTACCCACCAACACTTCCATCACCGCGAGTCAAACAAAAAACTAAAGAGCCATATATAGGCCAAAAGAGCAGCACCTCAACATCATCCCATCACAAGAACAAAGTAACGATAATAGCATCACTATTCTATCACTATAAGGCTAACAATCATCACAACCCAAATTATCTACTACCACCCGATAACGATGTGCAAAACCTAGGACCGGTGTCATTCACATCTTGCTAGCAACATATTTCAATATACCCAAAGAGACATAGACAAACCCTAACACCAATATAATCACAAACCTGTCCTAAGACAACTATTCAAATCAAAAACAAATAGTACACATCATCAATACATAATGTGAACCTCAAATCAAGTACCAACATATACCCAAGCAATCTTCAACTCCAAGCAACCACACATCATAAATCCAATAATAATCAAATCCTATAAACACCAGATTAAAAACACCAACATCACACAAAGATCACACACATCACTACCATTGCCACACTATCATCTCATGACCTCAATGAAACTTCATCTTCCACTTTTACTGTTGTTTTATAACAACTCTAATACCTTAGTAAGTAGTGGCTTAATATAACCCTAGTCTAGCTTCATAAACAAACAGCATGATGCCACCCCATCTAGTATATTTTTTACACTAAAGCTTTTTAGTTTTTAGAAAAATCGTGAAATATTTTGACTGCCACCAAATTTACACAATAGATGAATGTTTTTCAATTTGAAAAAAAAAAAAGAAAGTGTTAGAAACTTCCTCCTAGTTGGTAGCCTACCAAGGTTGAAAATTTAACCAACCACATGCAAATCAAGGGAGGTAAATAATTCAAGGTAGGTGGCACACTTATTATGACTTTGGTAAGTTCATTTCACATTGAAATCATACTCTATTACCACACTTCATTTCCTATAAATACCCACATAACTTGAGTTGTTTTCATCATCCAAGTTCAAGCATTTAGAACTTGAGGAGAGGATCAAACAAGCTGCACAAGTGTGCAAAGAGAGTAAAAGGAGAGGAAAAACAAAGAGGAAAAAGAAAGAGTTTATAGCTTCTTTTTCTAATTCTTGTTTGTTCCCTTTTTGTTATTTCTACAAATTTGAGAGCTAGAGCCTTCGATATTTATTCGAAGAAGATCACCATTGTAATCCCATTATTGTTATAGTGGAAGGTTTGGATCGGTGCTTTCGATCCCGAGGTTTTTACCCTACATTCAAGGGGTTTTCCTCGTTAAAATATCGTGTGTCATCTCCATCGATTTTTCGGGTCTCTTTTGTTTATCTTTCTTGTCTCCATCTCGCACCATATTTTCCCAACAGACTGGTATCAGAGCCAGACTCTCTTAGTATGCTCTGTGGTTGCAGCTAAGCTGATCTTCCACATCAGAAAAGAAAGTTTTGGTCGAGATTCCGCAAAACGAGATGGGAGAAAGAAACGTTGTTGCCCATGATGGAGATATGTTCAAACTAACGGCAGACAAACTTCCTATTGGAAGCCCATGATGGAGGACCACTTGTACTGCAAAGATCTACATGAGCCGATCTTGAAGAAAGAGAAGACCGGAGCCAAAACTGATGAGGAGTGGAAACTACTAAACCGGAAGGCGGTGGCTCTCATCAGAAAATTCATCGACAAAAGTTTATTCGAGCATGTTTCTTCCTACACTAATGCTTATGAGTTATGGGAGAAACTTGAGACGATGATACAAAAGAAAACGCCACGCAATAAGGCTTTTCTGGTCAGACAACTAGTAAAGCTTGAATACAAAGATGGCCAAAGCATGATCGAGCATTTGAACAACTTCAAAGGCTCGTCAACAAGTTAGCAAGGTGTCAATGACGATCGATGAAGAGCTGCAAGCATTGTTACTTCTCAGTTCTCTTCCAGAGAGCTGGGATACCTTGGTGGTCACTCTCAGCAATTCAGCCCCTGAAGGTAAAATTACCTTGGACACGGTCACTGATAGCCTTCTTAATGAAGAGGCTAGGAGAAAAGAACGTGGTTTCTCCACAATACAGACAGAGGCGAACGTTGCTGAAAATCGTGGAAGAAATGAGCAACGGAATAAAGGTCGCGGACATAAGGGCGATCGATTCAGGGGGAGATCTAAGTCAAGAAGCCGATTCACATGTTATTATTGTGGCAAACCGGGCCACAAGAAATCCGAATGTCGTAAGTTCATTCGAGACCAGAAAGCAGGCAGTACCAATCAAGATCAAGCCGAACAAAGATCAACAACAGCTGTGGCTTCAAAGGATGATGGAGAGGTCTTCATCACCAAAATTGACGAGTCACTAAATTTAGCTCTTGGTGATTGTTCATGGGTCATTGACTCTGGAGCATCCTTTCATGTTTCCCCAAATCGAGATCTATTCTCAAACTACCAAAGTAGTGACTTTGGAATTGTGAAGATGGGAAATGAAGGAAGAAGCAAGATCATTGGCAAAGGAGATGTCGAGATGATGACAAACACAGGCTGCAAATTGATATTGAAGGATGTTAGACATGTCCCTGACATGCGTCTAAATCTCATGTCAGTCGGTAAACTTGACGATGCCGATATGACCAGCAACTTCGGAGGTGGAAAGTGGAAGCTTGCTATGGGAAATATGATATTTGCTCGTGTACAAAAACAAGGCTCTCTTTACATAATGCATGGTAAAGAGCAAGGGGGAGAATGTAGCTCGTAGTGGTGCAGATTTGGAGTTATGGCACCGGCGACTCGGCCATATGGGTGAGAAGGGATTGCAAATCCTTGCCCGCAAGCAACTACTTCCCAACGTTAAAGGTGAAACTCTAAAGCCATGCACCGACTGTTTGGCTGGAAAACAAAATAGAGTTGCTTTCCACACTTCCTACCGACCAAGTAGGAGAAGAAGTATACTGGAATTAGTGCACACTGATGTGTGCTCTATGACAGAGAAATCTTTGGGTGGTGCATTATATTTTGTCACCTTCATTGATGACCACTCAAGAAAAGTATGGTTATACCTATTGAAATCGAAGGATCAGGTACTTGATGCCTTCAAGGAGTTTCATGCCAAAGTGGAGCGTGAGACCGGTAAAAAGTTGAAGTGTGTTCGTGCCGACAACGGGGGAGAATATCGTGGCCCTTTTGACACTTTTGTAGGAGCCTAGGTATTAGGCTTGAGAAGACACCACCAAAGACTCCACAATTGAATGGTTTAGCAGAGCGTATGAACCGAACTATTGTTGAAAGAGTTCGATGTATGTTGTCACATGCCAAACTGCCCAAGTACTTCTGGGGTGAAGCAGTAAAGACGGCAGTAGACATCATCAACTGCTCACCATCAGTTCCATTGTCCGGAGAGATTCCAGAGGAGATATGGTCTGGGAAGAAGGTCAACTACAACACTTTCAAGGTGTTTGGGTGTCGAGCATTCGTCCACATTCCAAGAGATGAACGCTCAAAGTTGGATGCTAAGACCAAGGAATGTATCTACCTTGGTTCACCAAAGGATGAGATGGGTTATCGGCTATGGGATCCTAAAGATAAGAAGATTGTCAGAAGTAGAGATGTAGTCTGTAGTCTTCTTCGAAGATCAAACAACCAAGGATCGAGAGCAACCCATCAAAGCCACAAGCATCATTATCCCCAACCAAGATCCGTACCAGTAGTTCATAGCCATGATCAAGGTGCACTAGGAGATGTCAATGCCAACGATGATCAAGAGACTCCACCAGTAGAACATGGTGTTGATGAAACTGAGCCAACACAAACCCATGAAGTACCTACCGAGCACGGCCTTCATGAGGAGCCTCAGTTAAGACGATCTACTAGACAGAAGCGACCTACCTCAAGATATCCATCTGATGAGTATACTGCATTCACAGATGAAGGTGAGCCAGAATGTTTTGAAGAGGCCATTACTGATGATCATAACACTGATTGGATGGAAGCCATGCAAGAGGAAATGCAATCCTTGCATGAGAATCAGACGTATGACCTAGTAGAGTTACCCAAAGGTAGACGAGCGCTGAAGAATAGATGGGTATATCGCCTGAAGACTGAAGACAATGGTTCGAAACCAAGATATAAAGCCAGGTTAGTGGTGAAGGGATTCAGCCAAAGAAAAAGGATAGACTTCGAGGAGATATTCTCGCCAGTGGTAAAACATTCATCCATTCGAGTTGTACTCGGCCTAGCTGCTTGCTTAGACCTGGAGATTGAGCAGATGGATGTGAAGACGGCGTTCCTTCATGGTGATCTAGAGGAAGAGATATACATGGATCAGCCAGAAGGGTTTGAAGTCCCTGGGAAAGAACACTTGGTATGCAAGCTTAACAAGAGCCTTTATGGCTTGAAACAAGCACCGAGACAGTGGTACAAAAAGTTTGAGTCTTTCATGATCAAACACAATTTCAAGAAGACAGTCACCGATCACTGTGTGTTCATGAAGAAGTACTCAACTGGTGACTTCATCATTCTACTTCTTTATGTAGATGATATGCTCGTGATTGGCCAGGATGCAACCAAAATAGCAGCCCTGAAGAAGGCGCTTAGTGGATCCTTTGCTATGAAAGATTTAGGACCAGCAAAGAAGATATTAGGCATGGCAATCACTCGAGATCGATCAAAGAAGTTATTGTGGTTATCTCAAGAACAATATGTAGAGAAGGTTCTTGAAAGATTCAACATGGAGAAATCAAAACCAGTAAGCACACCATTAGCTCCTCACTTCAAGTTAAGTTCGAGTCAGAGATCATCAGCAGGAGATGATGATGATATGAAAGGTGCCCTATTCATCAGCGGTGGGTAGCCTCATGTATGCCATGGTGTGCACACGTCCTGATCTAGCTATGCAGTCGGGGTTGTTAGTCGGTTTCTATCTAATCCTGCCAAAGAGCATTGGAATGCGGTCAAGTGGATCCTTAGATATCTTCGAGGCACTACCAAGAGGTGTTTGTGCTTCGGAAGAGGAGAACCTGTGTTGGAAGGGTACACAGATGCAGATCTCGCCGGTGATGTTGACTCACGGAAGTCTACCTCAGGTTATCTGATTACCTTTGCAGGGGGAGCTGTTTCATGGCAGTCGAGACTTCAGAAATGTGTTGCTTTATCAACCACCGAGGCAGAGTATATTGCCGCTACAGAAGCGTGCAAAGAGATGTTATGGATGCAGGGTTTCATGCAAGAACTTGGCCATGAGCAAGAACGCTATGAGCTTCGATGTGATAACCAAAGCGCTATTCACCTAGCTAAGAATCCAAGTTATCATTCTCGGACAAAGCATATTGATGTTCGATGTCATTGGATCCGGGATGTGATTGAGAAGAAGCTAGTCTATCTAGAGAAGGTTCACACCGATGATAACTGGTCCGACATGATGACCAAGGTCATTCCAGTCACTAAGTTTGAAAGATGCTGCCAGGAGCTGAGAGGAGTAGTAATGGCTCCCCAACTCGTCGGAGGGGGAGATTTGTTAGAAACTTCCTCCTAGTTGGTAGCCTACCAAGGTTGAAAATTTAACCAACCACATGTAAATCAAGGGAGGTAAATAATTCAAGGTAGGTGGCACACTTATTATGACTTTGGTAAGTTCATTTCACATTGAAATTCATACTCTATTACCACACTTCATTTCCTATAAATACCCACATAACTTGAGTTGTTTTTCATCATCCAAGTTCAAGCATTTAGAACTTGAGGAGAGGATCAAACAAGCTGCACAAGTGTGCAAAGAGAGTAAAAGGAGAGAAAAACAAAGAGGAAAAAGAAGAGTTTATAGCTTCTTTTTCTAATTCTTGTTTGTTCCCTTTTTGTTATTTCTACAAATTTGAGAGCTAGAGCCTTCGATATTTATTCGAAGAAGATCACCATTGTAATCCCATTATTGTTATAGTGGAAGGTTTGGATCGGTGCTTTCGATCCCGAGGTTTTTACCCTACATTCAAGGGGTTTTCCTCGTTAAAATATCGTGTGTCATCTCCATCGATTTTTCGGGTCTCTTTTGTTTATCTTTCTTGTCTCCATCTCGCACCATATTTTCCCAACAGAAAGAAAGACAATCCCCAAACTTCAAATAATTGTATTTTTTTCTGTCTAGTAACTTTAATTGTCGTTGCATTCATGTTTCTAAAATTTATGTAAACAAAAATGTATCTAAAAAAATAGCCCCAGCGGCCTTCGTGTGGCGGGTCTTTCACTCATTCATTTGTTCAGTAGTAGTAGAAATTTATTTCTCGGTCTAACCGTATGACCGTCTTCTCCTCTTCTTTCAGCTGCCTGTCCTGTCTGCCCCCTTCCTCACTGTGTACATTCATTACTCTTACCCATTGTACGGTCCTTCCCCACCTCACGCCCTCCCTCTGCATTAACCTCACTCTCTGTCTCGCTTCAACCACCAACACTTGGACCGCCCGCGGCCCCCCCAGCATTAGGCATCCCTCGCCCTCCCCTATTTCAAGTCCAATTTCTACTCCTCATTTTTCGCACGTGCGCCTCACATGCTGATGTTTTGCAATATGCAACTAAAACACCTGTTATATGTAGTCTGCACAACCAACTCACGACAGCGCGCATTCCTCTCTTTTTATAGAATTTACTTAATTTGATATAAATAAATAAGTAAATTAATATTCAGTTCAAATACTTCTAAAAGAAAAAGAATTTCACATCTCTCTTTCTCCTCTTCTTCACCGCTCACCATTTACATCTCCTCCCTCTTTCTTCCCGACTCCTCCTCTTTTCCCAACGAACACACACACCACGAGAAGAACTAAACCAGGAAGAAAAAAATGTCCATCAACAATAACAACGGCGCCATACTCGTACCTCCACCGCCATTCACTTCAGTCGCTGTCGACCAAAACACCTTACCACCACAACGTCGTCCGCTGCCGACAACGATCTAAGTCCAAGTTAGTCATAACCGTCCTCGTACTCGCCACCGCCATAATAGTCTCCGCTTCAATCTACTTACTCCTCAAGTTCATCCGCCGCAGAAACCGCACTTCTTCCTCATCATCAATCCACCACTTCATCAATCACAACCACATCTACACTTCCCGGTCACAGAAACCACCACCATAACGGCCGTGTCGTGCCAGAACAACAAAACTCAATCACCGATTCCCTCCCATCTTCACCTACGCATCACTTTCCTCTGGTAACTCCAACAATAACGCTGATTGCGCCGTCTGTCTCTCAAAATTCGAACCGGAAGATCGTCTCCGATTACTCCCGGTTTGCTGTCACGCATTCCACGCTGACTGTATTGACGCTTGGCTAATCACTAACCAAACATGTCCATTATGTAGATCCTCCATTTTCGTCTCTGAATCAGACCTTTTAAACAAAATAGGACACACTACTACTACTACTACTTCATCCACCCCCGCGGATCGTAACAGTTCAGCGCGAAGGAGCGGGAGTTTCCGAGTCGAGATCGGGAGTGTGAGTCGACGTAGACTACCTCCGGATTTCTCTGGTCGATCGTATCAATCGGTTCATTTGAATACGTGCTTGACGATGATGTCGTGGTTCCGGAATCAGCCGTCGCCGTGAGACGGTCGGAGGGAGAGTACGTAGTGAAGTTGATAAGCAGAATCAGCAGATTAGTCGAGAAGTGGAGGGTGGAGAGAGTTTAGCAGCGGAGATAGGTGGTGGAGGTGGAGGGAGTAGTAGTTGGTTGAAAGATTACGTGGATAGATTAGCTTGGGCGGCGTCGGTTCATGTCGTCATCGTTGAGAAGTTCTGGAAGGTTCTTTGGTGGGAGTAGTCGGAGGACGGAGGTGTCGAGGGGAATAATTCATGATACGGATTTGGAAGCGAGTCGACAGCTTGGTGATGAGATCGGAGAGATGTTCAGGTGGTTGTCAGGAGTGTAAAGGTGGGTGGCGGTGGTTGTTTTAATGCAAATTAAGTGACCGAAATTGTGTATGGGTAACATAAAGAATGATGATGGATGGGCAGGCAACAGCATAGAGTCTGGTCATTTTTCTGTTGGAGAGAGCAATGTAGACTGTACAGTACAGCAGCAGCTAGGTGTAATCTGTTGGATAGGAGGATGGTGATGGTCCTGATGGAGTCCTCGATTCCCAGAAATGAACGAGATAGTATCATCAATATTTCGATATTTGATTTCCGGTAATAGTACTATTTCATTTTGCTCTTGCATATACATGATGAATACGATCGATATGTGAAATTTGAGCGTTAAAGTGTTAGCAGTCCTAGCTAGCTAGCTAGCTAAGTGGTACAATACAGATGAGGACTGCTTCGATCTTTCTTTTGAAAGTGGCAGGCCGGAATTCGATGTGCTGTTATTAGAACCTTCAACATTAATTGTTCTTTTATGCTTTTATACAGTTACCCAGATGGATTGGTTTGGATTATAATACTCCGTATGTTTTATGTTGATATGCATGAAACTAAATACGTAAAGTTACAAGCATAAAAGATTACAAAAATTCTAGCAAGCAATTAAAGACAGGCTAATAAAGAATGTTAATTAATTTATTAGTGGTCAACGAATGTGGATTGGTAATGTAGATGTGAAATGAGATCTTGTGGATATATAAAAGAGGGAACTAGAAAGAGGCAAATCACCAAGGTCACCAAACTCTTTATGAAAAGGAAAGGAGCTGGATTTATTTAGTTTGCTTGGGAGGCACTCCCCAATTCTCAAATTCCCTACTTTTTATTATCTAGCTAGGTGTGTCGTCTACTGGCGTGGCAATATATGAAAGAAGAATGTTTCTTGTAATGTTGCTCACGGCCGGTGTTCCTCTTTTTGGAGTTGGATGAGGTTGGTTAATTGATTGGGTGCCGATAAAAAAATATAATCGGACAAATGACATGTTGCCAATATAGATTTCTTGTTAGTGTTATCCTTAAGAATACAATTGTTTTTTTTTATATTCTGTTATATATACGTCCATTTATTTTTTTCTACTAAAGATAATGCTATACTTTTACTTTTCAACATAATATGCTCAATTAGTCGCTGATAGTTAGCATAAGAGAGATACTTACGCTCTAGATATATCTATCAAGGATGCACCAAATATATTGGGAGCTAGGTTTTTACAAAATATATATTTTCCCTCAACTTACATAACTTTTTAAAAAACATGAACTATTATATTAAGCATTACATAAGCTTACAAAGTTATGTACCGTACAGGGGCACTACCCTTCCCAACTTACGTAACTTTTAGTTTTGTTTGAAGTGGAGACACATTTGGGTCGCTTTAGTTCAATGAATAGATTACTAGCTAACTGTTCTGTTTGGATGAAGGCAATGTGTTGTATTACATAATTAATAATTACTCCGTTCAACAATATCTGTCACATTTGCACACTTATTAAGAAAAGTAGAACAATGACGTATGTACCCCTACTTTTTTACTTTTCCATCTAGATAATAATTATTTTTGTGTTGAATAGTAGGGTTAAAAGTGGAAAAAAAAGTGTCAAAAGCTAGAATGACACATATTTTTGAGCAAGAGTCACACCCTAAAACGACAGTTATTAATTAACGGAGGGAGTAGTATTTATCAATTATTATTAATACGTAATACAAGTATTTATGAATATATTTCTAAATAAATTAGTATTTATAAATAGACAGGAGCGAGAGTATCCTTAAATTAGCTACAATCCTGGGTTTTTGCGCAAGATACATAGGAGTGTTATTATTCTCAAATCTATATCAACACCATCTCATATGAGAAGCTCATCTTAATATATATTCCATGTACAATAACATTAATATTCGAAAACATTTCAACCAAAGTCCACTCTTAAGCCTTATAAATCCAATGTATATTTCTTACGTTCGATTAACCCATCCAATTCTTCGTGACCCCAACAAAGACATGATTAGAGATATGGCAGAAAACAAATGTTGGAATCCTTATATTTTATATATGGTAAATATAAACATATGTGTGTCCAAGGATAGAATGAAATTCCTCATTTCCTTGTCGCAGACCGAAAGTTATATATACCTATAAGCACATTCGTTATTGAATTTGGTCAACGACAATGCCAACCTTTTTCTTTGGAGACAGGAACAAGATAATGCCAACCTAGTGACACGTTAGGATATTCAGGTATGTATACAGTATACTGGCATGTAGACTTAAATATTCCTTGAGGTTCGTGTCTTTAGCGAGAGTTACGGGACACATTTATTTATTACTCACTCCGTTAATTTTAATTGTCTTTCTAGCTCTATACACAAGAATTAAGGAATGAGGTATAATGACTAATCTAACCTTACTTTTTCTTTTTAATAAATGTGTGTGTAAGGTGCCAAACTATCTTTTTCCTTGGGAGTTGTTGTTATCAATAGGGGTAATGGTGGAAAAAACAATAAAGTTTGTCTTGAAAATCTAAAATGACAACTAAATCTTAACAACCAAAAGAGCTAGAAAGACAATTAAAAATTAACGGAGGGAGTACTATATTTTTATTCTGTTCCGTCTTACACAACTGGAGATCAGCTAGAAGCCGCCTATCCTATCCTATCTTATATCATCTAGTAAAGCCAAGAAATTTGGTGGAGGTGGTGAGAAAGGGAAGCAGGTTGCAAGTATCTTGATTCATGAAACTAAGCTAATTTGGGATAGTGATGATGTTTTGAGGCATCTTGTATTGATCCGACGGGTGCGAGTCTCACCAGAGCTGTTGTTGGATGTTGAGCCTCATATGGGTTGGAATAGTCAAGTTTGGTTTAGGTTATGCTGTGTAAGTTCGAGATGTGAAGAATTAGAAGATTTAGTATGAGACTAATAGAGAAGAGAAACAACACACGATATGTTTAGAAGAAAAACTTCGCTAATAATTATTTATTGATAATTTGAAAACTCATCATCTGAACTATTCAACAACTTTGAATAATCAAATACACGTCTATCACTAGGATACAAGTTGATGTTAATCAACAACTTTTCTATCTCAAAAACTCTCGTCTTTTTACGGTAAAAGTTTTACCTTTTCTTTAGATTTTCTCTATACGTATATACTAATTAAGATCTTGCCAACCTTCCTAAAACTATACAAAAAATCTATATTCTAAAATTTGATATTAATGAATATTTTAAGAATTAAATTAAAAAAATGAGAGGGATGAAATTTTAAAATAATACTAATTAATATTTTAATAATTAAATTAAAGTTTTTAGATTTACATAAATTTTCATATTTTTATAATTATATTTTAAAATTTGATATTATATTTGAAGCTTGACACAATAATAAACAGAATTGAAATATACAAATTAACGTATAAAGAAGTTTTCTTTACCTTTTTTTTATTTCAAGTAAAATATCAATAATATAGAACAATAATTCTAAACTAGTAGTTACTCTCATGTCTCGTGCATGTTTACAAACAATAGATCAGATGATACTGATTATTCGAACTAATTATCTTCAATAACTTCTTGATAAAATTGCTCTTAAGCTGATATTGAGTTAAAAATCTGTTAAGATTCTTTTACTGAGACGGGTGCAATGGTTGTTGAGATATTTGCGACGAGAATTAGATTGACGCCTTGCCACATCATAAACCCAAAGTAAATACACATTTACAGTTTCCCCCTTTTGATATGAGCAAACCTTGTATAGTGAGATAATTAAGTAATTCCCTTGAAGATGTGCCTTCCCCCTAGAGATGTGAAACACTTACAACAATTGAAAAATATTTGCTTAATTAGGTAACACATCCACATTTTGTTAACCAGGTAACACATCTAAATTATCCACCATATTTCTCTCTTTTGCGAAATAAAAAATGGTACTTTATCTCACTAAATTTAAAATGGAAAGATCAATAAAATGGTATTTGATACAAATTCGTGGGTAAGAACAGAACATAAGTATAGGCAGCCCATAGAAAAAGGTAATGAATTGATATGAAAAAGTGGTAGGGTCAGGCTAAGGATGACTAGAAAGCTGGAAGTAGTAATTAAAGGGAAAAAGGTAACAGATCAACATAGACTTCGAGAATACCACATTTCAATTGATCTTGGACTCTCATATGTTTCTCCAGCTTTGGGCAAGCGTGTGACAATATGGTTTAGGCCTTCAAGAATAGCTTCTACAAATTCATTCAACTGCTTAGGTAGACGGGCCAGAAGCTTGAAGGGTTTTGAAGACACACGCGAAGCCTTTAGTGGTTGTTTAACAATTTACTGACACACCGTCCAGTCCAAGATTCTTCTTGAAGAAAGTTGCGGGTCCTAGTTCATGATTATGATCTAGAGACTTAGACTGGACATCATCCAAAGGTACACTATGAAGAATGATCATGTGTAATCTCGTGTAGTATATGGTATATCATAAGAGGATAAGACTTATACGAATCTCTGTTTCAAGAGTGTTGCATAATTCCTTTATTTCTTCCTAGTAAACCAATTCCGGTCTTGAACATGGCTGTCAAGCCTTGTGCTGAGGCAAAGCTACCATCTCAAGTTAAATGATGCTTGTTGAACCAGGAGCAAACCACTCTTTTCCAGTTACATTTTGAGAATCATGTATTGGCTTGGAAAAAGAGACTAGCAAGAGTCCGGGATGAGAGCCATTGGTGAGATAAAGACGTGTGCAACAAAGAGACTGACAAAAATGTCTAGATGACAAGTAGAGAAGATAGTGAGTGTAAGGTGACCAGCGGGAGTGGGATTCTATCTATGCCGATGGGACAGATGATTAGGTAAGAGAAAGTGGGAATTTGAGTGGTGGAAATAAATGGATAGTACCACCAGATGTTAAATGTTCCAACTTATAACTTGATACAGAGCATCCAAATTAATAATCAAGAAATATCACGGAAAGAAAAGAACTTATCACTTTATTATTGAGATAAATGAAATGAAATGTCAACGAACAATTAATATGAATAATAAAATATACCTCACGTTGCACTCACTCTAAGATACCAAGTTTGATGCACACAAAAGAAGTCAATAAGATAAAAAAAAAGAATACACATTTTTCAACATTGAGCATCCAGAGTGCAAGACTGAAGGAAGAAAATGTTTCACGAGGAAGAGCTTTGGTGAAAGTATTGGACAATTATTGATCTGTGGCACAATGAAGAAACTCCACAATATTCTTGTCAACTTGATCTTGAGGAAAGTGATGACGAATATCAATATGTGTAATCTAGGAATATTGAACAGAATCCTTCATCGGTGTAATGTTGAAGAGATTGTTGCAGTAGATTGGCAAAAGAGACTAACGAACACCATAGTCAGTCAGTTGTTATTGAGGTAAAAGGGTGTGGGTGCAGCAAGCAACAACAGCAACAGCGCTATAATCAGTTTCAGTGATGATGAGTGTGATATATGATTGCTGCTTAGAATATTAATCACCCGACTTGAGCCAACCAGTTGAGCAAAACACAAGTAAATCATAGATTGGCAAAATCTCAGGCTAGAAAGAAGGTGCCTTTTGCTTGCAAAGTTGATCTCGGAAAAGCCTATGATAGGCATGAGTGGAGTTTCATTGACTAAGTGCTTATTCTAATGGGCTTTTCAAATCATTGGCCTACCCCTGTTATGAATTATGTCTTTTCTGTTATAGGAAGTAATATTATTAAAGGGTCACTAAGAAACCAACTTGAACAGAAAAAAGGTATTCGTTAAGGTGATCCTATCTCCATTTTTGTTTATTATTTCCCATGAGGCTTTGTCTAAAGTCCTGAATAATTGTATAGACTAGCAACTTGCTGGTATTTCGCTGGATAAAATTCTCCTGCTATCTATCTCTCCCCTATCATTTGTGGATGATATTATTTTCTACGTCACTGCCTTCTTAGCTAATGCTAGCTTCTTTGTGAATATCATTTCCAAATTTTTCGCTGCCTCAGGTCACCAAATTAACAATCAGAAATTCGAAATTGTTTTTAGTCATAAGGTGGATAGCCTGGATAAAATCAGAATCGCTAATTCCCAAGGGCCCAAGAGGTTCCCTTCTTCAAGAAAATACGAGGCTACCAATTAAGGTAGGGAGGTATAGAAATAAAACTTTCTTATTTGCTTGAGGATACATGGAAAATAATATTCTCGTTGTCTAAACCAGTGACTCAGATTGCAAAATCTACCCTCCTTACTAATGTTCTCCAGTCTATGCCCAATTTCACTCTAGCTTTATTTCGTCTCCCCAACGCCACAATTACCAGAATGAATTATCTATTTCCCAGTTTTGGTAAGGGGATTAGATAAAAAAATATATTGTCATGCATTGGAAGAAATGGTGTGCTATGTGTAATCACCTTAAGCAGGGAGGTTTGGGATTTCACCAGATTCTTGATATTAATATTGCCTTTTTAGGGATGTCTTGTACTTTCCCAATTCTAGATTCTGAAGGCCATTCCTAAACGCAAAGATAGTCTTATCTAGATATCTATGCTGGAAAGTTTAAAAGTCATTAAACTTTGTATAGTTAAAAGCATGGCTAATGGTTTAGATTTTGATATTTGGGAGTCATCCTGGATCCCTATCTTAGATGTTCAAACCAATCCCCCAAAACCTTTGAACACTCTCTTCACCAAAGTCAACCAGCTTATGCTTCTTTCTGAGGTGTGGAATCAATATTTGGTGCAAATGTCTTGTACTTTCCCGATTCCACATCCCGAAGGCCATTCCTGAACGCAAAGATAGTCCTATCTGGAAATCTATGCCGGAAAGTTTAAAAGTCATTAAACATTGTATAGTTAAAAGCATGGGTCATGGTTTAGATTCTGATATTTGAGAGTCATCCTGGATCCCTATCTCATGTTCAAACCAATCCCCCCAAAACCTTAGAAGACTCCCTTCACCAAAGTCAACCAGCTTATGCTTCCTTCTCGGGTGTGGAATCAATCTTTGGTGCAATGTTGCTTTTTCCAGATTGACAACGACAATATTTCTAAGATATTAACTGTAAGTTCCCAAAGTGTGAGTCTAGGACTGAGACACCATAAAGCTTAAATGAAAGTGTAGATGGAGAGAGTATTACGACAAAGGTAAATTAATCTTTCTATTAGTTTACTTTCCAATTACACAATCACGTATACCGTTGTATACAGAATTCTCTCACGTTGAGAACACACTCTCGACAATAAACACTAAATATGAATCATATTCTATAGAAACCTAGTTGTGTTTTATCTTCTTGTAACACCCCTACCGCTAATACCGTCATTACCGTCCAATCTCCTTACACAATCCAGATTCACGCAGCGGATACTTACATACTCAACGGTAGGTGATACAATGCCGTTAGTCATCCACGTGACTAACAAGGCTACTACTACTACATACAGCATCGGTCTGATGGACCGGAATCCCGAGTACTACAAATCTACAATACATACTCCTTTTACCAGACAAATACTACAATGCTCCATTCAACACTTTACTCCTTCATAATCCATACAATACAATATACATGACCGAGTTTACTAGGTTCCAAATACAAATACAATGCTTCTTCCAAGTTCCTATGTACTCATTAAGAGTCTACATCTACCCATTCCTCTCATCTACTTACTTACAATGCACAAGGTGTACCCCCTGGTACACTACTACTTCGAGGCTACAAGTTCAATACTATTCTCTACAATCTACACTGTCACCGGTCTCTTACTGCGACCATGTCTGCTTCAGGTACCTGCACACTAAAAAAACGTTCCCCCTAGGGGTCAGCTTTCGCTGCATATGATAACCGCATACCCCGCGTACTAGTGAGGGTACGCCGACCACTTGGTCGAATACATGTGATTGATTTCATTCAAACATACATACATACATGCTCTTATACACAATACTATAATACTTTACGCAAGGAATACACGGATACACTCCAACACATACAAAGAGATTATACAAGTTCAACAATACTTACTTACCTTCTTCCGGAATGCACATTCACGATACATGCACAATACATACTCATTACGTACTCAATCCATACACAATACTTATACAATGCCCAATACTTGTTAGCTCCATTTGTCCACCCGGGTTAATCGGGTGGAGATTACTCTTTACTCGTTACACAATACTTACGCATACATACTCATACTTTACTTACTTACTTACTCAAGTTAAGTCGTCGGGACCTCCGGGCAGGGACTAACCGTCCCACCACCGGGCTTTACTTGGTTCACCAATACAGGATGCTACCATTTAAGGGGTTTGGGCCGTGGACCAGTTTAAGAACCAGGAATCGGATCCAACCTCTTGTGTCTCCTCATCCTCACGCGTGGCCGAAGCTATATCGGACTTCTACTCATTCCAATTTACTTATTACTTACGTTAGAAGTTAGGCAGTTAGGAATTAGTAGAAGTCACACATCCAAGCCACAATAATACAATACATTGCTCATATATACATCCATACGAAATACAATACAATACACAAGTACACTGCAAGTTACAAATACTCTTCATCTTCATCCATATATTTCATGAATTATACAAACTAGTGTTCAAGACAATAATTATCAAGACACATAAATCAAGCACAAGTAAGTGTAAAATAGTCTGATTCATGCATTTATCTTATTTAGGTGATCAAATAAGCACACAAATCGGGGTAATCAGATTAGGATACAGGGCATGAAGATCATCATACCTTTTTCCGGAAATTACTTTACCGGGTGTTCACTTGTTCCTTTAGTTCACTCTCGTTCCTCGAGTCTTATTCTCAAACCTCCGGCTACATGCCAAATGGTTCCATTAATACTAAGAATTACAATACATACATAATTACTACTACTCCCTACTTACCCCGTTATCCCGTTATTTCGGTTTAACTTAATGTTCCTAAACTTACAACTTTCTTAATTACTTCTCAAACTTATTTATACTTCTTAGGGCCTTTAACGGTCACCAAACAAGGCCTTAACAAATTCTAAAACCATTACCAATCAATCCCCCATGTTTAGAACCCTTAAAACATTCTCTGCTGAATTCTGGGGGTGGTCCGGGACTTGGTCCGGACCCTAAGTCCCGGACCAACACTTAACTTGACTTTCGGCCTATTTTTACACCTGGTCCTGGACTTGGTCCTGGACTTAGTCCCGGACCAATTCCTGCATTCACTCTCGGGCCTTTTTTTGAAGCGGTCCGGGACTTGGTACATATCCTAAGTCCCGACCCTGCTAAAAACTGCTATTAAGGTCATTTTTTAACCCCTAATCACCCTTAATCCACCTCCAATCATTCCATAATCTTTCCACATGTTTGTACATATTTAAACACACTTAAACACTCACTAAAACTCCTTAAATCCATGGTCCAATACCTACTCATCTTCTTGCTCAATTTCTACAAATTTCCATTCTCATTTTCACACTTTGCACACTTGTGCATTCCTACACTCCTCTTTGCATTTTGCATCTTGTCCTAACTTCATTTTACCATTCCAATTCCTTTCCAATCAACCACACTACCTATACCCAAGTCCAACTCTCTTTTTACCAGATCTTGCACACTAATTTTTCCTAACTTCTCCAATGCATTTTTATACACTTTGCTACAGATTTTACACTTCTTATTTCTCATACTACAACTACCATTCCATAGCTACTAAACATATCTACTAACTCCAATACACACCTTGGTTCTCCCATTCACCAAGTCATCCATAAATGTACATATTCCTACCAAAATTTTGTCATAGTTTACCTACAATGCTAACTTCTCCATATACACACTTCTTCACCAAATTCATTCCTATTCTAGCCACACCCATACAAGGGTCCTACCAGCAACCAATACAATACCAATTCATCAATACTTCCTCAATCCGCAATACCAATACATATATACAATACACTTGGCTCTAAGGCCTATAATCACATACTAGTTCACAAATACCCAAAATTCCAATACTACAATACCAATACAATATTTTTGGGTTCTTTAAATTGGTTACCCATTCCCATTACTCTAATGCATTAATTTACCATTCAAAAAGAGCTCTTACCTTAAGCTCTTACCTCTTCCCTCTCTACTCTTTTCTCTCTTCTCTCTCTCTTGCTTAAATCGGCCATATGAGGAATGGAGTTGCCAAACTCCATTCCCATCACCCAAAGCACACATAACAAGTGTAATTAAAATACTAACCCCTTAATCATTCTTTAAAGCTAATGCATATTTTAGGGTTTAGAAATTTCATTACCTTGTAAGGGTATAAGTGAAGCTTGGTATGGCTCAAGAACAAGATTCCAACTCCTCCAAGATGCCAAAATCGGCTAGAGTACAAGGGAACCAAACAAGGTTTAGTCTAAATTTCGTTTTGCCCACAAGGGCTAGAAAAAGGTAAGTTTTCAAGAATATTTTTACCTCAAAATGACCAGGAGAAGGAGGTGGTTCTAATGGTAGTCTTGAAGCTCCAAATGCTACACACACCCATGGAGATGAAAGTTCTTGTTTCGAATTTTGAAAAGATGGAAATGTTCCCCTTGATGAGAGGAAGACAATGGTGTAGTTTTTGTAATTTTTGGAGAAGGTTTAAGGGGTTAACAAGAGGAGAGAAGTTGAGTTTGTGTGTGGTTTTTCTCATTTTATCCATGGTTATCGCTTGGGAAGAAGAAGAAGGAGCCAGAGAGAGTGGGGGGGGTGCTCTGTACGTGAGTGAAGAAAGTGAGGGGATAGGAGAGAGAATAAGTGAGTGAGGTAGTAAAGTAATGTTTACTTTATTGCTTTTTAAGTTCTTTTTGTCTTTTGTAAATGAAAAGGAAGTTAAGAGTGTGTGTGAGAAAGGGGGATAGCCATCGGATGACACAGCCCACACACACAAACTCTACATTTTATTTTAAAAGTGGACACATAAGTTTGAGTTATTTATGTTTCTACCCCACAACTTCCCGTTTTTGACAGTTTTTGCTATTTTCTCGTTTTATTGATTTTATTGGCTCTAGACCTTCACTAATGTTTATTAATGACTATTTGGTTGACCAAAATTATTACGAGTCTATTTGACCCGCTTAAAGACGTGTTTTCCCGGTTCCCTCGAAAAACACGCTTTAAGGTTCGTTTATGTTTTTAATATCCGTTTTATGGATCCGTTTTCTTCGGGAGTTGTTCCCATATATTATTTAGGCCTTATTAAGCCTTAATAATCCATTTAACGCTAACCGAGGTCTCATACCTCCTATGGTTATTTAACGCTTATTTAGCGTTTTTTGCTTTTTAAGCGTTTCTTTATTTCTTTTGGATTTATTTTTCCTCACCAATATTTCTTAATCATTATTAGGCTCTTAAATACCTATTAGGATAATTTAATCGCCATATTTAAGGTCGGGGTATTTCAATCTACCCCCCTTAAGAACTTTGTCCTCAAAGTTGTTCGAGGTTACAGGTTACAATGCTTACTCATCCTTACATGTCTAATACCAAAAGTCACACATTCTTCCTCCTTACAATTCCCAAATCCACTACTCACAGTCTCTACATTCCATACTCTACAAATGTACTATAATTACTCCAATCCACACTACTACCAACCATCCGGTTCCTCATTACCAAATTTATACATACATACAGTGCAAAGCTATCCCCAAAGCAATGCAATACACATTACAATCCCGCAGGCACTCAGGTCATCTCGACACAGGACTCCTCTATGTTCTGCTGCCCTTGGAATAATACAACATGCTACACTACTATCTTCTCCGGTATAAGCTTCTACCAAAACCACATTCTCCATACTAAGGGAAATTCTTTCACTTCTACTAATTAGAAATTTTCTAACACACACAACTCCAAAATCCAATTTATATTCATTACTTCTATCCTATGTGTGATTCTTGTGACCACTTGAG
This sequence comes from Limonium bicolor, assembly GCA_023374045.1. Classification (NCBI taxonomy): domain Eukaryota; kingdom Viridiplantae; phylum Streptophyta; class Magnoliopsida; order Caryophyllales; family Plumbaginaceae; genus Limonium; species Limonium bicolor. The sequence goes on from CM041778.1 coordinate 56,173,861, forward strand.
GGGAGCTTCAAGAATCATCCAACCCTGATGTGATCAGCATCAGTGTTGAACTATCTTTCCACTCCAATTTGTGTTCGGTTTCCCTTGATCTGATCAGGATCAAGTTCGACTTCCCACATCAGTTTCAATCAACCAGATAATTCAATTCTTTGCATTTTATATCTTTTTACTCTTCCTAGTCATAATTACAAATTCATACAACTCCAAGGGATGGAATTCAGTCCATCGATCATGCTCACTCTACTTCCCAAATACTTTACTCCGAGATTCAATACCTAAGTGTTCATTTCATTAACCTTCGTTACTTTCATCCATTACTCTCAATCATCACAAATATTCTAGCTAAGAATTACAATACTTGTAGATTTCAGCCATCCTCAATTTGCTTCCTATAATTTACCTATGAATACACTACTCATGGGTTCCATTCATCTACTATTCTCAATAATTTCGTACTACTTCTTTAAAGGATACCATACTTGTGGAGCTCCGTCCACTACTCATTACTCTTCTTTACCAATACTCTTACACTGGGTTACAAGATGGGTATATTCGCCCAAAGGTATTTGCATCTCTCGTTCCTAATTACTATAATTTCAATATGAATGGATACTTACGTTTATTTAACATAGTACCAATCATCCAATCAATTCTCATTTGTGTTATGCACATTATAGTTTATTTGTTTTATTCATGAAACTTACATTAAGCGGTTTTCACTCTACCCCCCTTAAAAGGGATTACGCCCACGTAATCTACCATATGTTATTATTATTCAACATTGGTTACTCAATTTGGGCAATCTGAAGCGTTTTAGCTTCTTTACGGTTTGTTACATAATATACCCTTGCCAAAGGGTCCTAATCATAACAATGGTTTAGTCTTTGCACCAAGGATTCCTATATGAGTTTATTTAACTCATAATTAATTCGGATCCAGCCTATTAGGCTTCAAGGCATTAATAGCCATTCTACTATACTTACTAGGTATATTATCACCTAGCTAGGGCCCACTAGCTTCTGCTGCGCGACCCTGATAACTTGGGTTATTCACCCTTCTTGTTATCCTTAATGTGCTATACATCACCTTTTTATCCGTCTATTATGGGACTATGGTTTACTAAACAATTGCGGTATTCTTGTACCGTGTTTGAACTCACTTAGTTTTAGCTTGTAACCAGCTCTCTGGTAATCTACTGCACATGCTATTCGTGCTTCCACGATTATTCATTAAGTTCCTCCGACTTATTGTCGGGCGAGGTTAAGTCACTACTTAGTTGTAGTGCTTCCTCTGGTGTTAATAGTTTCCGAATCATACCAGTTCTTCTGGTTCAGTACAAGTGTTCTTTACTTGTATGACCTTGCATTCCTATGCGTCGGTCCTAGTGACTTGTTACGTCTCCTTTCACCTTTTATTCCAATGGAATTCACATCTTGTGATTGTTAGTGTGTTTCACACTCTTCGTGCTTCTTTGGCCTCAGGTCGCACGGTCTGTTGCTAAGCTTCCTTAGCTGGCTTATGCCATGTTTGTTGGTGAAAAGAAGGGTTTACTACGGTTTACATTTTCCATATCCCTAACCATCTCATTAGATCATTAGCTGCACAAGTGCAATACCAAAACACTTAGTCATATAGAGTGCAGAGGCGTAAACTGTTATAACCCAAAGTTCGTTATATTCTTTTATTTCGTTCCACGTTATTCTAAGTTAACTTACTTTACTTAGGACAAGGAAGTCCTTCTTAAAGAAGTTGAGGACGAGGAGGTCATTTGTTTTTCCATCAGTTTAATCAGGTGAGGAGGATAATACCCTTAATTTATTTATTTCCTCACTAATTATCCTCTCTTCTAATCACGTTTCCACGACGTTCATTCTTTCCCCTCACTCTGTCAGTTTTGAAATACCTTCAATACGCTCCTCTCTTCTCTGTTCTCTCTCTTCCAAAGTACGTTCAATCAAGTGCCCAAGCTCTGCTGTTGTGTTCTTGCAATTCGAGTTCTGCTGCGGATTCTTCTCGCCGTTGCACTCCGGTTCAGGTTAAGGTAAGGGCGTCGGTTGTTCTTGTGTAAATTCTGCAATTGGGAAGCCTACTCTCTTCTGATTTAGGTTTCTACAGTCTGATTGTCAGGATCGTCAATCCTTTTACGTGGCTGTGTTCGGACTCCCCTCTGCGATTCCTTTGCTATTGATTCAGGTACGGATTGTGATTTCGTGGGCAATGGCAGTTTCTGATTTGGGAATTTGGTTCTGATTTCGATCTGTTCTTCAGTTGTGTTGTCCGGGTGTATTGTCGTTCTGCATTCGGGAATTCTACGTTGGTCTGGACTCTGCTATCCAGTTTGGATTTCGTCTGCTGTTAATTCGAGGTAGGTGGCTTATGGATTCGGCTTGTGTGTTCAGCCTTGGGGAGTTGCGTTCCGGTTCTGAGTTTAATGTGTTTTTGCCTTGCAATTGTGGTTGCGAATTGTCTGTTTGATGGTGTTTTAATGCTTACAAACCCCCAAGGTTGTTTTCTGAAAACCTATATTGTTTTGACAGTGTTTTGATGCTTCTGTTCTGTGTGAAAATCGCCTCTGTTCTCTGTATTTTTCGGCGTGTCCGAACTTCAGTCCGACCGTTGAAGTTCGGACATGCCCTTCTGCGCTTAAACTTTCTGAAGTTTTCGCTGTGTCCGAACTTCTGTCCGAGCTTTGAAGTTCGGACACAGCCTTCTGTTTTTCTCTGATTTTGGCTTCGACTTGTGTCCGAACATTGATGTCCGGACACAAGTTCGGACTCTACACGCTCTGATTTCCGAAGAACGTCCGAACATCCGTCCGAACTTGGATGTTCGGACACCTCTGTCTCCTATACTGTTTTAAAGTTCGACCTGTGTCCGAACTTCGTAGTTCGGACACATGTTCGGACATCTGTCTGATTTCGTCTTCTAAGTCTCGACTTGTGTCCGAACATTGATGTCCGGACACAAGTTCGGACATACCTCTGTTTTGACAATAACTTGCTCGTTTGAGCTCCGTTTTGACTTCCGTTTGCGGGGTTGGATTCCCCATCTGATTTCCAAGCCATCTATGTGCTTTCTTGTGCCTTTAGTGCACATATGCTTATTTGTATTTAAGCTTCTGTTTTGGGACCTAGTTATCTCTGTGTCTGAGCCTTTGGATGGCTGGTTACGCTGTCTCGTAGCGCGCTATGTAGGATCCTTCTGTTCACGGGTGATGTTCCCCGTTCTGTTCACGGGTGTTTACACCTGTTCTGTTTACGAGTGAGGTTTCCTCGTTCTGTTCACGAGCTGGTTGCTCGTTCTGTCTGTATGCTGTGATCGCTAGTGTCCCACTCTGTTTTCTGCTTCTGTCTGCTTCTGCTCTGTTTAGTCCCTTAATGAATGGACTTCTGTTTCTGATTTCTGACATGTTTATGGATTCTTTGACTCCTTCTGATTTGTCACTATTCTGTAAATGTTTTGAGCATGCTGGTTGATGAAGTTGGTCATCTACTGGGCATAGTTGTGTGCTCACTCCCCTACTTCTAACGCTTTTGCAGATTGATTAGCGAGGATCGTCTACCCTCAGCTTCTGGAGTTTAGTTGCTTTGTTATTTAGTTCTTTTGAGACCTTTGTATTGAATTTGGGCCTTTGGGCATATGTTGTTAGCTTCCGCTTTTGACATCTGTTTGGTGGGTTCTGTAATGACTTTTGGGGATGTTTTAACATCTCTTCGATTATACTTTGTTTAAGTATTCCGTTTGGGCCTTATTTGTAATCTGTTTAAGTTTGCTTATTAGAGCCTTGCGTTATTATGTAATAATACGCGGCGTGTAATACCCCTAACTCCTAGGCCAGTGTTTAGGGGTGTTACATAAACGCTTGACAGTAAGTCACTTATGTGATAGGAAAGAATATTTCTGCCTGTCATCTCATACTTATACTCCGTGTCATTATCTGCTACTTCCTCATAGCGGTCGCTTGTTGAGCACCGTATTCTTACTCATTATACAACATCGTTCTTACTGACTGTGTTACTGTGGTAGCTCGTCTTTACTCATTACCATTGTCGTTGGCACCATTTCCTTATGGTGTAAATACACTAGGAGTTTCCTAGTGTTGCTTACATGACGGTTGTCGTAGCGTACCGCAGTGTTACCATCTTCCCAATGTGGAGTTGTCTTATTCAATTTAGGTTTAATGTGTAGGTTAGCTTACCTCACATTATCTCATTCATGATACAATTTACCAAGTATCTTGGTTGACACTGGATGAAGTAATTTGTCAGGTTACAAGCTCTCTTGAGCGTCGGTCATTCATGGTGTGCAATGTGCATTCACGTTGATTGTTTTTGACAATTACTGTCTTCCAGTGCTGGGCATTGGTTATAGGCTCTAGCTGTGTAGTTCTACTTGTATGTACATTACCGGGACATCCCAAGAAACTTCAAGGGTTTTCTGGTCCCGTTCTATTATCGATAGATATGAAGTGAATCTTGTTGAGGCTTGTTTCCGCTCATAGGTCTCATGACAAGGTTTACTATACTGGTGTTTATACAATGGTTCACCACATGCTTGGGTGCATATGGAGTACGCTTACTCCTTAAGTCGTAATGGTTTGGAAATCTCATTTCCTTATTCCATCGCCCCTTGGCAATATCTATATGCGTAGGCTTTATTGTTATAGTAGATGGAAGCCTTCCCTATGGGTTCCCATCTTCACCACATTGGTGGTCTTCGGTTAATGGGATGTACCTTTCCTCAAGTTTCCCGTAGTGTCCAAGTGTGGACTAGGCCAATGTTGGCATTATCACGACTCCTATGCCTTTGTGTTACCATTTCTACAGAAGGCACGAAAAGAGATTAAAAGTTTCGTCAATGTATATAGACTGATGCTCTAGTGACAGTGACGTTGAGGTAGCCTTACTCCAAGCCACTCATTATGTGGAGTTCCAATTGGGTGGTTCAATTGTCGATCTATTGTCGTATGAAGCAATATCTCTTGCAATTCTTGTTATTAATGGTGTGGGTTTTGCAACCGTTCAAGTTTACATAACGTAGTTGGTTCATGGCTTTTAAGCCTTATTGCTGCAAGCTATGCTCTTTGCAAGCTGCTTATACATATTTCCACTCCTTGTATACCCCATAGGTTGGAGGTATTGCTGGGCTCCATGGTAAGTCGTGACATCACGCTTCCGTTCATAGGAGACCCTTTTAGGCAAGCTGATGCTAATCAGTGCTTTTTGTAATTTATGGTATTTCCTATTAAGTGAATTTCCTTCGGTGTCCTAACCAAGTATGCATTCCAGCTCCGTGCTCTTGTCATGACACTTGTCTGACTGTTGTCAACTCATACACCCTTCAAGGATTGCTCCTGGGTGTTGTTGGGTTATGCCGTTACATCCGGCTAATTTTCATGATATATTGTGTTCACTATACCGCCTTGTGGTATTGTATTTGAGTTATCCCCTTCAGGGTTATAACGTCTCCCGTTCTTGGGTAGACTGTTTATATTTTCTCCTAGGGTTCTGGACTAGGTTTCAAATCTTCTCCAATGATGGATTATACTTCGGGGTAATCTTGTGATTGCTCTTGGGAATTCCGTCCCATTTGTTGAGCATCGTTGTGATTACTTTAGGCATTTGCCTTACTGTGTTTAGGCTGGGTGTCCCTTCCAGCTGTCATGTATTTGTTTGAAGTTCTTGAGACATATCCAATGTCTATACCTGTTAGTATGTGCTCTTGCACTTCCTAGTTCTTATTCCTTATCTCCAGATGGATTCTCTGAGTTCTTTATACTTGATCGTCTGAGGTGTCCAGTTGTTCTGGTTAAAATTTACTCATGGTCCGTAGAACGGAGTTGACTACTTCCCGTGTGTCGTACACTACATGTATACATACGTGGGGTACCTTGTTGATACGTTACCACTTACCCGACTACTTGTCAGGCCCACAAGCTCCTTCGGAGTGCGGTCGTCCCACATCCTGTAATTGGGTACACTCGTAGTGCTCGTCACACGCCTAGGTGAAGTGTTCTATTGTCAACTCCTCTTGTATCATTCTATGATACTCACCGTAATTCTGTTGGTTTAGTTTTAAAATCCAAGGTTTAAAAGAAAGGTTGTGGTTTTGGAAGAAAAATTGGTTTTAAAATCATGGTACGGTGTTAAAAGAAGTTCTTCATGGCATAGCCATGTTCGAAATCTTGACCAAGTCCAGCTTCCCGCTGACTGGTGTGTTCTAAATGCGGTGGTCAGGCCGTCAGGCCTTTCCATGGTTTCATTCCTCCAGTTTTAGGATGTTTATTCCTGTAGTCGCTTCATCGCTGTCACGGTACATTACTATGTACCTGTGGTATGTTAAAAGTCCTCCTGAATGCTCCCGTTGTTACTGCACTTGCCGTGGCAAGTGCGTGGTACTGGTGGTTTTTGGGTAAACCGATACCAGTCACGGTATGGTTTCCACTGGAACTTGATAGTCTTGTCGACTTCTCTATTGATCCCATGATCATCTACTTAGATTAATTAATCTTCTGAGTAACTCCTCAGTGAGTTTGACATGGCTGTCATTGATCAGGGTACCTCTCCAATCCTTGGAGACTCCCCTTTTGATTTGGTTGTGTCTTTCCTTGTTGCTTGTTCCCACACGTTTGTTGTGGTTACTGAGCCTGAGTTGGTTTAGGCACTACGATTGTAGTTGCATCAGATTATATCTTGTGAATGTTCTTGTATCTATCTGAGCTATGTTGGCCAGGTTTGTAACCTTTTTGGCGTTGTAGTTTTGGAGTCAATCACTCCCGACTATGTCCTTAGCCAGCTAGCATACCGTTGGTGGTGTTGCTTGGCTATTACTGTTGTCCCGCAGACTTGTGTCTCGGGTTCCATTACTGCTCCTTTTCCATTTCGTTGCACGGTTAGTGCTTCTTCCTGCTGCTGGTTGGTTAGCTAGGTTTCGCGACTGCTAAGCACGTCGCCCAATGCTGTTGTAAGTTGCAGCCTCCTCGTGGTTGGAGTGCTCATTCCACCGCTATTAAGTGCGGGTATTGTTGTTCAACCGGGATCCATCTCCGGGTCTTCCATTTCTTGGAATCTACTATATGTCAGGTTCTTTCCTCTTGTAGGAATATCTCATTACTGCCAGATCGGGTTTTCCCGAGTATGAGAGGGTTTTTCCTCTCTCTGGCGTCCTTTCCCAAGTTATACAATGGGGATGCGGTGGGCAGGACTGGTGTTGTACGTATCTCGTACTCACCGGGAGTTCCTAACTAGCATCTCTCTAATGCCGTCACTCAGCCCTTAGCCCTAAGCTTCTAATTCCTAACTCGGTAATACCTAAACTCGGTATTTCCAGTCATCAGAGCGACACTTTGCTCTGATACCACTTTTTGTAACACCCCTACCGCTAATACCGTCATTACCGTCCAATCTCCTTATACAATCCAGATTCACGCAGCGGATACTTACATACTCAACGGTAGGTGATACAATGCCGTTAGTCACCCACGTGACTAACAAGGCTACTACTACTACATACAACATCGGTCTGATGGACCGGAATCCCGAGTACTACAAATCTACAATACATACTCCTTTTACCAGACAAATACTACAATGCTCCATTCAACACTTTACTCCTTCATAATCCATACAATACAATATACATGACCGAGTTTACTAGGTTCCAAATACAAATACAATGCTTCTTCCAAGTTCCTATGTACTCATTAAGAGTCTACATCTACCCATTCCTCTCATCTACTTACTTACAATGCACAAGGTGTACCCCCTTGGTACACTACTACTTCGAGGCTACAAGTTCAATACTATTCTCTACATTCTACACTGTCACCGGTCTCTTACTGCGACCATGTTTGCTTCGGGTACCTGCACACTAAAAACGTTCCCCCTAGGGGGTCAGCTTTCGCTGCATATGATAACCGCATACCCCGCATACTAGTGAGGGTACGCCGACCACTTGGTCGAATACATGTGATTGATTTCATTCAAACATACATACATACATGCTCTTATACACAATACTATAATACTTTACGCAAGGAATACACGGATACACTCCAACACATACAAAGAGATTATACAAGTTCAACAATACTTACTTACCTTCTTCCGGAATGCACATTCACGATACATGCACAATACATACTCATTACGTACTCAATCCATACACAATACTTATACAATGCCCAATACTTGTTAGCTCCATTTGTCCACCCGGGTTAATCGGGTGGAGATTACTCTTTTACTCAATACACAATACTTACGCATACATACTCATACTTTACTTACTTACTTACTCAAGTTAAGTCGTCGGGACCTCCGGGCAGGGACTAACCGTCCCACCACCGGGCTTTACTTGGTTCACCAATCCAGGATGCTACCCATTTAAGGGGTTTGGGCCGTGGACAGTTTAAGAACCAGGAATCGGATCCAACCTCTTGTGTCTCCTCATCCTCACGTGTGGCCGAAGCTATATCGGACTTCTACTCATTCCAATTTACTTATTACTTATGTTAGAAGTTAGGTAGTTAGGAATTAGTAGAAGTCACACATCCAAGCCACAATAATACAATACATTGCTCATATATACATCCATACGAAATACAATACAATACACAAGTACACTGCAAGTTACAAATACTCTTCATCTTCATCCATATATTTCATGAATTATACAAACTAGTGTTCAAGACAATAATTATCAAGAACACATAAATCAAGCACAAGTAAGTGCAAAATAGTCTGATTCATGCATTTATCTTATTTAGGTGATCAAATAAGCACACAAATCGGGGTAACCAGATTAGGATACAGGGCATGAAGAAATCATACATTTTTCTGGAAATTACTTTACCGGGTGTTCACTTGTTCCTTTGGTTCACTCTCGTTCCTCGAGTCTTATTCTCAAACCTCCGGCTACATGCCAAATGGTTCCATTAATACTAAGCATTACAATACATACATAATTACTACTCCCGTACTTATCCCGTTATTTCGGTTTAACTTAATGTTCCTAAACTTACAACTTTCTTAATTACTTCTCAAACTTGTTTACACTTCTTAGGGCCTTTAACGGTCACCAAACAAGGCCTTAACAAATTCTAAAACCATTACCAATCAATCCCCCATGTTTAGAACCCTTAAAAACATTCTCTGCTGAATTTTGGGGGTGGTCCGGGACTTGGTCCGGACCCTAAGTCCCGGACCAACACTTAACTTGACTTTTGGCCTATTTTTACACCTGGTCCTGGACTTAGTCCCGGACCAATTCCTGCATTCACTCTCGGGCCTTTTTTTGAAGCGGTCCGGGACTTGGTACATATCCTAAGTCCCGGACCCTGCTAAAAACTGCTATTAAGGTCATTTTTCAACCCCTAATCAACCCTTAATCCACCTCCAATCATTCCATAATCTTTCCACATGTTTTGTACATATTTAAACACACTTAAACACTCACTAAAACTCCTTAAATCCATGGTCCAATACCTACACAACTTCTTGCTCAATTTCTACAAATTTCCATTCTCATTTTCACACTTTGCACACTTGTGCATTCCTACACTCCTCTTTGCATTTTGCATCTTGTCCTAACTTCATTTTACCATTCCAATTCCTTTCCAATCAACCACACTACCTATACCCAAGTCCAACTCTCTTTTTACCAGATCTTGCACACTAATTTTTCCTAACTTCTCCAATGCATTTTTATACACTTTGCTACAGATTTTACACTTCTTATTTCTCATACTACAACTACCATTCCATAGCTACTAAACATATCTACTAACTCCAATACACACCTTGGTTCTCCCATTCACCAAGTCATCCATAAATGTACATATTCCTACCAAAATTTTGTCATAGTTTACCTACAATGCTAACTTCTCCATATACACACTTCTTCACCAAATTCATTCCTATTCTAGCCACACCCATACAAGGGTCCTACCAGCAACCAATACAATACCAATTCATCAATACTTCCTCAATCCGCAATACCAATACATATATACAATACACTTGGCTCTAAGGCCTATAATTCACATACTAGTTCACAAATACCCAAAATTCCAATACTACAATACCAATACAATATTTTTGGGTTCTTTAAATTGGTTACCCATTCCCATTACTCTAATGCATTAAATTTACCATTCAAGAAAGAGCTCTTACCTTAAGCTCTTATTTCCTCTTTTCTTTTCCACTTCTTCTCTTCTCTCTTTCTTGCCTAAATCGGCCATATGAGGAATGGAGTTGCCAAACTCCATTCCCATCACCCAAAGCACACATAAACAAGTGTAATTAAAATACTAACCCCTTAATCATTCTTTAAAGCATAATGCATATTTTAGGGTTTAGAAATTCCATTACCTTGTAAGGGTATAAGTGAAGCTTGGTATGGCTCAAGAACAAGATTCCAACTCCTCCAGAATGCCAAAATCGGCTAGAGTACAAGGGAACCAAACAAGGTTTAGTCTAAATTTCGTTTTGCCCACAAGGGCTAGAAAAAGGTAAGTTTTCAAGAATATTTTTACCTCAAAATGACAAGGAGAAGGAGGTGGTTCTAATGGTAGTCTTGAAGCTCCAAATGCTACACACCCATCGAGATGAAAGTTCTTGTTTTCGAATTTTGAAAAGAGGGAAATGTTCCCCTTGATGAGAGGAAGACAATGGTGTAGTTTTTGTAATTTTTGGAGAAGGTTTAAGGGGTTAATAAGAGGAGAGAAGTTGAGTTTGTTTGTGGTTTTCTCATTTTCTCCATGGTTGTCGCTTGGGAAGAAGAAGAAGGAGCCAGAGAGAGTGGGGGGGGGGGTGCTCTGTACGTGAGTGAAGAAAGTGAGGGGATAGGAGAGAGAATAAGTGAGTGAGGTAGTAAAGTAATGTTTACTTTATTGCTTTTTAAGTTATTTGTCTTTTGTAAATGAAAAGGAAGTTAAGAGTGTGTGTGAGAGAGGGGGATAGCCATCGGATGACACAGCCCACACACACAAACTCTACATTTTATTTTAAAAGTGGACACATAAGTTTGAGTTATTTATGTTTCTACCCCACAACTTCCCGTTTTTGACAGTTTTTACTATTTTCTTGTTTTATTGATTTTATTGGCTCTAGACCTTCACTAATGTTTATTAATGACTATTTGGTTGACCAAAATTATTACGAGTCTATTTGACCCGCTTAAAGACGTGTTTTCCTGGTTTCCTCGAAAAACGCGTTTTAAGGTTCGTTTGTGTTTTTAATCTATTTTATGGATCCGTTTTCTTTGGGATTTGTTCCCATATATTATTTAGGCCTTATTAAGCCTTAATAATCCATTTAATATGCTAACCGAGGTCTCATACCTCCTATGGTTATTTAACGCTTATTTAGCGTTTTTCGCTTTTTAAGCGTTTCTTTATTTCTTTTGGATTTATTTTTCCTCACCAATATTTCTTAATCATTATTAGGCTCTTAAATACCTATTAGGATAATTTAATCACCATATTTAAGGTCAGGGTATTTCAATCTACCCCCCTTAAGAACTTTGTCCTCAAAGTTGTTCGAGGTTACAGGTTACAATGCTTACTCATCCTTACATGTCTAATACCAAAAGTCACACATTCTTCCTCCTTACAATTCCCAAATCCACTACTCACAGTCTCTACATTCCATACTCTACAAATGTACTATAATTACTCCAATCCACACTACTACCAACCATCTGGTTCCTCATTACCAAATTTATACATACATACAGTGCAAAGCTATCCCCAAAGCAATGCAATACACATTTCAATCCTGCAGGCACTCAGGTCATCTCGACACAGGACTCCTCTATGTTCTGCTGCCCTTGGAATAATACAACATGCTACACTACTATCTTCTCCGGTATAAGCTTCTACCAAAACCACATTCTCCATACTAAGGGAAATTCTTTCACTTCTACTAATTAGAAATTTTCTAACACACACAACTCCAAAATCCAATTTATATTCATTACTTCTATCCTATGTGTGATTCTTGTGACCACTTGAGGGGAGCTTCAAGAATCATCCGACCCTGATGTGATCAGCATCAGTGTTGAACTATCTTTCCACTCCAATTTGTGTTCGGTTTCCCTTGATCTGATTAGGATCAAGTTCGACTTCCCACATCAGTTTCAATCAATCAGATAATTCAATTCTTTGCATTTTATATCTTTTTACTCTTCCTAGTCATAATTACAAATTCATATAACTCCAAGGGATGGAATTCAGTCCATCGATCATCCTCACTCTACTTCCCAAATACTTTACTCCGAGATTCAATACCTAAGTGTTCATTTCATCAACCTTCGTTACTTTCATCCATTACTCTCAATCATCACAAATATTCTAGCTAAGAATTACAATACTTGTAGATTTCAGCCATCCTCAATTTGCTTCCTATAATTTACCTACGAATACACTACTCATGGGTTCCATTCATCTACTATTCTCAATAATTTCGTACTACTTCTTTAAAGGATACCATACTTGTGGAGCTCCGTCCACTACTCATTACTCTTCTTTACCAATACTCTTACACTGGGTTACAAGATGGGTATATTCGCCCTAAGGTATTTGCATCTCTCGTTCCTAATTACTATAATTTCAATATGAATGGATACTTACGTTTATTTAACATAGTACCAATCATCCAATCAATTCTCATTTGTGCTATGCACATTATAGTTTATGTGTTTTATTCATGAAACTTACATTAAGCGGTTTTCGCTCTACCCCCCTTAAAAGGGATTACGCCCACGTAATCTACCATATGTTATTATTATTCAACATTGGTTACTCAATTTGGGCAATCTGAAGCGTTTTAGCTTCTTTACGGTTTGTTACATAATATACCCTTGCCAAAGGGTCCTAATCATAACAATGGTTTAGTCTTTGCACCAAGGATTCCTATATGAGTTTATTTAACTCATAATTAATTCGGATCCAGCCTATTAGGCTTCAAGGCATTAATAGCCATTCTACTATACTTACTAGGTATATTATCACCTAGCTAGGGCCCACTAGCTTCTGCTGTGCGACCCTGATAACTTGGGCTATTCACCCTTCTTGTTATCCTTAATGTGCTATACATCACCTTTTTATCCGTCTATTATGGGAATAAGGTTTACTAAACAATTGCGGTATTCTTGTACCGTGTTTGAACTCACTTAGTTTTAGCTTGTAACCAGCTCTCTGGTAATCTACTGCACATGCTATTCGTGCTTCCACGATTATTCATTAAGTTCCTCCGACTTATTGTCGGGCGAGGTTAAGTCACTACTTAGTTGTAGTGCTTCCTCTGGTGTTAATAGTTTCCGAATCATACCAGTTCTTCTGGTTCAGTACAAGTGTTCTTTACTTGTATGACCTTGCATTCCTATGCGTCGGTCCTAGTGACTTGTTATGTCTCCTTTCACCTTTTATTCCAATGGAATTCACATCTTGTGATTGTTAGTGTGTTTCACACTCTTCGTGCTTCTTTGGCCTCAGGCCGCACGGTCTGTTGCTAAGCTTCCTTAGCTGGCTTATGCCATGTTTGTTGGTGAAAAGAAGGGTTTACTACGGTTTACATTTTCCATATCCCTAACCATCTCATTAGATCATTAGCTGCACAAGTGCAATACCAAAACACTCAGTCATACAGAGTGCAGAGGCGTAAACGCTTGACAGTAAGTCACTTATGTGATAGGAAAGAATATTTCTGCCTGTCATCTCATACTTATACTCCGTGTCATTATCTGCTACTTCCTCATAGCGGTCGCTTGTTGAGCACCGTATTCTTACTCATTATACAACATCGTTCTTACTGACTGTATTACTGTGGTAGCTCGTCTTTACTCATTACCATTGTCGTTGGCACCATTTCCTTATGGTGTAAATACACTAGGAGTTTCCTAGTGTTGCTTACATGACGGTTGTCGTAGCGTACCGCAGTGTTACCATCTTCCCAATGTGGAGTTGTCTTATTCAATTTAGGTTTAATGTGTAGGTTAGCTTACCTCACATTATCTCATTCATGATACAATTTACCAAGTATCTTGGTTGACACTGGATGAAGTAATTTGTCAGGTTACAAGCTCTCTTGAGCGTCGGTCATTCATGGTGTGCAATGTGCATTCACGTTGATTGTTTTTGACAATTACTGTCTTCCAGTGTTGAGCATTGGTTATAGGCTCTAGCTGTGTAGTTCTACTTGTATGTACATTACCGGGACATTCCAAGAAACTTCAAGGGTTTTCTGGTCCCGTTCTATTATCGATAGATGAAGTTCTTGTTGAGAGGCTTGTTTCCGCTCATAGGTCTCATGACAAGGTTTACTATACTGGTGTTTATACAATGGTTCACCACATGCTTGGGTGCATATGGAGTACGCTTACTCCTTAAGTCGTAATGGTTTGGAAATCTCATTTCCTTATTCCATCGCCCCTTGGCAATATCTATATGCGTAGGCTTTATTGTTATAGTAGATGGAAGCCTTCCCTATGGGTTCCCATCTTCACCACATTGGTGGTCTTCGGTTAATGGGATGTACCTTTCCTCAAGTTTCCCGTAGTGTCCAAGTGTGGACTAGGCCAATGTTGGCATTATCACGACTCCTATGCCTTTGTGTTACCATTTCTACAGAAGGCACGAAAAGAGATTAAAAGTTTCGTCAATGTATATAGACTGATGCTCTAGTGACAGTGACATTGAGGTAGCCTTACTCCAAGCCACTCATTATGTGGAGTTCCAATTGGGTGGTTCAATTGTCGATCTATTGTCGTATGAAGCAATATCTCTTGCAATTCTTGTTATTAATGGTGTGGGTTTTGCAACCGTTCAAGTTTACATAACGTAGTTGGTTCATGGCTTTTAAGCCTTATTGCTGCAAGCTATGCTCTTTGCAAGCTGCTTATACATATTTCCACTCCTTGTATACCCCATAGGTTGGAGGTATTGCTGGGCTCCATGGTAAGTCGTGACATCACGCTTCCGTTCATAGGAGACCCTTTTAGGCAAGCTGATGCTAATCAGTGCTTTTTGTAATTTAGGGTATTTCCTATTAAGTGAATTTCCTTCGGTGTCCTAACCAAGTATGCATTCCAGCTCCATGCTCTTGTCATGACACTTGTCTGACTGTTGTCAACTCATACACCCTTCAAGGATTGCTCCTGGGTGTTGTTGGGTTATGCCGTTACATCCGGCTAATTTTCATGATATATTGTGTTCACTATACCGCCTTATGGTATTGTATTTGAGTTATCCTCTTCAGGGTTATAACGTCTCCCGTTCTTGGGTAGACTGTTTATATTTTCTCCTAGGGTTCTGGACTAGGTTTCAAATCTTCTCCAATGATGGATTATACTTCGGGATAATCTTGTGATTGCTCTTGGAAATTCCGTCCCATTTGTTGAGCATCGTTGTGATTACTTTAGGCATTTGCCTTACTGTGTTTAGGTTGGGTATCCCTTCCAGCTGTCATGTATTTGTTTGAAGTTCTTGAGACATATCCAATGCCTATACATGTTAGTCTGTGCTCTTGCACTTCCTAGTTCTTATTCCTTATCTCCAGATGGATTCTCTGAGTTCTTTATACTTGATCGTCTGAGGTGTCCAGTTGTTCTGGTTAAAATTTACTCATGGTCCGTAGAACGGAGTTGACTACTTCCCGTGTGTCGTACACTACATGTATACATACGTGGGGTACCTTGTTGATACGTTACCACTTACCCGACTACTTGTCAGGCCCACAAGCTCCTTCGGAGTGCGGTCGTCTCACATCCCGTAATTGGGTACACTCGTAGTGCTCGTCACACGCCTAGGTGAAGTGTTCTATTGTCAACTCCTCTTGTATCATTCTATGATACTCACCGTAATTCTGTTGGTTTAGTTTTAAAATCCAAGGTTTAAAAGAAAGGTTGTGGTTTTGGAAGAAAAATTGGTTTTAAAATCATGGTACGGTGTTAAAAAAGTTCTTCATGGCATAGCCATGTTCGAAATCTTGACCAAGTCCAGCTTCCCGCTGACTGGTGTGTTCTAAATGCAGTGGTCAGGCCGTCAGGCCTTTCCATGGTTTCATTCCTCCAGTTTTAGGATGTTTATTCCTGTAGTCATTTCATCGCTGTCATGGTACATTACTATGTACCTGTGGTATGTTAAAAGTCCTCCTGAATGCTCCCGTTGTTACTGCACTTGCCGTGGCAAGTGCGTGGTACTGGTGGTTTTTGTGTAAACCGATACCAGTCACGGTATGGTTTCCACTGGAACTTGATAGTCTTGTCGACTTCTCTATTGATCCCATGATCATCAACTTAGATTAATTAATCTTCTGAGTAACTCCTCAGTGAGTTTGACATGGCTGTCATTGATCAGGGTACCTCTCCAATCCTTGGAGACTCCCCTTTTGATTTGGTTGTGTCTTTCCTTGTTGCTTGTTCCCACACGTTTGTTGTGGTTACTGAGCCTGAGTTGGTTTAGGCACTACGATTGTAGTTGCATCAGATTATATCTTGTGAATGTTCTTGTAGCTGTCTGAGCTATGTTGGCCAGGTTTGTAACCTTTTTGGCGTTGTAGTTTTGGAGTCAATCACTCCCGACTATGTCCTTAGCCAGCTAGCATACCGTTGGTGGTGTTGCTTGGCTATTACTGTTGTCCCGCAGACTTGTGTCTCGGGTTCCATTACTGCTCCTTTTCCATTTCGTTGCACGGTTAGTGCTTCTTCCTGTTGCTGGTTGGTTAGCTAGGTTTCGCAACTGCTAAGCACGTCGCCCCATGCTGTTGTAAGTTGCAGCCTCCTCGTGGTTGGAGTGCTCATTCCACCGCTATTAAGTGCGGGTATTGTTGTTCAACCGGGATCCAT
This sequence comes from Limonium bicolor, assembly GCA_023374045.1. Lineage (NCBI taxonomy): Eukaryota > Viridiplantae > Streptophyta > Magnoliopsida > Caryophyllales > Plumbaginaceae > Limonium > Limonium bicolor. Next base: position 56,190,703 of record CM041778.1, read on the forward strand.
CTCCGGGTCTTCCATTTCTTGGAATCTACTATATGTCAGGTTCTTTCCTCTTGTAGGAATATCTCATTACTGCCAGATCGGGTTTTCCCGAGTATGAGAGGGTTTTTCCTCTCTCTGGTGTCCTTTCCCAAGTTATACAATGGGGATGCGGTGGGCGGGACTGGTGTTGTAGGTATCCGGTACTCACCGGGAGTTCCTAACTAGCATCTCTCTAATGCCGTCACTCAGCCCTTAGCCCTAAGCTTCTAATTCCTAACTCGGTAATACCTAAACTCGGTATTTCCAGTCATCAGAGCGACACTTCGCTCTGATACCACTTTTTGTAACACCCCTACCGCTAATACCGTCATTACCGTCCAATCTCCTTACACAATCCAGATTCACGCAGCGGATACTTACATACTCAACGGTAGGTGATACAATGCCGTTAGTCACCCACGTGACTAACAAGGCTACTACTACTACATACAGCATCGGTCTGATGGACCGGAATCCCGAGTACTACAAATCTACAATACATACTCCTTTTACCAGACAAATACTACAATGCTCCATTCAACACTTTACTCCTTCATAATCCATACAATACAATATACATGACCGAGTTTACTAGGAGGTGGTTCTAATGGTAGTCTTGAAGCTCCAAATGCTACACACCCATGGAGATGAAAGTTCTTGTTTTCGAATTTTGAAAAGAGGGAAATGTTCCCCTTGATGAGAGGAAGACAATGGTGTAGTTTTTGTAATTTTTGGAGAAGGTTTAAGGGGTTAACAAGAGGAGAGAAGTTGAGTTTGTGTGTGGTTTTCTCATTTTCTCCATGGTTGTCGCTTGGGAAGAAGAAGAAGGAGCCAGAGAGAGTGGGGGGTGCTCTGTACGTGAGTGAAGAAAGTGAGGGGATAGGAGAGAGAATAAGTGAGTGAGGTAGTAAAGTAATGTTTACTTTATTGCTTTTTAAGTTCTTTGTCTTTTGTAAATGAAAAGGAAGTTAAGAGTGTGTGTGAGATAGGGGGATAGCCATCGGATGACACAGCCCACACACACAAACTCTACATTTTATTTTAAAAGTGGACACATAAGTTTGAGTTATTTATGTTTCTACCCCACAACTTCCCGTTTTTGACAGTTTTTACTATTTTCTCGTTTTATTAATTTTATTGGCTCTAGACCTTCACTAATGTTTATTAATGACTATTTGGTTGACCAAAATTATTACGAGTCTATTTGACCCGCTTAAAGACGTGTTTTCCCGGTTTCCTCGAAAAACGCGCTTTAAGGTTTGTTTGTGTTTTTAATCCGTTTTATGGATCCGTTTTCTTCGGGAGTTGTTCCCATATATTATTTAGGCCTTATTAAGCCTTAAGAATCCATTTAATACGCTAACCGAGGTCTCATACCTCCTATGGTTATTTAACGCTTAGTTAGCATTTTTCGCTTTTTAAGCGTTTCTTTATTTCTTTTGGATTTATTTTTCCTCACCAATATTTCTTAATCATTATTAGGCTCTTAAATACCTATTAGGATAATTTAATCGCCATATTTAAGGTCGGGGTATTTCACTTCTTTAAATAGAGAATCACTTACACTCACAATATTGGAAATCTTGATTATAGTCTAAAAACCCTATTCTTTCAATCAAAAACCCTAGAATGGTAAGTTGCACTTTTTCTCTGTTTTCTCCCCCACAATCGATATTTGAAGCTCTACCTTTTGTAGAACGAATACCTGTATCTTCATCTTCTTGAATATCTCTAGAATTATTTATCGAATTATTAAAGAATTACTCTAAATCGTAAATAAGATTTTCCATTGAAGAACATAATCGACTTAGATGATTCGATCAAATCTTCTTGGTAAAGATATAGTCGACTTAATTAATGCTTGAAATATTTGTTTAATGTTGTGGTCTTTTATCTTTTGACAATATACAAACAATCGAGCTCTTTATCGCTTTCCTTGAACCTGGAAATAGATAGAGATCCATTCAAGACTAAATACTCACTATGAAACTGAGTTTGCTGATCAAAATATTGCATCAATAGTTTCCCCCTTTTGATGTAGCAAACTCTTTAAGTTTTGAACTGATGAATGCTCTCCCTAAATCTTAGCTTGATATCTTTTCTTTACTGAAATTTTCTTTTCCAAGAACTAAAAGAGATTACCCCTAAGATGATGATTCGCGCTAAATTATTGAATATGTTCAAGCCCAATTTCCCCCTTTTGCAAAATCAAAAAGAGAGGAAGTCACTCTCCACGGGCAAATAAATGTTGAGGCACATACTAGGAGTGCTTATAGAAGTGCGTCATGGTCTGATCACTATGAAGTATATGACAATTTTGTAAGAGGTGAACTTCCTTCTTGGCGGGTCTGAGAGAATGAAGTAGGCTCAGGTACCCAGACTTGTTTGGGCTCAGATGTAGACACATATTTATAATGGTTGATAACCCACATTTTAGTGTGCGATCTATTGATTTTGAATGAGTTCTGCCTTGATGATTTTTCACGCAATTGTATTCTCAACAAGGTGGGACACCATGCATCTGATCTTGTGTCCTATTGATGGAGGTATCGACATGAGAGTAATCTTAGTTGAAGTCTTGCAGTTTTAGTCTTTAATTTCTCATTCGTAGACTAAGAGAATGTCGACTTATATCCCAAACCGCATTTGTCTGAGTTTTTATTCCACATCATTTTCGTCAAATTTGCCTTCTCGGTATACCAAGTTGGATTAGTCGGAGTCTAAAGTTCTAAATTTCAATTTGCCTTGGCTACCATGTCTGAGAGAGTTTCACATTCCCTTTTCAGTGATTTGTTGCAATCCAAAAGGGAAATTATCTCTTCTTGTGCCCAACGTTGAAGAGCGGGAATTCTAGTTTCCAAAGGACTAACAAAGTTAATCCTTGGCTATCTAGACTCTCTATGACACAACTTTGTTTTCAGTCAAATACTTACTCAAATATTCCACCTTATTCCTGAGTTCTCTAATCTCAATATCTTATTGATTGTTCAGCACTTTTATCTCAGAGGCGGTAGAGGTTAACACGGTAAACAACTACTTCTTGGTCATAGAGTTGAAAGTAGATTCAACTTGATTAAGGTTTACCTCTTTTATTCGAGAGTTGTTTTCAAGTTATACTTGCCATTATGTAGTAGTTAGTATCAGTCTCTGTATTGAAGTCATCATCTCCATGAACAACTGCAGTCATACACATTTGTGCTCCCTTTCTGGTTCTGAGTCTGTATATGAGATATCATATCCCCATGCAGTTGTTGTTGTGTCTGAGAACTTTTTTACTATTTCTTGAAATCCGTCCTTGGATTAAAGAGTGCAGTCTTTGACAGCATGGACCAGGCCAGTTACATTTGGAGCATATAATGGGTTCCTTTTTTGATCTATACTGACTATATCTCTGCCTATAACCTCTTTTTCCATCGAATATTTTCTTGATTCCGCTTACAATAGGAGTTATTGCTCCATCCTCATTATTCTCCTTCTCATCAGTCTCATTAACTACCTTTTTTTTAAAGTCATACCTTTTGTAGAACTTGAAGTCGTTGCTAACTCTTTCTTCATCATTCCTTCATAGACAATGAGTTTTAAACTCGGTTCTTCTAAGGACATTTTTGATAAATTCTTAGTGGTTTCTAGGAGAGCTATAAAATTTATCCATTCTTTTCTTAGGCTATCCAGACATTTGTCATTGATAATATAATTAAATAGTGTCACTCACACAGCCTTTAACTCATAGATTATTTGATTGAATCTTCCCAACGTGTGAGTTATAGACTCGCCTTCCATCATCTTGAAGCTGTCGATTTACCTCTTAAATTGCTATTCTAATGAGGCCTCTCCCCTCATACACTTTCTTGAGGAAATTCCAGATCTTCATTGTTGTCTCAATTCCTAAAACCTTTTGTTGATCAACCTTTGGCACAGAATAGACAATTATTTTCTTTGACTGCTTATTTTTGCTGAGCAACTTCTTGTCATTGTCATTCCAGTTTTTCTTAGGCTTTGGTTTAGTAACTTCTCCTTCAACAAATTGAGGAACTAAGTTTCCTTCCATGACCACAACCTATAAATCGTAATCTATGGACATAAGTTGATCTCCCATTTGTTCACACCAGCATGAGGTTGAACTTGGTGAGCTTAGGCGCCTTGACATTGAAGAAACTCATCTCGATCAACCCTAAAAGAAGTTTTATTATGCGTTGAGGGTTACCTTGCTCTGATACCAATTGTAAGTTCCTAGAGTGTGAGTCTAGGACTGAGACACCATGAAGCTTAAAAACTTGTAGATGGAGAGAGTATTACGACAAAGGTAAATCAATCTTTCTATTAGTTTACTTTCCAATTACACAATCACGTATACCACTGTATACAGAATTATCTCACGTTGAGAACACACTCTCAACAATAAACACTAAATATGAATCACGCTCAATAGAACCCTCATTGTGTTTTCTCTTCTTTCAATAGAGAATCACTCACACTCACCATACTGGAAATCTTGATTACAGTGTAAAAACCCAATTCTTCCAATCAAAAACCCTAGAATGATAAGTTGCACTTTTTCTCTATTTTCTCCCCCCACAATCAATATTTTAAGCTCTACCTTATATAGACCGAAGACCTGTATCTTTATCTCCTTGAATATCTCTAGAATCATTTATCGAATTATTAGAGAATTAATCTCTAAATCGTAAATAAGATTTTCCATTGAAGAATATAATCGACTTAGATGATTCAATCAAGCTCTTTACCACTTTATTAATGCTTGAAATATTTGTTTATTGTTGTGGTCTTTTATCTTTTGAGAAGATAAAATCAATCAAGCACTTTACCGCTTTCATCAGAGCTGGCAATAGATAGAGATCAGTTCATGACTGAATTCTCAGTATGAAACTAAGTTTGCTGATCAAAATATTGCATCAACAGTTTTTCCATTTTTGATGTAGCAAACTCTTTAAGTCTTGAACTGGTGAATGTTCTCCCCGAATATTTGCTTGCCAATAACTAAAAGAGATTCCCCATAAGATGATGATTCCCGCTGAATCGTTGTATACATTCAAGACCAATTTTCCCATTTTTGCCAATTCAAAAAGAGAGGAAGTAACTCTCCGCAGGCAAATAAATGCTGAGACATATACTGGAAATGCTTATGGAAGGGTGTCATGGTCTGATCACTGTGAAGTAGATGACAATTCTATAAGAGATGAACTTCCTTCTTGGCGGGTCTGAGAGAACGGAGTAGGCTTAGGTACCCAGACTTGTTTGGTCTCAGTGGTAGACACATATTTATAATGGCAGATAGGAACCCACTATAATACCACCATCCAACAGCGGGATATGAGTAGTAATGTGAATGGTTTATAAGGATACATATGGGTTGACTACAACAAAAAGGCCTTCCACTTTTAAGCCCAAGTGAGGGGGGACCTAAAGTGGATATTTTTCAAGCCTGAATGGTTTAAGAGCTAGGTTGTTGCACATTTACCCATATAGGGTGTTACACCCACCTTTTAGTGTGCGATCTTGATTTTGAATGAGTTCTGCCTTGATTATTTTTCATGTAATTGTTTTCTCAATAATTTGGGACACCATCCGATCTCGTGTCCTAGCTGATGAAGTTATCAACATGAGTGTAATCTTGGCTAAGGTCTCGCAATTCCAGTCTTTAACTTCTTAGTCGTAGACTAAGAGAATGTATTTGACTTATATCCCAAGCCATATTTGTCTGAGTTTTTATTCCACATCATGTTCTTCAAATTCGCCTTCCGGTATACCAAGTTAGATTAGTCGGAGTCTGAAGTTCTAACTTTCGATTCGCCTAGGCTACCATGTTTGAGAGAGTTTCACATTCTGTTTTCTATGACTAGTTGTTATCCAGAAGGGAATTCGTCTCTTCTTTTTTCCAACACGGAAGAGTGGAAATTCTAGTTTCCAAAGGACTAACAAAGTTAATCCTTGGTTTATCTAGACTCTCTATGACATAGTTTTTGTTTTTAGTCGAGGACTTACTTAGATCTTCTACCTTATCCTTGAGTTCTCTAATCTCAATATCATACTGATTCTTCAGCACTTTTATCTTAGAGGTGGCAGATGTTAACATGGTAAACAATTGTTTCTTGGTCATAGAGTTGAAAGTAGATTCAACATTATCAAGGTTTACCTTTTTTTCTTCGAGAGTTTTCATCAAGTTATCCTTCGCCATTATGTAGTAGTCAGTATCAGTCTTTGTATTGAAGTCATCATCTCCATGAATAACTGTCATCATACACAATTGTGCTCCCTCTTCTGGTTCTAAGTCTTTGTCTGAGTTGTCATATCCCCATGCAGCCGCTGCTGTGTGAGAGAACTTTTTTACTCTTTCTTGAAAGTTGTCCTTGGATTGAACAGTGCAGTCTTTGACAACACGACCAGGCTTATTACATTTGAAGCATATAATGGGTTCCTTCTTTGATCTATACCGACTATATCTTTGTCCAGAACCTCTTTTTCCACCGAATATTTTCTTGACTCAACTTGCAATAAAAGTTATTTCTTCATCCTCATCACTCTCATTAACTACCTTCTTTGCTTTTGAAGCCAGTTATTTTGTGGAATTTGAAGCCGTTGCTAACTCTCCCCTTATCTTTCCTTCATAAACAATGAGTTATGAACTCAGTTCTTCTAAGGAAAATTTTGATAAATCCTTAGTGGTTTCTAGGAGAGCTGTAAATTTATCCATTCTTTTCCTAGGCTATCAAGACATCTTTCATTGATAATATCATTGGGTAGTGTAACTCACACAACCTTTAACTCATAAATTATTTGATCGAATATTTCTAGTGTGTGAGTTATAAACTCACCTTCCGTCATCTTGAAGTTGTTGAACTACCTCTTAAACTGCTTCCCTTTGGATTTTCTGATGGAGTCTGTCCTTGTATATGTTGTATTGGGGAAATTCCAGATCTCCTTTGCTGTCTCAATTCCTAAAACCTTTTGTTGATCAACCTCTGACAGAGAAGAGACAATTATTTTCTTTGCCTGCTTATTTTGTGAGCAGCTTTTTGTCATTGTCATTCCAATTTTTGCTAGGATTTGGTGTAGTAACTCATCCTTCAACAACTTAAGGAACTACGTCTCTTTCTGTGACCACAACCCATAAATTGTAATCTATGGACATAAGTTTATCTCCCCTTTGTTCACACCAGCGTGAGTAGTTGAACTTGGTGATCTTAGGTGTCTTGACATTGTAGGAACTCATCTCTACCCTAAAGAAGTTTCTTCTGCGTTGAGGGTTACCTTGCTTTGACACCAATTGTAAGTTCCCAGAGTGTGAGTCAAGGACTGAGACACCGTAAAGCTTAAATGAAAGTTTAGATGGACTTTCCAATTACACAATCACGTATACCACTGTATACATAATTCTCTCACGTTGAGAACATACTCTCAACAATAAACACTAAATATGAATCACGTTCTAACCCTAGTTGTGTTTTCTCCTTTCAATAGAGAATCACTCACAATACTAAAAATCTTGATTACAGTGTAAAAACCCAATTCTTCCAATAAAAAACCCTAGATGGTAAGTTGCACTTTTTCTCTATTTTCTCCCTCACTATCAATATTTGAAGCTCTACCTTATATAGACCGAATACCTGTATCTCCAACTCCTTGAATATCTTCATAATTATTTATCGAATTTTCAGAGAAATAATCTTTAAATCGTAAATAAGATTTGCCATTGAAGAACATAATTGACTTAGATGATTTGATCATATCTTCCTGGTAAAGATATAGTCGGCTTTATTAATGCTTGAAATATTTGTTTATTGTTGTGGTCTTTTATCTTTTGAGAAGATAAAATCAATCGAGCTCTTTGCCGTATTCCTTGGAGCTGGCAATAGATAGAGATCATTTCAAGACTGAATGCTCAGTATGAAACTGAGTTTGCTGATCAAAATATTGCATCAACATTAACCAACATTGGTCTCCCGGACTCTTGGTCTTGGTACCACTTTCCTTACGGTGAGTGTTCTGTGAAATATGGCTACACTATCCTTCACAATCAGATACCATCTGATTGTAACACCCCAACTCCTAAAACTAGGATTATCTCATAAACCTTCATGCACTTATATTAACAATGCAGCGGAAAATCTAAATAAGTTTGTGTTAACGCCGTTAGTCACCCACGTGACTAACTAGACATTCTACAAACTCCAGACTCAAGCTACGGTCTGATGGACTCGAATATACCAAACATAAATTTATACAAACCTTAACCAAAATACTTATACAGAGTACAAAGTAATCTGTACCGCTAATACAATTTACTACACCAGTCTACAATACGAGTGTACATGCACAGGGGCGGAGCCAGGATTTGAAATATATGGGGTCACTATTATTGAAAAAAATCTTGTATTCATAAATATATTCAAATTTTTTAAAAAATATAATCCTCTAGTACAATTGTACTCTACCGGGCTTCCTTGCCTGAAAATATTTTATAATAGTTTCATCACTAATGGTCTCAAAAGTATCTTTCTCTACATAAGTAACTAAACAATCATTAAGTAAGTCATGTTTCATCTTGTTGTGCAGATCGGTCTTCACATATTTCATTGTAGAGAATAACGGTTGATTAGTGAGAAGGGAAAGGAAAATGAAAAAAAAAAAGACAGTTACTCTAAGCAATTAGTTAGTGATGGAAAATGAAAAAAAACAACTGTTACACAATAAAAAGTGATTTGCTAAAAAGAAAGATAAAAAAAAGGAAAATAAACCGAAAAAATAGTTAATTGGTGAGAAGGGAAGGGAAAATGAAAAAAAAAACAGTTCCTTTAAGCTATTAATTAGTGATGGAAAATGAAAAAAAAACTGTTACACATTAAATAGTGATTTACTAATCCACTAGAAAAACAAACCCCCATTAATAGGGGAGATGAAAAAAAAATTGTTGGAATTCACTTCCTGCAGGAACACGCGCGAACTACAATCAAAAATGAAAAAAAAAACAGTTCCTTTAAGCTATTAATTAGTGATGGAAAATGGAAAAAAAATGTTACACATTAAATAGTGATTTACTAATCCACCGGAAAACAAACCCCATTAATAGGGGAGATGAAAAAAAAATTGTTGGAATTCACTTGATTTACTAATCCACCGGAAAACAAATCCCATTAATAGGGGAGATGAAAAAAATATTGTTGAAATCTCCACCACGAAGGAACACACGTGAACAAACACGAGATGGAAAATGAAAAGTGCTAGAAAAAATATACATAGCAAGGCTCGAACCCTGACAACTACATATACTACTCCTATCCTTAACCAGTAGACTATGATAGACTTTATAATGTATGAGGTCACTTATATTATACATACAAAACAAGTAAATAAGAATCTATGAATTTTTCCAAAAACGTGGGGTCACGTGACCCCACGTGTACCCTCCTAAATCCGCCCCTGTACATGCACACCTCGTATGTCAAATATAAACCCAAGTACAACTACCCCTTCCTACTCTCGGGCCGGGTCGTCTTCTGCCTCTTACCTGAAAAATAATATGGATGCCCCGAGGGGCTCAGCACCCTTGCTGGTACGGTTAACGTACAACCCACAAGCTAACGGAACTACACACGACTATTTTGTCGTATATATGCAGTTGATTGATCATACATATATTAATAAAAGTACGATAACACACAACACATTCATATGAAATATCAAAGCTCAAACAGATTGACGACGTAATAGACGTTCATTAAGTAAGCGAGTTAGTTTTTTAACTCCTAAGTCATGTTAGTATAACACAAACACGTAATCAAATACGGTAAACCGGTTTCATGCTTTATCTTGTTTAGTCTTAACACGTAAACACACAACACACAAATCGATGGACACCTTGTTAGCAAGCAAGCTACAAGAAAACTATACCATTCACCGTTGTCGTCGGTTGTCTACTCTCCTCCGGAGTCCACTTACTCAAACCCTATAACATTCATCGAATTGGGTGGTTAATTCCTTTTAATTAACCTAGCTCACTTAATCACTAAGGATTTCCAACTAATAACTACTAAGTCATTATAGTTTAAACTTACCCACATAAGTTCATAATTTCTCATTATATCTTATACTTGTTCACACCTATAGTGACCATTACATGTCATTAAACAACTCCTAACAATCATATAATACCATTACCAATCAAGCCCCTTCGTTTCCCCTCATTTTCTAACCTTCGGTGCAATTTTTGATGTGGTCCAGGTCTTGGTCCAAACCTTAAGTCCCGGACCAAGTGTCTGGCAAAACTCTTGGCAATGAAAATAGGGTGGTCCGGGTCTTGGTACCTATCTTAGGTCCCGGACAATGTGTAACTTGTTTTTTGGAAGATTTTTAGTGCTGGCCCGGGACTTTATACAAGACCTAGGTCCCGAACCAACCGTATTTTTTGGAAGTTTTTCATGTGTGGTCCGGGACTTTATCCAAGGACTAAGTCCCAGACCATGCATTAATCTGTAACATTTTACAGCTTTAACTCTCATTCTCAACTTGTTTCTTTGCCCATTTCTTTTCTAATTTTTCCACATGCATCCTAGCATGTTCTAACACCATTTTAACACATTAAACCTCCTCATCATAAGGTTACAACTCCACAACACCTTTACCCACTTATGGTAACTTGTTTACACTTTCAACCTCAAACATTCCTGTATTATTCCCTTGTAACTCATTCCTAACCTCATCTTAAGTGGTAGCACTTACCAACTCTTTTCACAACTCTTCCTAGAGTGTGCTAACTTCATTTCTTCAACTATAACTTCATAACTCATTATTTACCAACCTAGTCATACTAGACTTAATCACATTGCAACTCCTTGCACAATTTCCTTTCCTTTACATTTTCTACTCATCCTTTTCAAGCTTGCACATACATATGCATTTCTAGTGATCCTCTTAACACCTTACATCTTACTCTCAATCATCTTAACCATACTAAATCCTTCTTAGACATTTTTATCTCCTCACTCAGTTTACTCAAGGTTACACCTTCAAGCTCATACCTAAACCATCTCAAGGCAATCTAAGACAATCCTACATCATTTTTCCTACAGATTTTTGCACAACTCAATACACCTCTTATACCATAATTTTAGTGTGTTTAATTCACCCATTTAACTTCAAATTCCTCCTAATCAACTCTAGGTCATTCTAACTCCTAAGAACACCTTTAGTTTACTCATTTCTACTTAATTAACCTTAAATGACTCCTAGTAAGTCCTAGGTCATGTTAATTCACCTAACACCTAAAACACTTGGTTTCTACACCAATTTTGTCATAGCTCCTCTACTATATTGTTATGCCCAAATGCATAGTCTTTTCTATTCAACACAAGCTAATCAAAATCCTTATCTCATTGTATTTTTCACCTAATTCAAGACATCCACAATCAATACAATATGGTGCAATAATCTTAAATTGCATAGCACTAAGGTTCTTAAATGACATGGCTCTTAGGCCCTTAAATGACATAATTTAAACACTGAATTTCACTTAGCCACCTGCACACAACAATAGTCCCATGGCAATTGATAAAAACTCTTATACTTTACTTATGCTCGTTTTCTAACTCATATGTCATTAACTCCTTAGTCACAAGTTCATAAGCTTGTTTATATCATTTCCTAGGTTAATATAACCCATGTTTATAATGTAAGCCCTAGGCTACATTTTGTATCATCATAGACACACTTCCTTAAGGTATTAAACTACATTAAGGTAGATCATTTACCTTAAGAATTCCAAGCCCTTTTTCTCTCTTCTTCTCTTGATTCTCTTGATTGAAATTTGTCCAAGGAGTTTGATCACTTGCTAAACTTCTAACCAAGGTTCAAATTAAGATAATGAGTTCTAGGTAAAACCCTTAGGCTCATTAAAACAACTCTTAAATATTAAGAGAGTGCTTAGTGCACTAAATTGGATGATTGCCTTAGGAATCTTGGAATGGAGTTTGGTAAGGAATAAAAGCAAGGATCCAAATAAGCTCTTGGAGATTGAATTAATGCTAATACAAGGAATGAAATAAGCCATCTTGGTAAGGCAATTTTTGGCCATATATGAAAATGGAAGGAAAGATGAGTTTTTGAAGTTTTACCTTAAACCAAAGAGAGTGCTGTCTAGCTCTATAATATAAATTTTCCTCTTCAAGTGGAGCTCCTTCAATGGAGTCAAACTTAAGTTTTGGATGATTTGAAAAGAGCACTTGAAAGTTCTTGACTCCACTAGCAATAATATGTATTTTATTTGTGATTTGGAGCTTTGTAATGGATTTGGGAAGTTGGAGAAGCCATGGAGCTGGAGCTCTACGGTTTGGAGAAGGATAGAATTAGAGAAATCACTGGGGAAGAAAGGAATTAGAGGAGAGGAGAGAGGAGTGAGTAAAGTAAAGTAGATTTTTGTTGTAAAATAAAGTAAATAGTGAACTACCACCCTCCTTCCTCTTTTGTAGAAATTCTGGCTGCATTAGGTGGTGAATCACCTTGTAAAAACCAGCCCCATTAGATATTTAGGGATGGTCATTTGACCATTGACTAATCAAAGAAGGCTTAATGCTCAATTTAGCACTATTTGGATACTATTCACAATTAGTGCCCAATTCGTGATTTTTTTGTAAATTCTTTGAATTAGGCTTTCTAATGTGATACTAAGTAGTACACATGTTGATTAAGGTGTATACTTGGTCATTTAGCCACTCAAAACTCATTTCTAAGACAATTTCTCAAAAATGTGCTTTAAGAAGTCTTAAAGCACAATTTATGTTTTAACTTGTTTTTAGCTTGGTTTTCTTTGGTAATTGTTTTAACATGTTCTTTAGAATGTTAATAAGGTCTAGGAATTCCCTTTGGGTCCTAACCAAGGTTACACAAGGTCTATAGCAAGTATTTGCTTAAATTGCCTTTATGGTGTATTATTATGTTTTCTATGGTTTAACTTGTCTACCAATATTTCTAAGGCATGTTTTAACCTTTTTACATCATGACTTGATGTTTAATTACCATAGATAGGTTTGGGGTATTTCACTGACGCTCCCTCTCAAGAGGCCCATGCTATATGGAAAACAGTGGAGCTCCTCGATAACTCTTTCTCCCCTCCAAGGACTAGATTATTCTTCTGTAAACTGCTGGATCAGATTGTTCCTTTCACAACTAATATTGCCAGGATAACTGATGGCTCTGAGTTATGCCACTTCTAATGGTGATATGAAACTGATATCCATGCCCTTTTTCAATGTTGGACGGTGAAGGACTACTGGAATAATATTGTCGTTGACTGATCCCCCCTCCCATCAGGAAGGAGCTCTTCAAGATTGGATTATTGCCAAATCCCGTGTTTGGTCTAAAGAAAAGTTTGCACAAATTGCAAACCTTTTTTGGGCGGTTTATGATGCTAAAAATCAAACTAAACACGACTCTGATCTTGCTATATTACTTAGTATTAATTTAACTATTGGCTTTGTTAATGCTTATGAGAAAGCAATGAAACATCAAGTTCCTCGTAGCATCCAAGCTCCTGATTTGGTTCCCTCAAATGATTCTTTCTCGCTGATTACTTGTTGTCACAGGAAATTTGGAAGACCAGTTCTGGCTAGCGGAGTTTTGATGAATCCTCAAAGGGAACTCCTTGTTGGCTTCAACAAAAAACTTCGAGCATCTCTGGATGATGTTGATATTGGCCTTCAATCACTGGTTGTTGGATTTTAGAGGGCCAGATGGGACGGTATATCAAAGATCAACATTAGGATTAATATCCCTAAGGTTATGGAGACTAGCACCAGGATCCAGCAGCAACCTTCCTCGAATGTCAAAGATATTCATTGTTTTGGTTGACTTTATCGACAATTTGATTGTGTTAACATCTCGTTTTGTAATTTGGATTATTTTAATTCCCTTGTTTTCCTAGTTAGTAAGTGTTTTTATAATTCTGATGGATGGATGGATATGGATTTGGTGGGACAAATCTTCTATCCCACTTAGGGTGCTGCAAGTGTTTCTACTTGCAAATGATATCACCCTACTGTTGATGAACCCTTATAATGTTATGCTCTTAAGATTTCACATTTACTAAAAAAACAGTTAAGCTAAAACTCTATGATAGTAGCATTCACCAATTTTTGCAGATCTTTTCACAAAACCGCTCACCAATACTCAATTTCTTCAATTGTGGTTTTACTTTCCTCAATCAGTTGGAAGATTGAATGGTCCGAAAGTAAAAACGATTAAGGGTTTTCTGTTTTTCCCTAATTCCTTGCTGATTATTCTAGTCCAACGAGTTATACTTGGTCCAAGCCCAATGTCTAGTCTAGAATCATGTGCCCAATGTAAATTAGGCCTCGAGTCTTATGTCTTGCACTACGCCATTTAAGGAAAATGAAACAGTAAAATTCCTTTTTAGTTTTAACCAGTCACTTGGTTAATTTTTTTTTACCCAGTCACCTCTGCAAGCGAACAATCACATATCCTCGTGCTGTCCACTTAATAAAAGCCAAATATCTTTGTGTCCGAAGGGAAGCACATCGCCAAGAGTACGATACGAACTTCGGAGTCCTACATCGTGACCTACGAGTGGAAAGCACTGTTGCCACGGCTCCGATCGATTAATCTGGACACTGAGGACACAGGGTGACACAGACGAATAGAGTGAGCGGGATGGCTGGAATATTGAGGAGAGAGATCCTGAGGCGCATGAGGGTGCCGGCGGTTCATAGCCAGTCACGCTTGTCTCCGCGGCCGCCGGTCGATGGATTGAAGACCGTCTTTGTTCGACTCATGTCATCTCACGACGATCATCTCACAAAGGATGAAGTTGCTGACAGAGTCCTATCTGTTATCAAGGATTTCCCCAAAGTCGATCCGTCCAAGGTTTCTTTCTCTTCCAGTTTGTCATATGTCCATTTGGATCGAACACTTCGGTCTTTCCTTCTACCCTACTCTTTTATGCAAACTGAACTGCAATTAATTGTACGCATTGTTGATGCTGTTCGCTTCCTGCCGATTCGAGACATATCAATCACTCGTATTGTAAATCTTTTGAAATGGGATTTTGATTTTGGGTTCCGTTCAATTTCTCGTGATTGGTTGTTCTGTGCGCTTGATTTGACCGTTTTTGGGAGCAATGTAGCACTTATTCGTTAATTTCTTCTTCTTAATTCATGTGTCATATGTTTCAATCTGTCTTAGGGGGTTGATTGATAGCTTATGTTAGATGGGCATGTTTTGCGTTGATATAATGCTCGACTCCTCATTTCATTGCTCATTGTGTTTGATCTATTGTACAAATAAGTGGTACCTCTTGATGTTATTAACTGACTGTACTAGAAAAATGACACCAAGGAAAGAGCGCCTCTTGGTGGG
This sequence comes from Limonium bicolor, assembly GCA_023374045.1. Classification (NCBI taxonomy): domain Eukaryota; kingdom Viridiplantae; phylum Streptophyta; class Magnoliopsida; order Caryophyllales; family Plumbaginaceae; genus Limonium; species Limonium bicolor. The sequence continues at coordinate 56,206,105 of CM041778.1, forward strand.
GAGCAGTCTCACCCATCAACCTCATAAGTCATACTACCTCCCATTCAAATTCTAATTTGTTTTAGACTTTTTTGTATCTCTCTTTCTACTTTTGCCCCCATTACTTTTCTAATAATTATTGTCAATTGAGTCTACTTTTTTGTTTTACCAAAAAAGTATTCTTACGTTGTATTCTTTCCGTACAAAGAGTAAGAATACAATAGTATTTTTAAACTCTTTCTTAAAAGGTGGGAAAAAGTCCAAAACGACTTATAATTTGAATAAGAGGGAGTAGTTAATTACATACTCTCCCCAGAGCTGCTCTGTCTACACGAATAATCTGAGTTTGTGTTGTTTCCTGCTCATCATTGACCCTTAGATTGTTTATTGAGGTAAAAGATAGATTACATATGTTACTGTTTTCAACATTTTGCCTCAAGAAATAGCATCAATATTAGTAGCTGTGTATCAGGTAGTTGCATGAAACTTTCTTCTCATCCTTGTTCTGTTTATAATACTACCCAAATCATTAGATACAGTACTGAAGTTCTAGAATGAAAGACCATGTTGTTGACCAGTACTAGCCAAATTATGCCAATAATTGACTTATCATGTAAATTGTGCAAGCTAGCCCGTGTTTCCTTCTCCAATGGTTTGGTATTTGCTTCTCAATGGTCTTAAATTGACCCATTGTGCGGAAGTATTTTTTTCGTTTGTTGAAATACTTTTGTTGTCTCTTTCCAGACGTTATACTCCCCAGTTTTCTTTGACATGTTCCACAAAGTAGTAGTGTGACTGTAACTGCCAATGGTAAAGCCATCATAATCTAAAAAGTTATACACATGCTTCTAATTTTGTGAGTGGGTGAGAGAAAGTAGTTGATAATAAAATTCGTTGGTCTCTTGTATTAATTCTTTTATTTATAATTCATCATAGTTGTGTTATTATGGGATGTTGATTTTGAGGGAACATTAGGAAGTAGGTCAAGACAGTAAGCTTTGATGTTGAAGGTATGTTTTGGATATTTTCAAGCTCCATGAAACAGCCATCATTTATGGTGGGTATTTTCTCTAAGCTACTAAGAGAAAGAACAAGGCAGTTTGCTTTGACCTGCAAAACTTTTCTTTCATCTTCTTAACTAGGCAAAACATATCGTTCATAAATTTATCATATATGGGAGATTATGTTGCCTTATGGCTAAAACTCATCTGTATGCCAGTGCTTTTAAAACTTGACAGTATCTGCTTCTATTCATTCTTTCTTGAGCCTAGCGTCTGCTAGAAACCAAGCAATGATACTTGGGGGTATAGATCTTCTAGCTATTAGCTATTAGTGCCCTCTATGATTTTGCCTCCCGCCTCAAAATTGCATGGTTTGTCCTCATGTTACTGTAGACTCAACCTTCATTGGACTGCAACCTAGCTTATGGCTCTCTATAGTACTACATCTGGTGCGTAAGTAGTAGTGATTGATTGAAGCTAAATGTTAGATGCACGCGAAATGTGCTCCTTACCTTTAGAGGTACTTTTCATTAAGCAAAACTGTGTTTGTTATTTTATTTTTGTTCTTGAATCAAACAGTCATATGGTGGTTTTCACCCTGTTCTTAGAACGATTCATGTTATCTGTTGTCTTGTCAATTATTTAGGGCATATGTTATGATAGGATATGGAAGTGAATAGAATAGATAATTAGGGGTATCTTTGTCTATCCTATGTTAGTTAATGGACTATATAAGGAAAAGGCATAACCTACTGTGGGGATATCTATGAATTGAATAGAGATTTATGCCTCTTAGGAGGATTTGTAGACATTGATACTCTCGAACATATCATGTTATGGACAAGTATGCGCACATGATGCTCTGAAAGTTGGATCAACTACTGGTAGTAGCTCCAGTTGTTTGTTTATATGAAAGGAGTCCAATAGTGGATGTTTGTTATTGAGGTGAAATGAACTGATGGAATGATCCGTCATAACTGGTTCAATGCATTATCTGAAGTTTGTTTTGATATTATGGAACTTTTCATAGTGGTCTTGTTTTTAGTTCAAGGGAGGTTAAAAATGAATGACTATCTAGCTACGGTCTGACTAAATCATTTGTATGTATGCTGGTTGTGGCTATCACTTTCACTGATTGGTGGATGTTTCTGTCTTTTTTGTAAGAAAACAGATGATAATAATGCCGTTGTGAAAGCGTAGTCAAGTACAATAGTTGCATGCATGCTGATTCCCCTGTGGTCAAGCTTGTAATGGATGCCTCCTACTTGACCTGACCTTTTTTCCTTGGATAAATGAAATGTTAGATTGTGATTTGTATAAGTCGTCCGTAATCCATTTGCAGGTGACACCTGATGTTCATTTCCAGAAAGATCTTGGTTTAGACAGCTTGGACAATGTAGAGCTAGTAATGGCTCTGGAGGAAGAGTTCAAGCTTGAGATACCTGATTTGGAGGCTGATAAAATTGACTCCACAAATCTCGCCATAGAGTACATCTATAACCATCCGAAGTCTAGCTAGAGAGAAGAAAGTTCATCGCTCTCTATTGATGAAACGTGAGAAGAAGTTTTTGTTGATTCTTGCTTAGCGGGATTGAATGGTTTATGTTTCAACCCTGGGGAGAATAATCTCTCTGCTCTTTGTAGTTGGTTTGTGTTAGAGCAGTTGAACTATGAATGTTTACAATACTCGTGATTTTCAAGCCATCCATACTATTTCTTGCGCTTCAGCAGTTTTATCCCAGGACATGGTTCATATCACGATTGGGTATGTTGGTGATCCCGATTGTGGTTAGATTTAGGTTTTCCAGGGCTGTAGATGTTTTTTGTGGTGTCACTCTAATGTTTGGGTAAGCAAAAATGCTCACATTGATTCGGAAAATTACCAAAAAGGTTTGGAGGGCAAATGGTAGTGGACTAGTGGTACATTAAACAATTGCTTGTGTGTTTTCACAAGATGCAAGTGGAATCTATCTCTCAAATGCATAGGTCTTGTTCTTATTGGATTATTGCGAATAGTGTATAAGTCAATCTATCCTCTTATAAATTTTCAACCTAAACCAATTTGGAACTCACCTACAAACAGGGTTATAATAAAATAGTTCATTGAAAATGAATTAAGTATAGGGAAATTCATGAAGTGTCACTATATTTTAGGTCAATAAGAAAAAAAAACAAAAATATGAGTTAACAAAATACTTTAAAGTTCACAATAGTGTCCTAAGTATTAAAAAATTTACAAAAATTTAAAAAATAAAAAAAAAAATTAAAAAATTAAAAAAACTAAAAAAAGGAAAATAGCATGAAAGAGGGCATTTTAAAAAAATGTTCACCAGAAAAAAGAATAGTATTAAACAAATAATTTATACCAAATTTTCTACCAATTTATTCCAAGAAGTACCATAATTTATACTAAATAATTACCAGACATTTTTTTAATTATTCTTTCAATTTAAATTATTTCTTTAAAATAAATATTTTTATTTATTTTTATGATATTTTAAAAATTAAAATTCTAAATATAAAGTTTGATCAACAATAATACGATGTAAAAAATTAAGTTTGATCAACATTTTATCATTATTATAAATGATTTTGATCAATCAACAATATAAAGTTTTTTATTGAAGCGTTGAATGGACTTTAGAAGAAGGTGATAGGAAGATGCAGATTGCTTCTCCAAATCTCAACAGACATTGCTTAGCGATGTGCGGGAAATAAACAATACAAATATAGAATAAACATTAAAAAGAAATCGTGGTAATTAATTACTGCATTGCATTTGCAATTGCATTTTGCATTTGCATTGCATATTATACAAAATTTATAATATATAAATTACATGCGCGTTCGCTCCTGAAATTGTTGATCAATCAGATATGAAACGAAACTTAGAAACGGGTACCCCATGGGGTGTATGTCCTATCGAACATCCTAATAAGAAGACTAGTCATACCACTCAGATACTGGATGTCTTTGTTCTCCTTGTCCACAGGACATTTCAGTTCTGCACACGGAATGATCATCCTCACATCATACCCATCGCCCCCAATAATCGACACTTTAGTATCCGCAGCGGCGTATTTCTTCTTCTTATACAGCTCCAATGCTTCAGTTGTCTCATCAACAGCCTCATCATACATCGAAATACAATCCTGTAACACTGTTGTCACTTTCGCATCAAACTTCCCACTCTTAACCATTTTCTCAATCTTCGCCTTTGTGTCAGTAGCATTCTTGAGGAGAAGGTTCATGCTCACATACGAAAGACTAGTGAGACTTTCTTTCGCTTTATCGTCGAATTGAGCTGATTCCAGAGTTGTAACGCAGTATTCATGGTCGAATCGGCCGTCGAAATGAGAAGCGAGACGGCATGCAGCATCGATAAGATGTTCACTGCCGCCGTTTACTGTGCGAGCCGCTTCGGCTGAGTTTGGGAGGGTAAACGAAAGGAAGAGGAGGACGGGAAGAATTTTGTTCATCGATGAAGGCCTCATCTTTTCGTGCCTTTCGCTTTATTTTTTGTAGATGGGGCCTTCGTTTGATCACAGTATTATTGTTGTCGTTTCAGATGGGATGCATCTATTCTTCGATTTATGATCCCATGGATTGGTTTCTATTTAAACCTCTCAGAGGTTGGTTGATTGATTTGAAAAGAGTGGACGAGAGGCGATAACGGATAGCAGTTTAAGAAATGCCAAAAATAAACATACGATGCGATCTTAATTAATTACCGGGTGTTTAGTTTGTGTGTAAATATAGCTTCCTTAATTAATTTTGGGGTTGAACTTTTTTTGGAAATATTTTAACAATACAATTATACAAGTGCTGGATAATGGATATGCCAAAAACTAATACAGTTCTGTAATTTATCTTGCATATTTATCTTGTTTGACATATTGTTTTATTTTAATATTTACATATAAAATAAAATTATTTTATAGTAAAAAGATTAATCAAAATTAGGCGGGAGATAATTAACCTGGTGGACCAATAATAAAAAAAACCCTCAAAAAGAAAAAAAAATCCAAAATAACCTTCCTAAAACAAACGTATTACTTATATTAACCTTCTTCCAAAACTAATTCATGAAATATCACACCCGAGGGAAATTGTCTCATCGAGAAACAATTTCATGAATTATAAAACTAGAAATCGTCTTTTTAAGAGACAATTCAATAAACCCCGCGCCACATAAGCGGCTGAGTCAGCGGGACGGAGGGTTGTTGAAATCGTCTTTAAGACCGTGTCCTATAACCCAAAATCGTCTCTTGAAAACTCGATTTCTTAAGAAACAAAAATAATTTACTGGTTCTAAACCTAAAACGATTTCTCTATTTCCTTCTTCCTTCCTTTTCTTCCCTTTCCCTCCCTTTTGTGCATGCCTCTCTCCTTCTTCTCTTTAGCGCGACTCCACCGCCACCAACCGCCGGTCACTTCACCGTCGTCAAACAGCACCGCCGCCCACCAGTCCTTGCCAGCACCTATTTTGTGAGTTGAGGTAATTTCTAACCCTAGAAATTAGGGAATTTTAGGAAATTAGTATTTATGAATTGATTATGGTTAGTTATAAAATTAGTTGATTGATTGTGGTTAGTTATGAAATTAGTTGATTGATTGTGGTTATTTATGAAATTAGTTTATTGTTGTGGTTATTATGAAATTAGTTGATGTTTGTGGTTATTTATGAAATTTGTTTATTGATTGTGGTTATTTATGAAATTAGTTGATTGCTCATGGTTATTTATAAAATTAGTTGATTGGTTGTGGTTATTTATGAAATTAGTTGACTGGTTGTGCTTATTTATGAAATTAGTTGATTGATTGAGATTATTATGAAATTATGGTGTTAATTTTAGGGAATTATGTTATTAACTGTTTATTTGTAATGTTGATAATATTAAAGTGGTAGTTTCCGGTGTGTTGTTTGTATAATTTGGTGCATTTGTGTTATCAAATAGGTGGATGTGTCCGCCTTTATCCAGTTTTTGTGTCATGTTAGTGACAAAATTGTGTATGGGTAAATGGAGCTGATTACGAGGGTGGGAATTGGTTAGTGTCGCACCAATCATGAGCAGCTTATTGCTCAGATTGGTAGTTGTTTCGGTATCAACATGTGCATCCATGAAGTGAAAGTGTCACATAGGATGGGTCAGTTAGTGAATGACGACACTACAAAGTGGACAGTGATACCCATTGAATGAGGATGTTCAAAACGTCATGTTCTTCTGTCGGGGTGAAGGGCCACGAGATATTTCTATGAATTGTACGTTGAAGTACCAGAAAACCAACCACCCCAAACACTTCTAACATACTCATCTTATCAACACCAAGCCCCTCCAAGCTTCACACCACCCGAAAACCAAACCCCTTTACCTTCTTCATATTCTCCACACCAACACAATCATCTCAAACATTCTCACCAACTCAATGCTCCTCCTCAAAATGATACCTCTTTACATACACAAAATCCTTCCTCATACCCAATACCGGTTGAAGATCATCACCAACATGAAGTTGGTGAAGAAGAGATGATTGATCAATTTGATGATGATGGTGAGTTGCGTGAAGGCTTCGAGGAGGATGATATGGAAGGTCTCGGAGGAGGTTCATCTGCCGATGATGATAATGTTGGTGCTGGTGATGCCACACCGGCTAATTTGGCTACTGTTGTGGTCACTACCACCACCGGGGATGGCGATGCTTCTCTTGTCCAGCCATACCCGTTCTACAACGCCAGTGGTGGTAGTGGTATTATGAGGTGGGAGGAGGAACAAGAATTGGAACTAGGAGATTGGAGCTACAGTGATGAGTTTAAGAAGGGTATGTTTTTCCGGACCAAAGATGCGCTGATACATGTAGTGAAGAGGCACCATATTATTCATCATCGATCATTCGTGATGAACTGGTCAACCACAAAGTTGTCGGACATCTACTGCTCAGCTGAAAACGAGTGTAGATGGTGATTGTGTGCTGCGATAACGAAGAAGCACCCTAGTTCTTTTATGATCACCTTTGCTGAAGGCCCGCACACTTGTCTGAACTCCATTTTGAGTCAAGATCGTCCGCATATTGACTTGAGATTCATGGCTTGCATATTCACCAAGTATGACAAAGAAAATTCATACATTAGAGTTGGTGATCTTCAAACAGTAATAGCTGATCAATTCTAGTATTCGGTCAAGAGGAAGAACGTTTGGGCGGCAAATGTGAGAGCTATTGAGATGTGTATGGTGATTGGGATGATTCGTACAGCATGCTACCTCACTTGTTACGGGAAATTCAGCGCCAAAACCGTGGCTCAAAGGTTAAAATTGAGGGGCACGACACTGATCCTAGGTACAGTATATTCAAGAGGGTGTTCTGGGTGTTCATACCATGCATTGATGCGTTCAGACATTGCAGACCGGTGATATGCATTGACGATACCTTCTTGTACGGGAAATATAAGCATAAACTTCTCATTGCATGTGCATGTGACGCTAACAAACACATAGTGCCACTTGCATTTACGCTGGTGGATGAGGAGTCATATGCATCATGGTCCTGGTTTCTTGTCTTTAGGGTCCATGTTATATCTGCTCGCGAGGATAGTGCTCCGATGTGCTTGATATCTGATCATCATGCTGGGATCGTTGTTGTAGTGGAGCGATCAAACGGGGTATGACAACCCCCAAATGTGCACTGAAGATATTGTGTTCGCCACATCATGAGCAACTTCAACAAATTGGAAAGAAGTGTAGGGATGAAGAAGATGGCCTCCAAAGCATCCCTAGCATCACAACCCAGTAAGTTTTGATATTTGCATGCAGAGTTAAAGAGTGCCAGTGTCACTGCCCCTGATTTCTTTGACAATATACCAAAGGAGCACTGGACATTCACACATGATGGTGGGCATCGGTTTGGCATGATGACTACAAACTTGGGTGAGAGTTACAATGTCGTTTTGCTCGGTGCTAGAAACCTGCCTATTGCTGCGTTGGTCGAGAAAATGTTTTATAATTGTGTGAAGTACTTTGACACACGAAGGGGTCAAGCATCAGCAGCTTTTGCTAAAGGAAAGGTGTATGCTGGTTGGACAATGAAGAAACGACAGAGATGGAGACAATCGGCCAACGCTCACAGTGTTACGAGATTCGACAGGGCTAGAAATTTGTTCGAAATCATCACTGCCTCCAGATCATCAGCTTATGGGTTCAAGGGTGGCAATCGACACACCGTTAAGTTAAGGGATGATCATTGTACTTGCCAAAAATTGCAAACTTTCAGGATTCCATGCTCACACACGTGCGCAGTAGCTGCTTTCATACACATTAACAGTACTACTTTATGGGACCGTAGTACACTTAGCAGAAGCAGTTGAATGTGTACAACTGACTCTTTGCCCCATTTGGTGATCAGCACTCGTGACCTCCATCAGACTTTCCCATTATTCTTCCCGATCCTACTCGTGTGCGAGGAAAGGGAAGGCCAAGGTCAACCCGTATTCGTAATGAGATGGATTTGAAGGAGCCGAAGAAGAAGACTAGGTGCACCAAGTGTGAACAGGAGGATTATAATAAGAGGAGATGTCCTAAAAGAAGTGGTTCATAGTGTTTGTTGTTTAGTACTTGTTGATTACTTTTGTACTTGAATTTGTTTGTTAGACATTTGGTTTGTATTATTCATTGAATATTAATGCAATATTTATTATGTTCTAAAAGCTACACATCTTTTTTTTAATACAAGCTCTTAATATAGTTGAATGTTTGTTATTTAATATTCAGTTAGACATGGATCCCGGTCCACCCCCTAGTTCTATACTTAGACATCAGCGTAGTCATAGGTCTAGGACGGTGTGGGATGGGAATGAGTATCAGGTACTACATTGTCGTCGCTTCGAGGCTAGTTTACGACGTGACGGGCATGTCTGCTACGATGATAGGATGCACCCTTATTTAGAGGCTTCAGGGTTCTAGCGGGTAGCCAGTCTAGAGTGTATCTCCTTGGATTGACATTTGATCATCGCTCTGGTGGAGAGAGATGGCGCAGAGAGACACATACTTTCCACATGCCGTCAAGAGAGACCACGATCACGTTGGAAGACATAGCTCTGCTATCTGGGGTACCTATAGACGGATGATCAGTCATTGGTAGCACACATAGAGACTAGGGAGTGTTGCACGACGATCTCCTTGAAGCTAGACCCGCAGATCTTGGACATCATAGTAGGATCAAGCTTAGTTGGTTGGGTTCTACTTTAAGTCAGTTACCTCAGGATGCGGATAAGGTGACAGTCATGAGGCACACTAGAGCTTACATACTGATGTATTGGGTGGCACCATATTTGTTGATCGGTCGGGAAACCAGGTCCACTTGATGTTCTTGCAGCTCTTGTAGGACTTTGATGAGGCTGGTAAGTACAGTTGGGGTTCCACCTGTCTAGCATGGTTGTACCGGCAACTGTGTCTGGCGTCTGATGCTGGGGACAGTGGTATTGCTGGGCGCTGGTCATTGTACAAGTTTGGGCGTGGGAAAGATTTCCTTATATAGCTCTCATCCGTCGCCCTACCCGTCACGTTGGTCTACTTCCTTCTCTTCCGCTTGCCCATCATTGGCATGTCGACTTTGATGTGACCGGCCACTCTCCGCGTTTTCTCACTCACTATAGATCGGCATTTGACAAGCAGACACTGAATCAATTTAGTGTCATTTTTTGTGTATGTTGTCATTTCATTTCTCTAACATAGTGCCTCTAACTTTTTTTCATTGATTCAGATTGTCTGGAAGCCCTATGCGGAGGAGGTGATACAATCTCTACCTCCATATTGTTTGGCTGGTCTTCACATTGCACGATCTCGGGTACCACTTATATGCTTTTATATAGTGGAGTGGCATCTCCCGGATCTTGTGATGCGGCAATTTGGCAGGATTCAGTTTCCACCGACTGATCCTAGCACAGACGGGGACGATGCACGAGTAGATCTGCACAACATCGACTTAAGAGGCCGGACTGATTGAAACTGGGCAACTCACCATTCAGAGTACATTGCCCTATGGAACCAGCGCGCTGAGAGAGTTGTCGATCTGTAGTTGGATTATGCCGGTGCCTGCGTACGAATAGTGGTTCGGTCACAACACGAGGAGGTACATAGGCCGCACGGGAGCTCTGTTGGGACACATGGTGAGTAAATTTGACTTTACTTGTTTTATTTTAATATCATGACATATTATTTTGTTAAATTCATTTGTTGAATTGTGGTGCAGGGGCTGACCACAAATGAGGTCATCGGCATGCCTGAGGCAATGCGCGTCGTTGATGCTCTCACTAGATTGCGGTTGATGAGAGACGAGTACAACAACACGTACTACATCCTCCCACGACCACAACAGATCCCAGCAGCTGCTCCTGCCGATGAAGATGCAAATGCCCTTGCGGATCAGGGTGGAATAAAAGGGGTGGCCGTCGTGTGCGTGGTCGAGGAAGATGACATGCACGTGGTCGAGTTGTTGAGCCAGTAGATCATCAAGAGGCGTTTGACATCACCGGTAGCATGCCCATGTCTCAGGTCGTCGATCGTACGCAGCAGGTCGACACCACTGGGTTTGCATACTTTGGGTGCAGGTCAAGCTTACACGAGGTATCATCTTCTGGTGTTGGGACGAGCATGGACTTTGACATCATGACACCGGTTGCAGACCTTGCTTTAGCTTCTACTTCCACTCCTGGAGCACCACTTAGAGATAGAGATTCCCGACATCATTATGATGTAGGGTATTTTAGTGGTCGTGCCCTTGATCCTACTCTCACATCAGCGGTTGAGGATCCTACACCCAGTGGGCCTAGGACGTACGTACGATGTAGACGTAGACGATGTAGCTTTATGATTTGTTACATTTTGTAAACAACTTGAGAGGGATTGTATAATTATTGTTTATTCTTTATATCTTATAAACTAGGGAAAATTACATCCCCCACCCATGACGTTTGGCGAAATTACACACCCCACCCATGAGGTTTCAAAAATTACTTTGTCCACCCATGTGGTTTCCTCTATTTTACATCTACCAACTTTTTTAATATTTGATCAACTTAAACGAGGCTTATATGTTGTCCAAAATTGATAAAACTTTACATGGATGATGCTAAAGTGTTATATTTTTGTCCAATCCCAGATCCAAAGTTTTTTAAGGTCATATATGACCTGTGTGACCCAATTAAAATACGTTCACATGTTACATGTTTCATTGGGTCCCACTGACCACATATGAGCTTAAAAACTTTGGATTTCATGCTAGATCAAAATATAACATCTTAGCATTGTCCATGTAAAGTTTCATCAATTTTGGATAACATTTAACCTACTTTTAAGTTGATCATTTATTAGAAAAGTTGCTGGATGTAAAATAGCGGAAACCACATGGGTGGGCAAAGTAATTTTTGAAACCTCGTGGGTGGGGCGTGTAATTTCGCCAAACGTCATGGGTGGGGGATGTAATTTTCCCTATAAACTATTATATTTAGTTCACATTTCAATTTTTTTGTGTGTAATGTTACGTCTGTGTTTTCCATGGTTCTGAGTATCGTGATTGTGTGAGAGTTCATAATATGTACATGTTGTTGTTGGTGTTCATTGGTGTGTTCCAACACTTGGAAAATTTTCCAAGTACCTGTTGTAGAAAAGATAGCCGCGATTTATACTAGAGTTGAAATCGTCTATTGAGAAGACGATTTCAGGAAGTCGTCTTTTGTAAAGACGATTTTATAACTCCCCCGTCCAACTGAGGTAGGCACTACGTGGCGCTAGGTTTATTGAAACCGTCTATTTAGAGATGATTTCTAGTTTTATAATTTATGAAATCGTCTCTCCCAGAGTATTTTTAGGTTAATATGAGTAATATTTCTATTGGAGAATATTATGTGAGATTTTTAGGCCCAATTTGTTGCCCGACCCGTGAAATACAAAACCCAACGCAACGGTCCATCACCCTGCGTGCCCGAAACATAAGCACCGGTTTTTGCATTTCAAACGCGCAAAGCCGAAGAGCAGCAGAACACAGTCAGAAAGGGGATAAGGGGAGCTACCGCGCAGTGGTCATTGTCTCCTGTTCCTCTTACTGCCTCACTGGTAGTATAGCTCATCGGAAAAGGGGTGATATGGCGAATCTCCGCTCCGCTATCGACTACGCATTCTGGGACCTGGACATAGCCAGCACGCGAAACCTCGACGGGCGCGCAAAGGCTGTTCCCGGCCAGCCGTACCCTGTGGACGGAGCTCGTGCCAGTCAATCACACCGCGCCCGACAGCTCTCTCTTCTTAGCCATGGCTTTCCTCTTGGGCTAATACCTTCTGTCTCTCCTGTTCCTTCCCACACGGAGCTCGGTTCTTTCGCTCTCGAGTCTCTTCTCGCAAAGTTGCGTTTCATTACGGGTGAGTTACCATGCCTTTCTCATATTACATTTTTTCCAAAAAATACTAATGAATTTCCTTATCCTTGTCGCTCTTCCCTGCCTTCTTTTGTTTGGCATGAAATTATGGAATCAAACTGTTTAAGCTCAGAATGGAACTGAGTTTAACAGTGTTGGTACTAACAACCGCTGTGCTCATTCCACCAAACCGTTTTCAAGAGTGGCGGCAAATGTGTCCAATCATTTTGCCTGTCTTGATCAGTGTATGCTTCCATTTCGATAGTGAATTAAGCTTTCTTATTTGGCCTAGTCAGATTATGCATGTAGTTGAATTGTGTTGCTGCTCATGGAATACTAAGCAACTAATCACAATAGCTTTATTGTGATTGTTGACAAAATGACCTACTGTCTGTCAGAGTTTTGATTTTTGAGGTTCAAAAATATAAACAAGTTTTTAATCTGCTGTCCTCCAACAAGACATCCAGGGAGTCTAGTGTGGTCCGTTCTTCCAATGTACTATGGGTCTAAGAGGGACTTTAGTCAGGAGAAAACCCTCTTCCTTCTAATTTCTCTTCGATTGTCCTTTGATAAAGCATCACTCTATAAAAACTTGATTTTATTGGGATTATAAGACGTTTTCAATTAATCTTCAAGTCTAGACAAGCCTTCATCCACATTGATTTTGTCTTCAGTAGCTGGATTTATATCATTCTCAGCCTTCACTTAGATGTTGAATAACTTTGATTTTAGGAATGATTCTTTTTCCAGCTCTGTCTCTGTTTTTTTAATCCAGGAGTATGACGCATACATAATCAATCCAGTGTGGTTTTCTATCCTATCGTTGGTCCTTTCTTGTATATGAGACTATGGGATATAGACCGCAATAAAGACGTCATTTGTGGTGAAAGTGTCAAAGCTAAAGGTAAAAACAAAAGGAGAAAAGAAAGAAATTATTTCCGAAACTCAACTCTATTGTAGTATATGATTTTCCTTGCATTCCTCTGGAAAGATCCCAAATGCTTGGTTTTCAGGACTTATTCTCCTTCATTGGGTATTGTCAGTGGACTTAATTGTGGCCTGGCTGCTCCTGATGTTAGATCACAGCTGGAGATGTTTTCAGATGGGAACTTCTACTGCTAATATTTGCTCTCTTTGCGAACGTGAAAATTAACCCGTTCATAATATCATCTTTGTCATAATCATCTGACAGTGTCAGCTCAGAGCCTGTAAAAAAAAAAAAAAACCTGTCCTTACTGTAATCGTTATTTGGATATTTTGTTCTCATCTGTTTATAAAGTTTGCATAGATTATACGACTAAATAATTAGCAACATATTTTAAATTATCAGTATGAAAGGTGTTTCAGGTTTTTCGAAGTTGAAAAGTTACATAAGGCTTGTTATATCTAAGAATTTAATACTTATCTTTCTACTTGTATCCTCTAGCCCTATTAGCATCAAATCTTGGACATTGAAATTTATTTTATATGTTTTCTGCAAGTAAACCCTGCTGAAGGTTTTGATTGCTTGATTTCTGCTTTGATTTGCCCACCCTGCATCTAGACTGTCCTAATTTTTCATCTGTATTGTATCATGCGTCATTGTTTATTGGTTGCTATGCATGCTGATTTTAGATGCATAATTTACTTTAAGGCTATTGACCTATTTTCTAGGTGGCTCGGCATAGTAGGGCAATTGCGTCCAAAGAAATTGGTATCTTCAATTAAATCAGATATGGCTGCTATTGGTCAACGGAAGCTTTCAACATTTCAAGATATGGCCAAGCATGTCCTAGACAAATCACTTTTCTCAATAGGTTTATTCTCCTGTATCGCAGTGTCATCATCTTCTGCATTGACCATAAACTCAGAAGCACATGGTGAGGGGAAAGGACGGAAAGGAAAACTTATATACAACCATGAGGCAAGAATGTCAAGTAAACTGATGCTTATGTAGTGTATATATGATATATTTTCCTTCAACTTAGCTCCAGTAGTGATTCTCATGTGGAATATCTAATGGTGGACAGCATATTTTATGTTTATGTAATTGTGACTTATTAGTGCTAGTCTCCGTGGCTTGATCGGTAGTGGAAGTAGTGGAGACTGGAGAGATACCTTGAGACCAAAGGTCACATGTTTGAAACTCGCCCGCTACCATCCGTAATCATCAAAAAGAGCCTGTTTGTATCTTAGTCATTTCACTTGTAACAATAGTTTGCAATTGTGTCTTATGGACCTTGGTTAGGTCCTTGCCTCTTCACTATTTTGAATTTTAGTTAGAATATAAGCGATGCACTATGGCTTCTTGTAATGGACTTATTATGAGACTTTTTATTCAACCTGGCGCCTTCTTCAATGACCCAGTCTAGAGTCTAGACAATGGCTTTCATCCATAGTCATTCATGATTCCCCTCTGATGGCTGTAGCTACTGGCCCTGTTTACAGCGTGTCTTTGGGGTGTGCTGATGCAAGTGTGTTGTTGCAGAAAAGTAGAGAAGTGAAGTGGGGCCTTAGGTAGATAAAACATACATCTAACTTTGATTACTATTCCCTTGATAAGTGCAGCCCATAAATAGTCCTAATAAGCACTAAATAAGCCAGGCCACCATCTGCACTTTTTTGTTGTTGTTTTGTATATAAAAAAATAATAAGTGATTTGTTATGAGCCGTCGTCATAATAGGTTTTGTTGATCCCATTGCTTCTGTCAGCTGCATTTGATGTTCATCAGGACTTCTGTGGTGTTGTTCTTTCCATTTTCACTTATTTGTTATGCTATCTGCAGCTCTTTAATCATGATCTTAAATTGGAGGCTGCATGGCCAGAGGTGTTCATTGACAACAAGGGCCAGTATTGGAATGTGCCTAACCTAATATCTTTGGATTTGGCACCTTCTGAGTCCAAATCTGGATTATCGTATCGCTTTGGAATACGTAAGAGTAGTGGTCATCCTCAAGCTGCAAATGCCACAGATGCCAATGCTCCTGCTTCATTAATGCCTGGTTTTTCGGCTAAAGTTGCTGTCACTTATGAAAAAAACAAGGAGTTTTGGAGGAATAAAGAAACAAGGGAGGATTGCATTGAAGTAACTAAAGATGATGTAAGATACTGGGATGCTTATGATGAGCGTATGAAAGAGCCTCATTCAACCCTCTCTACTGTTATAGGTATTATAAATTTGATTTTCTTTTGCATTGGTTGCAGAGCTATATTGGAGATGAAATATGTTAGATGCATATACTTAATGTCTGTCCCTTTTTTATGAACAGTTCCCCTTCCTGTATGTTGATGAAAATTTTTAGTTCGTAGTTACTAGCATCTAAAGTCGGGATTTGTGTCAATGTGGGTGTCTAAAAAAGATGGTTCATTCTCTGCTGTGGTCTATAGTTGAGGTCTTTCACACTTCTGGAGAGTGTATATTCTTTAGATCCAGTTGTCTATTCCTACATTCAATCCCCTGACCCTATATTCCAAACAGGATGAACGCTGTATGGTGGATATGAACCAGTATAAAAATCTTGATAATATTAGTCAGAGTAAGATTTCCTGTAATTGAGTTGGTAGAAATTACCTAGAAAACTTTAGACCAGTGGTTACACTTGATGTAGAATGGGCTTGCTACACTATTGACGTATTTCATTCTGCACATCCTTCAAAGGTTGCCTCAAAGATGGATGTAGATCTTATGCTGTTTGCATATTTAATATCAAATTATTGATTCTAGCGTCTTTTTAAAATGTATTTCCACCGGGGGTATGGGGATATGTGGTGCTTGGTTTGGAACCTCCTTTACAGTACTTGTTACTCCTCCACTAGTTTGGTCAGCAATATCATGTCTGTTTTTATACGCCATACTGACTACAGTTTGACCTTGCAATACCAGGTGGGGTATGCGGTGCTTGGTTTGGGAAGAAGGATAATATGTTAGATTCAGAACTGAAGATGCCACGGCCTTTGTCTGCTGATATATTTGGGTCCATGTCCTATACTCTTCAATGTGGAAAGTTTAGAAGGTTATTCAAAGACCTTACAAGGATAGATGCTCGTCTGGATGTTCAATCCTCACCTGATTTTGCTGAAAAAATCTCCTATAGATTCCGAGGTTCCTCAGATATAAGCCTACAAGACTGTTTATCTCCACCCACATTTAGCTTGATCTTGCAGCAGCAGGTAACAATGATTCCAGACTGCAATTTCACTTTAGATTTTTTTAAAACGACATTGTGCCAGATATTCGTCATCTTTTGGTAGGGAATAAATTGAGACGTCGACTTGTCATAAATGAGGTTGTCTAGAGCGTCAATGGAGTTTCTGCTTACAATTGACATCCTTGGGGGAATTTGTGAAAAGGTGGTAAAGAAAGAATCTATATTTTACGACTAGAACCAAGAGAATGCAGAACGTTTCAGACATAAGTCCGATTCTTGGAAAGCAATACAGGGTTCCGAGCTTCCAAAAGTAATCTTGTCTCGATTCATTGTGCCACTGATCGAAAGTAGAATGACTTTCTTCTTCGATCATTTTGGTAAAAGGTGATTCTTTTGCACTTGTTGATTACCTTTCTCATTGTTCTTCTTTGCCCGAGTACAGGTACTCGGTCCTATAGTTTTCCGCATGGACACTAAATGGGCGTTGTATAACGGGGCTGCTGGCAAACGATTTGGGCAGGTTGAGGATTTCATGTACAGCTTGAACTATTCTCTACGGGCTCTAGGATCAGGCAAGGTGTGGCATGGTATTCCCCAAAGAGGAAAGAAGGAATGGTCGAGCTGCGACTGTACGAATTCTAAGGTTGTATTTTTTTGGTGGTTGTCCATTGAGTTTAGTTTGTTTAGCTAGGCCGGAATTTCTTCTTTCGTGGAAGGTCTTTTGCTTTTACTATGTTGGAGGATTCCCAAAAGAATGCATCATTAATGTGATGTATTTTGGTCCTAGTTTTGACTGGAATTCTCTTATGCTTCATTCATCATGTATCAAGGTTTAGTCGGTCCCTGCAACTTGTTAGATGCGCATTTCGGTTCTCACGGAGCTTATCCACATAGATGAAGTTTTGGTGTGACTTGATTTATATGAAATTCCTTCCCACATTGGAGATGTCACCTCACCATAATGAAAAACCCGAACGTGGTGGATCATATTGGGTGTGGTCCCGCAGCCTCGGAACAAACTCTGACAGGGTTTCTAGGTGACCTAGGCCCCGTTCTTTTGCCTAGTTGAATCACGAGGTGATGTTAGTTGTCAGCTGAATAAACAAATTAGCTGATCAAATAGACTAGTATAATATTGACAAAAGAATGGGGCATAGTCTAAAATTCAGTTTAAATACAAAAGATAATTTATAATATGTCATGAATAAGTTTTGTAATTTGTAATGTACCCTAATTTTGAAAATCGTGAAATGATTATTTTATCTTTGATATTAAACATGTTTGACATATAAATATCACATTTTTTACTTTGAAGTATTTTATGAATTTTTGAAAAAATAAAATAATTAAAAAGAAAAATTATTAAATATCATTGAGGTTTTGCTTAATTCATGATATACCATAATGTTTTAAAATTTCATAGAATAACACTGGGTTTTATTTATTTCACCGGATAACGTTTCCCCCATATTTCTTAACTGTTGCATTAATATTCCTGTAAATTACAAACTATCATTGCTATTAATTAAGTGCATGATAATGATTTGTCATATTGATAAATCCATAATAATATCACTTTTGTTTAACTAATAACAGGGACAGTTCAGTCTTTTTCAAGGATATTAACGAAGTAGTTTAAAAAATAGGGACAAAGTTTTATCTAGTGAAATAAGTAAAAACTTTGTGGTATTTGGTGAAATTATCCTAAATAAAATACTACCAAAATATAAATAATTATAGAAAATATTAAAAGAGTAATATAGAAAAAAATAACTAAAAGGCTCTAAAATTGAAATATAATTAATAATTCTTAAATTAAACATACATAAACTTATTGATTATTTTTCTCTTTGTTTTTATTTTTTTTTACTAATTATCATTTTTGTTATTCCTTAAAATATTTACAATTATGTTTAGATACTAATTAAATATTATGAATAAGAATACGTCAATTATAAATAAAATTATTCCAATGAATAATTAAAATTATTATCAGTTTATTGCTCCCCTAATTTATAATCTTTCTATTTAGCCAGATTTATAACTAAACCACTCAATTATATACAATTATAGCTAAATAAAGAGATTATACTTTTATGAGGAGCAAAAAGAATATTTCTTGTCTTATTATTTAATTTATTAAAAAGTAATAAAAAAGAGCTAATTAGTGTATTAAAGAAAAATTAATGCTCATATAGTGGGTAGAATTTTATAATCAAAATCATATCCAACTATCTAATCTTATATTGGATTAGTTTCTGCTTATAATTTATCTATATATTCCAATTTATAATATTTAATCATTATTTTAACTATAATTACAAATATTTTAATGAATAATAAAAATGGTAATTAGTCGAAAAAGTAAAAAAATCAATTGGTTCAATTTCTATTAATATTTAGGAATGATTAATTTTATTTCAATTATATATTTTTTGTAATATTTCATAATTTTATTACTTCTTTAAATATTTTGTAATTACCTATACTTTTGTAGCATTTTACTTTTTGGGAAAAAATTCAATCAATGCCCTAAATAATAATGAAACATATTGTGAACTTGAAACATGATCTGCAATTAGACATAGTAAAATGGGTTAACCCGTCAATCCGACCTAAAACCAACTCATTTATAGTGGATTGGGTTAAGTATTTCAACACGTTTAATAAATACGGGGTTTGGATAGAGCTGCTCAAAACCTGTCCGGCCCGGCGACCCGATCTGGCCGGCTTGGAAAAAAGCCCGGTAAGCCCAAACCCGACAGGGTCGGGCGGACTTGGACAAAAAAATGAGCCCGAATAAAAAACCGGGCCGGGCCGCGGCAAATTTTCAAGCCGTGGGCCAAGCCCGCCCGGCCCGGTTTTTAATATTATTTATTATTTTTAAAAAAATATATAAAATAATGTATATCTTATATTATTTGATAGATACATATATCAAAATTATATTAAATATACATATAATATAAAATTTTACTCAAATTTATATATTAAATAATTATTTGAAATTAAATATATATATTTTTTAATTAAAAAATAAGTAAATAACCGGGCCGGGCACCGGCAGAGCTAAAAAAACCGGGTCTGGCCCGGCCGGCCCGGGCATATAAAAAAATCGGGCCCGGTCTCCATGAGTAAGTCCGACAGACCAAAAAATCTCCCAGGCCCGGCCCGCCGGCCCCTCTAGGTTTGGATTAACTTAATATAAATGGGTTGGATTAGCGCTTAATTATTTTTATTTATAAATATATATATATATATAATTATTTATCTTGCTTCAAGGTTTACTTTGACATTTAAGGTTGATTGTGTCATTATTATGTATTAGTCTTTGCTACAGTTAGAATTTTGTGGTTATTATTGAATTTAGCTTTGGATAGATGCCTAGTATGCATTGATATTTAAGTTTTTTGTTGTTGTACTAGAACAAATCACTTTGATATCGTGTATCTGACATGCTAATTTCTTCCTTTTTTGGGATACTGTTTACTGTTGAATACTTGTTGTTATTATATATATATACTTAATGGGTTGATCCGCGGGGTGATCCGTGGGTTGATGAATTGGGTATGATTGAGAATCCTAATCTGATAATTAACGAGTTGGGTTTGGATTCATAATTTTTAGATTAGGTTGGGTTAGGACTGACTGTAACTTGACCCGTCAATCCGATTTGCCAGGTCTGTCTGCAATATCAGGGAAAAAATAGTTATTATTGAAGATCATTTCATAAAATAGGGGTATATCGCGAATATAAAAAAAATTATGTCATATTATTAGTTTTATCAATAAGAAATCAGACTAGGCTGTGGTCAAATTTAATCCGCATACAAGTTCATCCTATTAAAATTCGAAAGATAGTTTACTGAATTCAATTTTTACATATTATATATATTTAATTACAATTTAATTTATATTTGAAATTTACATATAACACCAGTAAAAACTAGACTAGGACATGGATAAACCCAAATATTTTGTTAGTTCGCCGAACAAATAAAAACTGGCCTTACAAACTCACTATGATTTATAGTTGTTCTACCACTGCATATGAGATATAAATAAGATTAAAATAAAGATCACATTAATAAATAATGAATTTGTTATTAAATATCTCAATATAAACAAAGTAATAATTACTTGAAATTGTTATGAATCCGACTCAAACAAAGCCCCCACTGCTTCAATCTCGTCCTCGTTTGCAGTACGATTATGCATCATGCTTTATCTTTTATCTACTTGTTTTTTTTTTCTATTTCCTTTAATCAACAAAGTAATGCAGATACTCTCCCAAATAGGGATAAACATCGCCATCCATGACGTTTGTTGAAATTAACAGCAATAATAAATAATTTTATAATAAAGTAAATGCTGTAATTTCAGATACTATCCCAAATAGTATCTCCATTTTTTATATAAAAAATTACAGCATCATGGAGGATAGTGATATTATGTTCCGCAGGCAATAAATCAATTCATAGCTACATTTCAAGAAAGATCAAAAAAGTCTTTCGGGCTATGGAGCTAATCTGCGACATTAGAGGTAGCTCTGTGGTAGTGTGGTCTGTTGCCTAGCTTTTCGTATCTTTGTAGTCGGATTCTTGGAAAGTTAACCTTATAGTATTAAAGTAATGCATTATAAGAGCCTATCCCTTTACCTAAAAAATCAATTTTTTGAAAGTAAACTTGGACCATAATATACTAAGTAGACTAGCCTCCACTAGGTGGTGGTGGTAAAACGTAGTCTAGATACTTCTCACTCCCTCCGGCATTGATCTTCTTGTTGTTTTTTTATATTTTTCCACTTAATATTGAACATATAAGATAAAATATTATATAAAATAAAATTCTACAAACATATAGTTTTGGTTATAAGAATTTCATTACAAAACTAGATTGTAAATGTATTATTTATCTTATATGTTAAATATTGAAATCAAACGACATACCAAATAGTAAAGGAGAGGTCAATGCGGGATGGAGGGAGTATGACTTATAAATATAATTTCCTTTTTTATATTTTTTTTAAAATAAACGTATTCGCTTACTTATTAAAAACTTAAATAGAATACAAGTACCTAATAAATTGGAAAGAATTGATTAAGTTTTCATTTTTCATGGTTGCCTAATTTTCTAGGGTATTTGTAATAGTGGTTGATTTTATACATATGAAAAAAGAAAGAAGAAAGTGGTACAATGAAGTTGAACCACCCCATTTTAGGTCTTATGAGTTTTTAATTAAGAATTATCATCTTTTTTAAACAGTAAGAAGGAGATAGACTCTCTCCCTCTCCTTTCAAAAGTCTATTTGCTTCTAGTCTCTTCTAGCCTTCTCTACTCACTCTCCCACCTCCCACCACCCACCTTCACCACCTCCACCATCACCTTCTTGTAGGGTTGTCAATCTTGACACAAACCAAAATCCACCCCGCTAAAACGTGGGTATGAGTTTGTAATTTTTAACCCAAAAACATTTTCGGGTTGGGTTATTAAAAAACTTGGTCGTTTTGGGTTTGAGCTATCAATTCGATTTCAACCCGCAACCCGAAAACATTTTAAAAATAAAAGAAAATATATATTCTTATAGTTATGCGACATAATCGTAAATATATTATTCATGTAACCATTTATGTTTGATGGTTTTTATATGCTATGTTATGTTGTCTTGGTGATTTTGTATAGAATTTGTATTGATATTACAATATTTTTTAATTTCGGGTTGATTTCGAATCGAATTTGGATTTCAGGTTGATTTGGGGTAAATTTAAGTTTTGTGTCAAACAGGTTGTGTTTGGTTAGGATATGTGACCCCGGTCGGTTTCGGGTTGACAGATCATAACCCGCTTCGGGTTCAGGTCAGTTTTGGGTTGAGGTGAAACATGAGCAGGTCGGTTCGGTTGAGGTAAACCCAACCCAAACCCGAAATTGACAACCCTACCTCCTTGTCTAATTCGGATAGTGTATGGTTTTCACCACCTCCACCATATTTATTGATAAATCTAAGCTATGTTCAATAACGTTTTGAATGTGCTTATGTTGACGAAGTTTACTACTTACTAAGCGTGTGGTTGCTCACCCTATTAGTCTTCACTATTTCGCAGATTAAGTAAGTCGGTCAATTGGAGATTCTTTCCATGTTTTTTGTAGTTTATTTATGTATAGGTTTTTGACATTTACAGAAATGGTCTTTTCGACCTATTTACGTTGTTTGGTACTTCGATTTGTTTTGGGGTATTTTTAAACTTTGGTTTTAATCCTTTAACATAAGAGGTAGACTTGGATACTTCGATCAGAACTTTGTAGCCTTGTGTGCCCCCAATTTTGTTATGGCACGCGGCGTGTTAGGACCTTAGAACTAGCCCGTTTTTGGGTCGTGACTTTAGTGGTATCAGAGCTAGGTTTGATTTTGATTGGGAGAATTGGGTTATGTTTGCCTATTTGTGCTTCGGTGTTTGTCTGTAATCTGATGGTTAAGTTGGCTAATGGTTTAGGATTTTGTTCTCATAATGCCACTACACAGGAAGTCAGGAATGTCCCTCAAGGTGAGACTCCACAAGAGGATATTGCTGCCATTGTGCAGCAGGTGGTGACTTAGGTGTTGTAGAATGTTGGCACTATTGGTGGACCAGCGGGTGGAGCTGCAAGTGGTGCTAGCAATTTGAAGGCATTCCAGGATTTTATAGAAGCTGAAGCCTCCTTCATTTGATGGTAGTGGAGACCGTAAGAGGCGAGTCATTGAATCATAGCTATTGAGGACCTTTGAAGGTCATGGGTTGTGATGAGGAGTAGAGAGTTGACTTTGCCACCTTTCGTGTATCAAGTTGAGGCCAAGGAGTGGTGGAAGATAGTGGAGAACCGGTTCCCTCATCCTTGTACATGGGATTAGTTCACGGAGTGCTTTAACAAGCAGTTTTACCAAGATGTGTATCGTGATCTGAAGATCGTGGAGTATGAGAGACTTTGGCTGGGGAGAGATCATGTTTGTGGAGGAGTATGTGTGAAAGTTTATCTCCTTGTATGAGTTCGTACTAGAGACGAATGAGAACCGGAAGGCAAGAAAGTTTGAAAACAGCCTCAGGCCAGACATTGGAGCGACAATGGCTCCCTTCCGGCACAAGAATTTCAGAGATGTGTAGCTTTGGTAGTCGAGAGCGAGATGAAGCTTAAGCAGTCTATGGTCAGGGACCAGAAGAGGAAGAGTGGACCCAGTGACTATGGGAAGAGGGACCATACTTCCTCTCATAAAGCAGTATTTCAAAGATCATAAGACTTCTTCCCCTTTTTTCAGCGCATATGTGTGATACTTGTGGCAAGTCTCATCCTCGTAAGGAGTGCTACATGAAGATCGGGGCTTGCTTCAAGTGTGGGTCATTGCAGCACCGCATTACTGATTGTCCACAGTACGAGAAGAGTATAGCTGATTGGGAGACATAAATAGTTCAACATCCTGATCCAGAGGAAGGCTGGACAAGAAGAAGCCTAAACCTAGGCCAGAGTGTTTGCTCTATCAGGGGGTATGACCGGGTGCTGAGAAAGTTATTTCATGTTCTTCAATTATCGTCTCACCTGTCTTTTTTTGTTTAATTTTGAAGCTTATAGTCTTGTATTTTCTCTACGTTTGTCGATGAGCTTAAATTTCCTATTGAGTCTCTGGATGTGAATTTGTGTGTTTCTAGTCCTTTAGACAAGACCCCCTCCTATTGTGATGGATTTTGTGTGAAAAGGTTGCCCTATAGTAGTGAAGGATAGAGTTTTGTTGGCTGACCTCATTCCTTTGAGGATAGACTGTTTTGATGTGCTGCTGGGCATGAATTGGCTTTCTGTGCACCATGCCTCTATTGGTTGCTGTGTGCTAAGAAGGTGATGTTTGAGGAGCCGGGTAGCCACATGGGGAATGATGTTTCCTACTCACCCCTAGTATTTCGGCGAAGCGTTTCAGTACCTGGGGAAAGGATGTTATGGCTACCTGTGTTACATTCTAGAGGTCAAAGAGGAAGCTAGATTGGAGGATATAGCAGTAGTCTGTGAGTTCCCCAAGGTCTTTCAGGATGATGTTCCACGACTTCCTTCGGATAGGGAAGTGGAGTTTACCATTGAGGTTGCTCCAAGAGGAAAGCAATGTCTAAGGCTTCTTATCGCATGAGTCCAACTGAGCTTAAGGAATTATATGTTCAACTTCAGGAGTTGCTTGAAATTTATTCGACCCAGTGTGTCTTCTTCGGGTGTGCATTTGTTGTTTGTTAAGAAGAAGGATGACAGTTGGAGATTGTGTATAGACTACTGGGAGCTCAATAAGGCGGCCATTAAGAACAAGTATCCCCTTCCTTAGATTGATGATTTGTTCGATCAGCTAGCTGGTTCCAGTGTGTTCTCCAAGATTTATTTTCGTTCGTTTTATCATTAGTTGAAGATCAAAGCAAATTATGTGCCTAAGTCGGCTTTCAAGACACGTTATGGACGAGTTTCTGGTGATGCCCTTTGGTTGACTAACGTTTCTTCAGTTTTTAAGGACATGATGAACCAGATTTTTAAGCCTTATCTGGATTAGTTTGTTTTTGGTTTTTATATGATGATCCTAGTTATTCTAAGAGAATATATGAGCATGAGGAGCACTTGAGGATGGTGCTTCAGACTTTGAAGGAGCGCGAGCTTTATGCCAAATTGAAGAAGTGGGCATTCTGGTTAGATCAGGTAGTCTTCCTTTTCATGCGGTGTAACATCCCTAGTCTCTAATCCATTAATTCATGTGCGGCCCCTATCTATACACATTTCAGCATTTCACTAATATACACAATGCACTAGTAATTTACAATCTTCTAGCAAAATGCCTAATTCCCTAACAATACCTAAATTATTTAGGTTTAGGGATTACCTCTTATAAGTGCAAATATGCACACAGTCGGAAGCTTGGTGGTGGCGGTAATCGGGGCGACCTCCGGTGGCAAAAACGAGCTGGGACGCAGGTGGTGGCGGAACTGGAATTCACGGTTAGGAGAGCTCTCTGTATAAGTTGCAGAATGAAGAAGAAAAGTGAGGAGGGGAAGAAGAGAAAGAGGGTGTCGGGTCATTAGAACCCATAAAATCGTCTCTTCAACCGATGATTTCAGTTTTTATGAAATCGTATTTTGTAAAGACAATTTATCAAGTAAAAGGCACGCCTAGTTATCAATTGAGAAACCATCTTCTGAAAAGACAATTTAAGAAATCGTCCTTACAAAGACGAGTTTGTTCCTCCTCCATCCCGCTGCGCCAGCTGCTGATGTGGCACGGGAGTACGTGCAATCATCTGTTGAATAGACGATTTCAACTTCTGGAATTAATGAAATCGTCTCTTGAAAAGGCGATTTCTTCCGAGAGTGTTATTTTAGGAATTAGTTTTAGGTGGAGGTTAATAAGAGGAATATGTTTGTAGAGGGGTATTATTTTGAATTTTTTTTTGTCTTTGTTATGTATTCTTGTCCACTGAAAAAATCCAAAATAACACCCTTCTACAA
This sequence comes from Limonium bicolor, assembly GCA_023374045.1. Lineage (NCBI taxonomy): Eukaryota > Viridiplantae > Streptophyta > Magnoliopsida > Caryophyllales > Plumbaginaceae > Limonium > Limonium bicolor. The sequence continues at coordinate 56,232,111 of CM041778.1, forward strand.
ACATTCTACATATGAACCTCCTCCCAAAACTAATTCCTAATATAACACTCACGAGAAAATTGTCCCTTAAAGAGACAATTTCACTTTATTCCGCGCCACATCAGACGTTGACTCAGCGGATGGAGGAACGGTAAAATCGTTTCTTGAAAAATGATTTGACAAATCATCTTTACAGAAGATGATTTCACAATCCCTGCCTATGAGTACTGAACTTGTCGACCTACCCACAGGACCGACCCGCGGTCAGATGTTTTTTTCAAACAGGTGAAATCGTCTATCTACTGAAATCAATATAAGATCGTCTCTTGAAGAGACGATTTCACCTCTTTACAACACTTAGAAAAATTTCTAAGTGTTGGAACACCACTATTGATCAACATATAACCTATATATATTATCAACTTCCACACAAACATGATACTCATAAAAACTCTAACACAAACATAACGTAACATAAACAAAATAATTGGAACATACACCAATGATAATAGTTTACAAGATAGAATGCATTAATGATTAATATAGAATCCTTAACTGCAGTTGTTTACGAAATGTAACAAAATGCAAAGCTGCATCATCTACATCCACGACGAACATAAGTCCTAGGCCCACTGGGTGCATGATCCTCAGCCGCTAATACGAGACTGGGATCAAGTGCACGACCACTAAGATATCCTACATCATGGTGATGCTGATGATCTTTATCTATAATAGGGGTTGTAGGGGTAGAAGTGGAACCCAAGCCAAGGTCTGCAGCCGACATCGAATCAACGTCCATGCTCGTCCCAACACCGGAAGATGATGGCCCATGAAAGCCTGAGCTGCTCCCATAGTATGTAAATCCAGTGGTGTCAATCTGCTGTGTAGGAACATTGTTGACCTGAGTAGGCATGCTACCGGTGATGTCGAATGCATCACCCTTCTGTTGATGGTCTGGCTTAGCAGCTCAACCGCGTGCACGTCCTCTTCCTCGACCACGCACACGATGATCACGCCCTTGTCTTCCACCCTGTTCCACAGGGGCATTTGCATCTTGATTGGTAGGGGAATTTGCTGGGACTTGCTGTGACCTTTCGGAGGACATAGTACGTGTTGTTGTACTCGTCTCTCATCACCCGTAGTCTACTGAGAGTGTCATCGACTTGCATCGCCTCAAGCATGTCGATAACCTCATTTGTGGTTTCCCCCTGCACCACAATTCAACAAATGAACTCATCACATAATGTCATGATATTAAAATAAAACAAGTCAAGTTTACTCACCATATATCCTAACAAAGCTCCTGTGTGGCCTATGTACCTTCTCATTTTGTGACCGAACCACTCTTCGTACGCAGCACCACCATCATCCAACAGAATCTCAACCACTCTCTCAGCGTGCTGGTTTAAGAGGGCAATATAATTTGAATGGTGAATTGCTCAGTTCCAATCAGTCCGACCTCTCAAGTCGATGTGTGCAGATCTACTCGTGGATCGTCCCCGTCTGTGTTGGGATCAACCGCTGGAAACTGAATCCCACAAACCCCACCAAACTGCCTCATCACACGATCCGGAAGATGCCACTCCACTACATGAAATATATAAGTGGTACCCGAGATTGTCAATATGACGACCAGACGAACAATATGGAGGTAGAGACTATATCATCTCCTTCAGATAGGGTTGTCAGACAATCTGAAAGAAGGAAAAAAAGTTAGAGGCACTATGTTAAAGAAATGAAGCGATTACAAACACACTCAAACAAAAAAGAAAACGACACTAACTTGAGTTGGTATCTGCTTCTCAAATGCCTCTTTGTAATGTGTGAAGACATGGGTAGAGTGGCCGATGACATCATAGTCGACATGCAAATAAGCAGCAAGCGGAAGAGAAGCAGGTGGCTAAGCGAGATGGGTAGGGCGACAGATGGGGCAATGTAAGGAAATCTCTCCCATGTCCAGACTTGTAGAATGACCAGCACACTAGCAGTGTCGCTGTCCCCAGCATCAGATACCAGACATGCTGCTGCCGGTACAACCATGCTAAATAGGTGGACCCCCAACTATATTGACCAGCCTTATCGAAGTTCTGCAAGAACATGAGGTGGACCTGGTTCTCTGATCGATCAACAAATACGGTGCCACCCAACAACATTAGTATGTACGCTCGGCCTCATCATGAGGTAACTGACTAAAAGTAGTGCCCAACCAAGTGAGCTTGATCCTACGGTGATGCCTAAGATCTAATTGGTTGAGCTCCAAGAAGATCGTCGCATGACGCTCCCCAGTCTCTATGTGTGCTACCAGTGACTGCTCGTCCGTCTATAGGTAGCCCAGATAGCAGAGATATGTCCTCCAAAGTGATGGCGGTCTCCCCCGACGACATATGGAAAGTATGTGTCTCCTGTGCCATCTCTCCACTAATGCAGTAATGAAATGCCAATCCAGGGAGATGAGCGCTAGACTGACAACACCGTAGAATCCCCGAAGCCTTTAAATAGGGGCACATCCTATCGTCATAAGGACATGTGTGTCATGTCGTAAACTAGCTTCAAACCGGCGACACATGTGTGCAACCAGGAGGTGGACCGGGATCCATGTGTGTGAATATTTAATAACAAGTATCAACTATATTAAGAGCTTGTATTTAAAAAAAAGTAACATATGCAACTTTTAAAAGAAAAAAACATTGCAATAATATTCAATGAAACTACAAACCAAAGACGATGTCTAACAAATAAATTCAAGTACAACAACCTAATCAACCAGCATTAAATAGTAACACTAAGAATCATTCCTCTGTGACACTTTCACTTCCTGGGTGCACATGGTGATACTGAAATGACTACCAATATGAGCAATAAGCTGCTCATAATTGGTGTCGACACTAACTAAAAGGAGCTTCTTCTTCCCACCCTTGTAATTAACTCCGTATATCCCATGCACATTTTTGCCATTAACATGACACAAAAACTAGATAAAGGCGGACATATCCACCTAATTGAGATCACCATTAAATAATCACATATTTAATCAAAACATTCCCAATAATTGGTGATTATAGGCACAACTACCTAAACAAAAAACCAAAAATAATAAACTAACACTATAATATTGTAAAACACTAAAATTCATCGACTAATATATTATTCAACCTCATTAATTACATATAATTTCATAAAACACTCAAAACAACAATTATGACCTCAGTTTCACAAACATCCATAATATCCAAACATTCCTTAATTTCACAAAACCAAAATTTCTAATTTCACAAACAATCCATACTCACCACAATTTCATAAACAAACAATCAATTGTCACTACAATTTCACAAACATCAATTACCACTTCATTTGACAAAACAACAACTACCTATAATCAGTCACTAATTTACTAATTAACCAATTTCTAATATCCCCTAATTTCCTAACAATCCCTAACTATTTTAGGGTTAGATATTTACCTCAAATATAATGCAGGTTCTGGTGACTGATGGCGGTGACTAGTGGCGATGGCGGTGGCTGCGAGCTTCTCCGGCGGAGGCAAGAGGAGGTGCTTCTGAATCGCAATGAGAGGGGGAATTGAAGAACTGTGGCTGTATAGGAAATGAGAGAATGAGAGGAAGAAGAATTATGGCGAGTTTTATAACACTTGAAATCGTTAGTATTGAGTAGTCATAGGCGCGGTCTTTATTATTGAAGAAGTAGTATTTAGAAAAGATGATTTCTAAAATCGTCTTTACAAAAACGATATCAGGTTTCCTCGTCGTCCCGCTGAGTAAGCCGCTGATGTGGCGTAGGTTGAGATTTCAAATGTTAGGAATTAGTTATGGGTGGAGGTTAATATGTAGAACAATAAGTCTGAGTTACAACCTATTGTAGCCATCCTGGCTACATATTTGTACGCCGGAGCTAAATGCTGACATGACAAGTAAAAAAAGTAAAACTGACGTTGCTAAGGGTTATAGTACACAGAACGTAAAAGAAAACTTGTACAGATAGTCATACAAACCTGTACAAATGTTCATTAAATATGTACATCCTCACGTAAAAACATGTACATCATCACATTAAAAACATACAGAAGGTCACATAAACCTTTACGAATAATTAAATATGTACATCCTGGATTTAAAAACCTGTACATATAAGGAAGAAAACTTATATAGATGGTCATACAACATGTGCAGATGTTCATTAAAACATATACATTCTGATAATTCAACATGTACATTTGAACATGTACATCACTACATTAAAACATGTACATTATCACATTAAAATATGTACATCATCACATTAAAGTATATAACATCATCCAAATAGATTACCCTAACCCCACACACCCTAAAACCCACCGTAGGAAAGCTAAAAATCATCAAAGGCAATTTCAGGGTTTGTGGTGGCGGTTTTAGAGCCGCTACCACAACCCTAAAAACCCGTTGAGTTAATTGCTACAATGTAAAGTAATAGAACGACTTCCAAATAATTACCCTACCTACCCTACCCTCCAAAACACCCAAAAAACCCACCCTAGTAAAGCTAAAAAATGTTGAAGACATTTTAGGATTGCAGTGGTGGGGTTTTAGGGTCTAATGGCTCTAAACCCCGCTACCACAAACCCTAAAAACCTATTGATTTAGTTGCTATAATATAAGTACATAAAAAATTCCAAATAGATTACCTACCTCCCAAAACACCCCAAAACCCTCCCTAAGAAAGCTAAAACGTCGACGGCATTTTAAGAGTTTGTAGTGGGCGGTTTAGGTTGTTGCTATAATGAAAGTATAGAATGACTTTCAAATAGATTACCCTACCCCCTAAACAATCCAAAAACCCACCCTAGGAAAGTTAAACGTCGAATTCACCACTTATTACTTATGAATCATAATATCAATTTTAATGAATCATAATATCAAATTAATGAATCATATTATCATTTAAGTGTATCATCGTATACATGTAAAAATAAATTTTTTTAAAAGTTATCAAAACATATCCGTGATGGTCTTGTTTTGAAGAGCTTGAATTTAGGTGAACATTGTATAATTTTTTTTCATTTTAGACTTATATATTAAAATTTAAATCAATTTAACATTGTTGTTGTGATAAAGATAAAGAAAAAAGAATCTTATACATAAAAAGAAAAAACAAATACAGATAGAACCTCCGTTATTTTCATCCTTTGTCTGGTGAAGGGCACGGATTTGGTGACGGAGCCAGTTTTTCCGTCGCCGACAGAACTAATTTGTTCTTTTTTTCTTTTTTTCTTTTTGGTTTATGCATGAGGAAAGGGGTTTGTCGTGGACTGGCGTTTCATCTTCAGTCTTATTTTGTCCACTATTTTGATATCACGTATATAGTTATAAGTGTTTTTTTTCATTTTCTCTTATTCACCTTTCTATCATATTATACTAAACACCGGGTATAAATTTTTTTTAGTAGAAGTATCAATGTATATTTTTTGTATTATAATATCATTTTACCTTTTTAATGAAATAATCCTATAAATCTTAACACTCTAATAATTTATTTTATAATGAGTATACATAACTATTGAAAAAATATTTTTTAATCTAATAATATTTTTGTTTATTATGAAAAAATGAGTGTTATACCAATTGAAATATGTATGCAATAATTAAAATAAAATTAAAAGAACCTAATTACATAAATATACTTAACTAAATATTTATAACTTTTTCTATATCTAATTATTTTAGGGCTTGAATTCAAGGGTTAAACCTAAACACAACAAACTCTAAAAAAATTCTAAGTCGATGACGACATTATAATTGCCGAACGAGTTAAAAAAAAGATTACCCTATAAACCACTCCCTAAACACCTCCCAGGGATAGTTAGTACGTCAAAGACTTATTTTGTGGTGAAGGAAACTTAACCACACATCATAAAAATATGCCGAGTCAGTAACGGCATTATAAATACAAAATGAGTTAATCTACTTATAAACCAACACACCCTAAACATCACCTATGACAGGTTAAAACGTCAATTTATGGTGAAGGAACCCGAAAAACCGCAAATCCTAAAAATATGTCATGTGAGTAGCAACACTATAGAGTATAGTATGAGTTAAAACAGATTACTCTATAAACCACACACCCTAAAACCTAAAAAGATATATAACAATTAGATTCATATTTTCTATATTGTGATGGAGACGATATAGAAAATTATGTACATGTTCTCATCATCAATGAGAATGTATATAAGTTATCGTGGATACATAAAACCAAGGTTAAATGAATACGTAAATTCGACTCCAACAACTTAGTTATCGTTTCCAAACATTTATATCCTTCATGTTTATCAATCAGCCAACCTCTGTAACCTGATATATTGTAAAAAATAATAATATTCTTATACACAATGATTCGATAAGAACACTCAAAGGAAAACATTTATAACAGTTAGTACTAATCTTTTTTAAAATAGTAATGGAAACGATTATAGAAGGTTGTGTATATGTTTTAAATTACAGGTTTAGACGTTTATAAATTATCTGGATACATAAAAATCAATACACATAATCGTCTCCAACAACTCAGTTAATCGTTTCCAAACGTTTATAGTCTTCATGTTTATTAACCAGCCAAGCTCTGTAAAATAAAAAAAATTAATAGAATATTCTATGCACAATGATTCGATATGAAGGGCTAAAGGAAAAGTGTAACAGTTAGTGTTATGATGGAAACGGTTATAGAAGTTTGTGTATATGTTTCTAATTACTGATGGAGACGTTTATAAATTATCTGGATACATAAAAAGTAATGCACATAATCGTCTCCAACAACTCAGTTAATCGTTTCCAAACGTTTATAATCTTCATGTTTATCAATCAGCCAAGCTCTATAAAGTAAACAAAAAATTAATAAAATATTTTTATGCACAATGATTCGATATGAAAGGCCAAAGAAAAAGTGTAACAGTTAGTGTTATGATGAAAACGATTATAGAAGGTTGTGTATATGTTTCTAATTACTGATGGAGACGTTTATAAATTATCTGGATACATGAAAACCAAGATTAGATTAATACACATAATCGTCTCCAACAACTCAGTTAATCGTTTTCAAACGTGTATAGTCTTCATGTTTATCAACCAGCCAAGCTCTGTAAAGTAAAAAAAATTAATAAAATATTCTTATGCACAATGATTCGATATGAAGGGCCAAAGGAAAAGTGTAACAATTATTGTTATGATGGAAACGATTATAGAAGGTTGTGTATATGTTTCTAATTACTGATGGAGACGTTTATAAATTATTTGGATACATAAAAACCAAGATTAGATTAATACACATAATCGCCTCCAACAACTCAGTTAATCGTTTCCAAACGTGTATAGTCTTCATGTTTATCAACCAGCCAAGCTCTGTAAAGTAAAAAAATTTAATAAAATATTCTTATGCACAATGATTCGATATGAAGGGCCAAAGGAAATGTGTAACAATTAGTGTTATGATGGAAACGATTATAGAAGGTTGTGTATATGTTTCTAATTACTGATGGAGACGTTTATAAATTATCTGGATACATAAAAACCAAGATTAGATTAATACACATAATCGTCTCCAACAACTCAGTTAATCGTTTCCAAATGTGTATAGTCTTCATGTTTATCAACCAGTCAAGCTCTGTAAAGTAAAAAAAAAATTAATAAAATATTCTTATGCACAATGATTCGATATGAAGGGCCAAAGGAAAAGTGTAACAATTAGTGTTATGATGGAAACAATTATAGAAGGTTATGTATATGTTTCTAATTACTAATGGAGACGTTTATAAATTATCTGGATACATAAAAACCAAGATTAGATTAATACACACAATCGTCTCCAACAACTCAGTTAATCGTTTCCAAACGTTTATAGCTTTGTAAATTGATAAATTGTAAGAGAATATTTGTATACACAATTATTCGATAAGAATGACAAAGGAAAAGACACCAGTGTCAAATTTTTTAATATAGTGATGCAAACAATTATAGAATTTCTAATCATTAGTGTAAATGTTTATAAATTATTATGGATACGTGAGCTCAAGTTTGATGAATACACACCCCATCGTTTAAGGTTTATATACTTTTGATATCAAGATTAAGGTTAAAATTAAGTTTTTTTAGTTCAGTCTTTACCTGGTAATCTGAAAGAATGAAACACATCTATAATTCACTAAATTTTACTTTTATAATTATCCTTTTTTATTTATTTATCTTGCTAGCTAATTGTATTTTATCTAAACTATATGGTTTTAACACTTTTACTTTGTATTTCATTTTTAAGAAGACTTTCAAGTTTAATACTTTTTAAATAAATTATATGGTATTTTTTGAATTTATAAAAAGTTGCACTCATTTAATTTTTTGTTTTTATATGAGTTTAACTTTTTGTCAACAATATCATGACATTTATTTTTGAATTGATATATACTTAAGTTTTTGTATAGATGTGTAAAATATAAAATTTAATATTAGATTAATCAAATATTATTTAATAATCATATATATGAATATAGTCATACGATTTAATAATCATATATATGAATATAGTCATACAATTTAATATATAATTGGTGAGTTAGTTTATGATAATTATATTATTGAAGTATTGTAAAAAAAATAAAGTTATAAACATAAGTTAAGTTACTGTGTGACAATTATAAGCAATTAAATTTATTTTTGTGTGTGTTTGGCTGATAAAGAAAAAAAAAGAAAAAGAGAGAGAGGGGTAAGGTAGGGAAAAAGTGGTCCCGAAATTAGACATGTATAATATACTCCCTCCGTCCCGCTTTGACTGTCTCCTTTATTATTTGGACATGTCGTTTGACTTCAATATTTAACATATAAGATAACATAATTTTACAAATCTAAGTTTTACAATAGAAAGCTTATATGAAAAATTATATGTTGTAGAATTTTATTTTATAAAATTATTTTATCTTACATGTTTAATATTGAAGTGAAAAAACGTGCCAAAAAACAAACAGGACACTCAAACTGGGACGGAGATAGTATAAAACAAGGTAATTGAGTGGTTGAGATTATAAGGAAAAAAAAAAAAGAAAGGTTGTGATTGCATCCGTCCACGACGGAAAATGTATTTCCATCATCAAAGCCTCGCTGTCCGGTGAATGCTCTCCCTCCCATCTTTTCTGTCTTAAATTAACTAAAATATCCTAGCGATACTAACCAAAATCAACCAAAATCACACCCGTAGGCAAGAATTTTAGTATGCGGAATATGTCTGGAGTGATGTTATTTTGGATTTTTTTTCCTTGTCCACTATTCCGACTGAATCTGGGCCTAGCTGAAATTCTTCATTAATGGCGCCTGTAGCGTGCATATAATTATTCCTTAGATCCAATCCAGACCGGCTCTTCTAACTCGTCTTCTCTTCATGAGGTTTATCGTCTGTTCGGCCTTGGCACTGTCTGCTTGCTCCCGTATCTTTTTTGAACGTGGTTGACTGAGGTGTCAAAGCTGATTGGGGTTTTCGCAATCTCCGTCTAACTACTGAAACCCAAAATCGACAATCTAGATTATAAATACTGAAAAGGAGACTAACATAGAAGGAAAAGATGCGGACTCCTTGGTATAAATTGAAGTTGTATTCATCTCTGGTCAGACGAATGAAGCAACGGACGGCCTCTCCAATGGCTGTCAGTCACAGATCATTTACAACATCAGAGGGGCACCGTCCCATCATCGTCAACAAGCGCAGTCTTGATATTCTTCATGATCCCTGGTTCAACAAGGTAACCAACTCTCTTCTTCCGTTCGTTGCTATTCTGCTTCGAATTCTCTATCTCCGCTGGACAAATATTAGCTGGTTATTGATCTTTACTTGGCTGTTAGAGAAGGATTGAAAAGTATCTAATTCACTGGAAAATGTGGCTGAGGACCTCAATTCTACCGATTACTAGTCCAGTGAAGATCTAAAATACTACAGAAGGATGCTCTCCTCCTACTTCAGAAGTGTGTCTGCCATGGAGATTGAATGATCTTACTCATCCTCTTGTAAAAAATATAGAGCAGCGAAGATAATGAATAGATAGGCATATAAAGCTCATTCTAGAAAGTTCACCCTAAATAAGCGGTACCTGTATGAATGATTGAGTGAAGTTGGTGGAAAGAACTTTATCTGTGGTGTAAAAATGTTTTGAAGGTTCGCTTGCATAGGCTTCTTGGGTTACAATGTCATTGTTTCTTCCATGGTCAAGTAATTATGTCACTTAGGAGATGCAATCTGTTTCATTTTTGGAAGTGCAGGTAGGATATATTTGGCATGCTATTGTAGATTACAGGCCATATTAATTACAAACTGATCTTTTATCTGCTGAAAAAAGATGCATATTTATGTTCACAACCTTGTGAGCATCTCTTTGTGAATTAGGCATTTCATTTGAATTTCAAATTATTCAGCTTCAGGACATGCCATTTTGATGTGGAGCTCGTATTTAAATATATAAATATATGTAAATATATATATTTTTATTTGACGTATATTGCTTCAATCACTAGGGTACTGCATTCTCTATGACTGAAAGAGATCGCCTTGACCTTCGAGGACTCCTCCCACCCAATATCATGCCTTATGAACAACAAATAGAGCGCTTCAGTGAGTATCTTGCTCCAGAAAGTTATACGTCCGTGTGTCTTTGGCATATAATTTTCCCTGCTGCCCAAAGAAAGTGCGTTTCAATTTCATTAAAGCGATAATGTAAACGACCATAAACTGATGTAAAGATAAGATAATTAGTAGTTCAACTATGAATTGAGGAATAATTTACATCCAAAAGGTACGGTGGTGCTACTGATTTTATCTATTTTTCTTTTCCTGTCCACTTCTTCCAAATAAGATGTATACCAAAAGTATTTGGAACTTCAATCTCTCACCAACCTAGAAATATTCCTTCCACAGGGTCTATATATGTATTTATTTTGGCAATTGATCTCTGTTATTCTGCAGTGGTTGACCTGAAGAGACTTGAAGTGCAAGCTAGGGATGGTCCATCGGATCCAAATGCTTTAGCCAGGTGGCGTATATTGAACCGGTTGCATGACAGAAATGAGACAATGTACTATAAGGTGAGCCAGTTTTTCATTGTCTTACTTCTTTTAAGTAGATAGTTGAACAGATTCAGATATATTTTGGTGTTTCTCATGCAAATAATTTATTTTCTGTATTGTATTTGGGATGGTAAATTCAGCATAAATTTATAATATTCTTTTTGTGAAGAATATTTGCCCTGTAATCAAGTACACAATGCAGGTTGTTGCCTATATGCAAACCACCACTTTTGTTTAAAAAGCTAGTTACAAAAGTACATTTATTTTTTCCCCTTAAATCATTCATCTTATTTATTTACTGCTTTTGTAGTTTGATCTTGACTTAAATACTTGGATTTACCATCTCAACAGACCCTTATATACCTGAGTCTATGGTAACCCTTAAGGCAGATATAATGTGATCTAGGTTTCAAAACCATGCCCTAGGCACACCCAGAGGTGTGGTTCAGGTTCCATGACCATGAAGGCATCTGCTTGTGTGGGTAAGTACAGGCTTTGGAGCACCTTCTGTTGATGTGTGAGGCGTCTTTCCTTAGCTGCCTTCTGATATGTTTTCCATATTAAGGATCATATTGAAAAATGGAAGATGGATTGAAGATGAAAAAAATAGTAACCTGTTAGGAGATTTGGTAAAGTCTACACTAGGAGGCATTAGTGGTAGCATGCTGTTAGTGCTGGGTAGTATTATTCTGTTAGTAAGTTTGTTATGTGCTGAGCTGGCACATTTGACAGAGGGGGGGGGGGGGACATATATATAGCATTATCAATTTGTGCGGCGTATGCGAAAAGAAGTAAGTGAAAAGGGGGGTTGCCAGGTTAGTTTTGGCCCTACACCTATCATTGGTATCAGAGCCGATTCTTTCCCGAGGCAAAAGTTATGGAGGTAGATGGTTGTTACACGTACCAACTCATCTAACATGGGGACTGCTGAATTGGAGCAAGCGGCCATGCAAGAGCAACTGAATGTCGTCGTCGACAAACTGGCTGGGCTGAGTGACGCCGTCAATAAATTATCTGGCCTGGCATGGACGATGGATAATCTGGCGATGGTCGTTGCAATTCTTCAGAAGGAAGATCGCAGTGGATGTTGAAGTCCGAGTGAGGGAGAAAATTCCCGTCGGACATCTACTGATGGAGAATTGACCGATCAGCGTGAGATTAAGATAAGGAAGATCGAACTCCCTGTTTTCACAGGTGAGGATCCCCAGGGGTGGATTCACAAGGCTGAACAATATTTCTCGCACAGTAGCATCGCTGAGGGAGACAGAGTCCGATCCGCCAGCGTTTGTATGGAAGAAGCGGCTCTCTACTGGTTTGAATGGTTAGATAATTACGTCGGTTTGCCATCCTGGACAGAATTCAAGTCCCTTCTTCTGGAGCGCTTTGGTTCGCAATTAAGCAAAAACAGCTTGGATATCCTTTGCTCGCAGCAACAGGATTCCACAGGTGAAGATTTTTGCAGCCGGTTCGAATTTTTCTGCTCATCTGAGGAACATTCCCGATGAGGTTTTACAGAGCATTTTTCGCAATGGGCTGAAGGATGCGATTCGTGGCGAGCTGGAGCTGTGCGAAACGAAGGATTTGTAGGAATTGATGAAAGTTTCTAGGAAAATCGAGATGAGGAATTTGTGGATTTCTGGAGGCCCTATTTGCAACCCTAAATTACCGCCTGGGAAGGATCGACCGCATAACCGCTCGATTGGTCTTCCAATCCCCAAGTCTGGTGTCGATGGTGGCTCTAGTTCGGCGATCAGGTCCAACCCCCTGCGCAACACTCCTGGGGTTGGGTCTAATTCTGGATCGACCTCTGACGTGCCGAAATATTCTGCTCGATCGGTCTCCTTTGGCCGCTCGAATGTGCGTAGGGTGTCGTATGCACATGAGTACACGTCGCACCCTAGGTCTGTGTTTTCGGTGCGGCGAGAAGTGGAGCCAAACACACAGGGTTGCAATTGCTAATTACTGATGGAGGTGAAGGGGCTGATGAAGCTTACGAGATTTCTCCAGTGGATGAGGAGGGCAATATTTCTCCTGTGACTGATGTTCCGCTGGCCTTTCTCATCTATCGGTGTTAGGGATTGTGTCCAGTCGTGCAATGAAATTGAAGGGAGAACTCGAGGGACGTTCTGTTCTTATTCTGATCGACAGTGGAGCTACTCACTGTTTTATCAGCGACTCTGTGGTCAGTGACATGTCGTTCCAGGTGGCTGATTCTCACACTTTCGGGGTGACAATTGGCAATGGCCAAAACTAACCTGAACAACCCTCCTTTTCACTTACTTCTTTTCGCATACCCCGCACGAATACTGATAATGCTATATATATGTGCCCCCCTCTGTCAATGATTTTGGAGGTAGACATTCTGTTATCTGAGCGTGACAGTTTTCTGGATACACTGAAGCACCACTTGCTGTTTGCACAGCAACGAATGATGTTCCAGGCGGACAAACATCCAAACATCGCGGGAAGGTGGAATATCAGGTGGGAGATATGGTTTACCTTCGTATTCACCCTTACAAGAGTAAATCGCTTTCCCGCAGTAACAATGCCAAGCTCAGTCCTTGCTTCTATGGATCTTTCTGTATCACTCAACGGGTGGGCTCCGTGGCTTACATGCTTCAACTCCCTGCTGACGCTTGCATCCATGATACAGTTCATGTCTCCCAACTGAGGAAGGCGGTACCTTCTGCTCCTATTTTTCCCCATCGGCCTGCTGGTCTATCCTCTGATCTTGAGCTGGTTGTTTATCCTGCTGAGGCCCTGGATTATCGCCATCGTTTTGGCCATGATTCGGAGGTGTTGGTTCGTTGGGTTGATTGTCCAGACCAAGACTCTTCTTGGGAACCCATTGCTGTTGTGAAGGACCAATTTCCAGACTTTCACCTCGAGGACAAGGTGGATGTTCAAAGGGGGAGTGATGTTAGAAGATTTGGTAAAGTTTACACTAGGAGGCATTAGTGGTAGCACGCTGTTAGTGCTGGGGTAGTATTATTCTGTTAGTAAGTTTGTTATGTGCTGAGCTGGCACATTTGACAGGGGGGGGGGGGGGGGGGGGGGGGGGGGGGGGGGGACATATATATTGCATTATCAGTATTTGTGCGGGGTATGCGAAAAGAAGTAAGTGAAAAGGGGGGTTGTCCAGGTTAGTTTTGGCCCTACACCTATCATAATCACCTAACGTTTGGATGTGAGAAGGCTGTTGGGTACAATGATTAACAAGATGAAAAGGGTTGTAACTTCAAAAGAATCGTTCACTATCTCAAAGAAATCAGCAAAACATATCTTTCCCATGTCTACCAGCTTTAATTCATGATTGTTCCTGGAATTGATGATATTATCGGTCACTCTCCATATTCCTTATTTATACACATTATCATTAACCCGATTAGCCAGTGTTAGCAATAATTTAGCCCATGCCGTGTGTATATGCTTCTTAATTCCTTTCCATATTGTTTCTCCACCTACGAGGGCCACCTTCATGTAAATATAGAATGTAGAGAATTGTTGGTTTATGACTAACATTGTTTCCCATGATTCTTTGGGAGTTGGGGAATCCTTCCTTCATATCAGGACTTTTGAAGGTCCTCTATAATACTATTAATTTGAAATACCCTACATTCTCTAGCTATTCTAACTCTTCAATCAAACCTTTGATAACGCCTGAGGTTGGATACTCTGGACATAGATTCGTGCCATTGTGAGAATGAAATATGCTATAGATCTTAGCTTACGAAGGCAGATTACAATTTTAGGCCAAAGCTTTTGCTTTATTGCAATTGGTCCTCAGTAATATGGGCTGATCTTCTCATTGTGCCTAACAACTAGCGAGCCATTATTGTTGTGATGTTGGAGTCGGATGTATAGAAGTTATCCATCTTGAGAATTTACATTTGTACATCTCTCCATTGTTTGTTAGTGTACAATTTCATTCTATTTTGGGCTTGCAGAAGGTGCTCCTTGAGCTGGGCCATGATGGTATCTCTATCCGTTAACTCATCCTGAACTTAGAAGTTTGTGGGTCATAATGCGCTAGCATTGGTGGACGATGACCTCATGTAGGTCATGAGCAATCCAGCATAAGGTTTTGTAATTGGTTCAGCTGCTCCCATAGACAACTTTGGCAATTGGCCCTGTTTGGGCCAGCTGTTTTTCAACTTCTAGGTGGTTATTGTTTTCTTGAAATCTCCGAAAGCTGCTGTTTTGCCTACTTTTTCCACGCAGCTGTTCTAAAGAAGTATTCAGATAAAAAGGTAGTTGCATAGCTATTAGAGTTTGATTTATTTACGTATTGGCTTGAGTTGTAGTGTTGTTAGTATGCTGCTAATATAGTGTGATTTATCAACAAAAATGGCATGGGTTGTAGTGTTATAGTAGTGGGTCAGCTGCTAGAATTTGATTTATTTACAAAACTGGTATGGGTCAGGGAAGCTACGAATCGCAGAAGCTGCCAAAAATAAGCTGTCAAAACCTTGGGTAGCAAATGGTAGGTAGCGTCCTCACTGGAGATACTACAATAAAGCTGCCAAAGATGCTGGTGCTCAACGGGCCTCTGTCATTTGCTTTGTCTGGCATCTTATAGAGGTTCTAGTTGCTTTGTATTGCATATGATTGGAAGGGTAAGTGAACACCTAAACCGCTCAACATGTTGCCTGAGCAACTGAAAGATCTACCAGTTGACTTTGAGGCTTTGTATGAGAAAACACTAATATTCATCTTGATCTTCACCTTTCTGTTTATTTCTGGCAGGTATTGATTGCCAATATTGAAGAATATGCACCAATAGTATATACTCCTACTGTTGGTCTCGTTTGTCAAAATTATAGTGGCTTGTTTCGGCGACCGCGTGGGATGTACTTTAGTGCTGCTGATAGAGGAGAATGATGTCAATGGTTTACAATTGGCCAGCAGAGCAGGTATGGAAAACCTTACAAAGATTAAATGTATTTAGGCGTCGTATCATCATTTGAAGGGTTTACATTGTCATTTTTGTTGGATTCTTGATGTCGTTAAGTCATAAAGTTAGGTTATCCTTGATGATCAGGGGAAACCTCCAATTCTTAAAATAACACTGTAGGCGCTTTATGCCTATACATTGCTTCTTGCCTTTTGTTTTTCCCTAAACGCCTTTGATGCTGTTTGAAATGATCTACACATTAGAATTTATACTTTGGTCTGACCACTTTCTGATGCAAATTTTTGGCCATTGACCCGCTGTCATATCAATATAAGATTTATCAGAGTAATTTCTTGATTTTGACTTTCCTATATCTGTCAAATTTGATGCTTGTGTCAGTATCTAATTGTAACAGCCCCTAACTAGTCGACATTTGATTAAGGTCGAAGTATAAGTTATAGATCAATTATAACCCATCATCTACTCAGTAGCGGAAGTCATAACCTAATGACTGTTACCGGCGCACTCACCAACTTAATGAGTGCCAAGACTAATTAAACCACTTCAACCTTAATCGAATAATAAATAAAAATGATAATAACATCTTAATTCAATATCAAAACACAAACTTAAAATCATTAAACGTCTAAGAATTTCAATTGAATCTAAGTGGAGGTCTCTAATCAGTTCCTAACCCAAACACTCACGTTTTCCATCCAGATCATCTTCACTACCTGCGAACAGAAAACCAAACAACAAACAAAGGAGCCGCAGGGACCGAAAATCCCGAAAATCAGTAAAAACTGATTACAGCTATCTACCCTGTCAAAACCAGGGTTTTATCTTGAAAACTTATTTTAGCATGATAGTTCAACAACAAATATAAGAACATTGCATCACATCACACACATATGATATAATAACACAAGACACCAACAAGCCAAGCTCACTTTAATAGTAGAATAATTCCATCAATTAACCAACAATGACTCAGTTCAGGAATGATGGAAGTTACCAAAGTTCCACAATTCTCCATTTCCAATAATTGGTACCACAACAAAGTTGGGACTGAACCAATTCACCCTCACTTTAAGTCCTTAAGTGTGCACAACTCCCAATAGCACTACCGACTAATGGAGTAGATCATAGAGCTTAACTGTGGTCTGAGACTCAACAATGCAATAAGCCAAATGCTTTATTTCCAAATCACCCTCAATCTGTCCTTAAGTATGCACACCCCCAATAGCACTACCGACTAATGGAGTAGATCATAGAGTTTAACTGCGTCTGAGACTCAGCAGCACAAAATATATTAGCCAGAAGCCTTTTCCAATTCCAAAGTTCCAAATCATTCTCCCAACTAACCAGAACATAGTAACTAAGCCGTCATAGTAATATACCAAGAACTTCTCAAACTTTTCAAAGTCATAAAGACAGTAATCCCATTTAAGTCTCATAAAAGACATCATCAAACAAATTTTCACAACCACAATTTCCATTATCATAAGTACAAACAATTCAACCAAAGCACAAATGCCCCATACCGGACCAATCCCAAAGAATCAATCCAAACAGTCCAACAATTTATATAGTCCCCAAGTTGGGCAAACATTTGGTAAGCATAGAGGTACTTGAAAACAGACAGCAAAACTCCAGCAGACAACATCCTTGGAAACCAGTCACTCAGTAGTGTTCTAGACTATCTCCATTGTCTATTTTTTGACATACAAATAACTAGGTCACTACGATCACAATAATTAATCGCAACATTTAATAAAATAATAAATGCACTTATTTTATACTTGTCTTAATTATCAAACATCTAGAACCACTATGAATATTATTCTATTGCCTCCAAACCTAGCCAAAATATTAAATACGCTGAATTACTCAGGACTCTAAAAACGGTCAATTAACTCGTGTTGACATTTGTAAGTTTTAAGCCTCCCAAAATTATAAAACGCACATTCTTCCTTTTACTAAGAAAGAACCCAAGAACAGCATTACTAAATTATGGACAATTTTAACTTTGACATAAGCTAATAAGTCTAATTCTAGACTACCCAAAATTACACATTAAGTGTTAATAATATTTAAAACTAACAAATATAACCAAATAAATTAAACCCATGCTGATTTATTTTTCTCACACACTCACCTTAATCATTCAATTACCATATTCATAACACACATGCATAAAGAGAACGAAAACCTACCATGATTAAGTAATCATTAGTGTAGTGGTTACAATGCACTAGCCCAAAATTTTGACCAGGGAGAGAATGGAGAGGTTGCTGAACTGCTGCTGTGGTAGTTGCTGGCTGGACAAGACTAGTCCATTGGCGCAAGGATGGAGAATTAGCCTCAGGATGGGTTCTGCTCGGGACAAACAAACAATGGCGGCACAATGAAGATAAATAATCAATTTGATACTAGTGTGTCACTCACCTAATTCGTCTGACCGGGAGACGGAGGGGAAAAATAGAGCACTTGCTATTGCCTGCCTCAAGACGTGTAGAGAAAAGTTTTTGAGGTCGATTTGACCAGTGCACGGTGAGAAAGGGAAACAGTGGGCGGTGAGTTTGGCTCTGTTCGAGCGCGACTGGGCTGAAGGCAGATTTGAGAGAGGAGGCTGGGATGTGAATATTCAATAAGGGTATAAGCTAGGAAGAATAAAATCGGCAGGCAGAAAGAAGAGTGGGGCGGAGACATTGAGTAACTTTTTAGGTTTTGACTCTAAGTCTTGTCTTATTATAAATGCACCCCTTATAAAATGAAAAAAAAAAAATTAAAATGCAGTATTATAATGTATATAATTTACCAACAAGATCCCACTAAAAATTATTCATATAATTCATCAAATAAATTAGGACCTAGATAATTATCAGACATTTACTGAATAACTGACCACCTAAATTTTACGGATATTTCACTAATGTACAGCTAATCTGTGTCATTGTTACTGGTTAGTAAGAGACTGCCAATCCAATGCTAATGCCATCTGCGATATCTTCCCCCCTTGATAAATTGCAGGTAGATATGATTGTGGTGACTGACGGAAGTAGAATCTTGGGACTGGGAGACCTTGGAGTTCAGGGCATTGGAATTGCGATTGGTAAATTAGATTTATATGTTGCTGCTGCTGGAATGAACCCTCAGAGAGTAAGTCCCTGTTCTCCTTTATCCCAACCATTTGAGACCAGTTTTGCATTTACGTTGGCCTTCTATATCATCAAGAAACGGTTGATTTTTTTTTGGGTACTTCTATATTGTGTTATCATTTTTTTTCTTTCTCCTGAAGCCTGCCAATAAAGCTGTTACACTTTAAGATCTCTCTTTCGTTTTATCATTTTATTTCCGGATGACCCACTCTCAACTTTGACTGCTGAGTATCATGAAACTTCCAAATTGAGTTTGATTTCCAAGATGTTTTGGGCAATATGGTAGAGCATCATCTATGTCGTAGGACTTACATTATTTGTATTAATTGTTTCTAAAGCTGGCCGTGTAAAGTTTACTGCTATTGTTATTGCTCCTGATGCTGCCGCTGCCGCTGCTCTTGTTTCTGATGTATTGTTGCATTGATGCTGCTATAGATGAAATAATGTTGGTGGCTAATCCTAGATTGGAGCAAATCTACTGTCAAGGCCTTGTGTCATATTCTATAATTGTTTCAAAAAGCTCATCTGGAAAGCCTTACCTATTGGTTCCAAGTGCCAATATTTGGTGTTGGCTTAATGTGCCTACAAAATCCCTCTTCTGTATTGCGGTTGAATTTCTGGAGCAGATTGTTGACGTGTTATACTGCTTCTATGTTATAGGTACTCCCTGTTATGATTGATGTTGGAACCAATAACGAGAAGCTTCGCAAGGATCCTCTTTGTAAGAATACTACTCTGTGACAACCAAGTTTTAATAGGTTTCTTTGGTCCTTTTTTGGAAAGTGAGTTTCGATCTTGTTATTTCTATGTGTTATTGTACTCATTCTCTCTGCTGATATCCATTTGTTCTGTTTGCACGTGGTTCTTTTTCTTTGATTTTTTTAAATCCATGCTAGAAATAGAAAGGCGGTGGATTGTTGGGGTTGGCAGTTGATTGGGGGCCAAGGGGAGGAGTGCTCAAGTGCCCTCTCATCATATGTTTTGCAAGCAACTTGGCTTCAGTACTAAAGTCAATTTTTTACAAATTGGATTATCTTTATTGTCGTCTGCAATCAGTGCCTTGAATGCTACAGTATTCATTCATGAGGATACTTGACGGGCAGAAAGAAGTTTTTGGGTTTGTATAATGTCACATTGGGTTCAGTTCTCATGATTCACTAGAGAATGATGTTTCTCATTCAATATAGTCTATGAGTACAGTGGCCTTTCAACTTAGACTTGTGATCCATCTTGTATTCTACTACTAATCAACTGTGCAGACATGTTCTGGTTTCTCTAGCTTGATGACCGTCTTACCACATGTTTTTTCTCAGTGGTCCTTACTACCAGAAAGTTAGATGTTCACAACTGAGAAAGTTACTATAATTCTTTTGGCAGATCTAGGATTGCAAGAAACTCGTCTTGATGGCGAAGATTATCTTGCCGTTGTTGATGAATTTATGGAGGCTGTATTTACACGATGGCCACATGTGATTGTGCAGGTTATTGTTATATTTAGTGCAATCCTTCTGCGTTATTCTCTTTTATAAGTTTTGTTGAAACAAATTGCAACCATGATGCAGTTTGAAGATTTCCAAAGCAAGTGGGCATTTAAACTACTGCAACGCTATCGGTATACTACAGAATGTTCAATGATGATGTGCAGGTACAACAAATGATCACTTTTTGTTGCTTTATCTTATTGAGGTGCCTCACGTAAAGGAACTTTTTTTTCTTGAAAAATGCATTGGTTAGATGTTAAGTAGTTCGCATGAACGGAAATGACAAAGTTGGCTTCTTACTGGAATCGTATTCTGATCGAATATGCAGGGTACCGCAGGTGTTGCAATTGCTGGCCTCTTGGGAGCTGTAAGATCCCAAGGAAGACCAATGATCGACTTTCCAAAGCAAAAAATTCTTGTTGCTGGGGCTGGAAGGTTTGTTCTTACATTTCTTTTTCCCAAGCTCAATGGCGCATTTCTTCTATACGAGATTTGAGATGATAAAAGTGAGAGTTTGTAAACATAAACAGGCTCGGATTGAACACTGGAGAAGCTTTTATTCACTTTAGCGAGTTGTCAAAAATAAACCTAGCAAAGGTTTAAGATGAATTTAATTATGAAATATGTGTACATGAAGCAAGCACACTGAAAGTCTAGGGGCATAGCGTTAATTATAGAAGTCTTACTGAGCAAAGAGCTTTAAAGTGAGGGCTACAGGAGCTATTCCGATGATGCTTATTGTGCATTTGACTTGTTACCACACTGTAACTTTGTCAGCCAGGTTTGACTAGAGGAACTGTTGATCCAATTTAGTTCATCTTGATGAGTTCCCCTCTGAAATCTGAATTTGCGTGAGCAAGTTTAGTGCAAGTTGTCATGGGAACAAATTTTGTTCCCCCCAAGCCTGGGGGATTGCACATTGAGTAGCAAATCCGTTAGATTCCTTCCTGAATTATTACTGAAATTATCATATCTATCCACAAATAATTGTCTTTTGGCCAGTCGCACACTATATATAATAGGGATGTCAATCTGAGGGTGTCATTGGTGGAATTTTGATGTAGTTCAGCCATAAGCTGTTCAGGGCGTAGTCCCTCTGTTTGGAGAGTTTCTTATATGCTTACCGTTGCATAAAAAAATATTTTCTATCGTCCTGTCATACTCCAACTTTCTATTGCCTTGTTCTCTCCCTTACCACATGTCATGTTTGGTAGTGAAGCAGATATCTCTACTAATTTCAATTGCTTGTGAACAAAAGATAAAGAGAGAAAAGCAGAGAAAAAATGAAAAACATGCTCATGAGATCAACCCAATGATTCCCAAAATATAACTAGATTTACTGAATCTTTGGGCAATTAAGCTCCATCACTCTCAGTTCTGAGTACTGTAGTCTGGTGAAGGAGAACGCATAGGAATGTAGCAGGGTAAGTAGGGGATGCCTTGAAATTCTATACCGCTGGGTATTGGGCTGGTCTTGGCCACGCTTGAGGTGTATTCCTCTGGTGGGGTTTGCATCAGGATGATCATATCTTATCCCTCTCCCGTCATCAACTTCTGATCTCCGTTCTTTGACTTCTTCAGTTGTCTCCCTCCTATTTTGTTATAAAACCGTTCATCTTCTCTGGAATTTGTTATATCATTTCATTCACTATTTATTTTGTTTCTAATAAGACTTGTCGTCCATTTCATTTCAGTGCCGGAATTGGTGTGCTGAACACTGCAAGGAAAACTATGGCAAGGATGTTGGGAAATAATGAAAGTGCTTTTGAAAGTGCAAGGAGTCAATTTTGGGTTGTTGATGCTAAAGTGTGTTTGTGAACCTCTATCTCTCTCTTGCATTAAACAGTTAGTAGGCGCTAGGAGTTTACTCAACAACTTCGAGATGAATTAAGTTCCCAAATTTTAGATTGCCTGCAATGCACAATAATAGCAAAACTGTAATTTGAGCCGTTATTCTGCTTTTCATCTTCTTGGTGCTTTAGGGGTTGATCACGGAGGAGCGTCAAGAGATTGATCCGGATGCTCGACCTTTTGCAAGGAGGATTAATGAACTTAACCGTATGGGATTAAGAGAAGGCTCTAACCTTGTTGAAGTGGTGTGTATTTGTTATGAATTCCACTTCCATATTAACTTTGTGTTTGCAACTTACATTTAAAATTTTCCTCACTCTGCAATACCTTTTCTGGGCTTCTCTGTCCTGAATTTCCTTCTAAATGCCCAGAATATGAGTTGAGGGGCCATGCCAATGACCAAAAGAAAAAAAAAATTACTCACTGAAACAATTGGAGGTAGGACTATGGATGAATCCCATGTCTCATTATTACAGCTGACAAAGAAATTAACTATCATTGTCCATGACGGTGCGCATGTTCCCTCCACTTAATCCCGTATAAGCTGCTTATTGAGCAGTCAGCAAGATGTGGTCATTCTTGCTTTTCATATTCTCCCTTTTCCCATGATAGACTTGACTTCCTTTCTCCGCATTCAACCCCTCCTTATGACCTTTCCTCTTGCTTCAGTAACTTTCTAGTATGTTCCCATCCTTGCTTATACATCTGATATTCCTTGTCGTTTGTCTTATGTCTCTTTTTCTATTTTTTGAAAAATTTGTTTCTTCTTTGGCCCGTTGACCAACCCTTTCCTTGCGCATATCATTGTTTGAAACTGATTGGAAATACTTAAACAGCTCTGACTTAACGACTGTTGACTTGCTTTGATAAGGAACACCAGATATTTAAACTTGAGGTCCCTTGATTTTTGTTCTCTTATTTTTTGCTGGTAATTTCATTTGTTTTTGGCCCTTGAAGCAAGAGAGAGCCCCTTGCATGCGTATGTCTTAGCTTGACCTAGTAGGAAGCATTCATATATCTTACCTGTAAGAACTGTTAACTTGTTTTAATATCATTAGATATAGATATATTTGCGTAATTTATTTGTTCTAAGATCACTATCTCCTTGGAATTCAGCTATGCATACCCTTGCATACGTGGATGCTGTGCTGGAAATTAGTAGTTTACAGAGATTGTAAGCTCAATATCATGCAAGAACAACTTTATCTATGATTCGAACATAGTTGCTTAACAATCGTTTGACCCAAAATATACGAACTTGTGTGCATAATTTTGTTGTATTTTTTTCTAGCCAAAGTGAACACTTTTTCTCGAGTATGAAGCAGCACAAGTAATCTATGAAGCCTAGTATTATGAGAAGGAAATTCCTTTTTCTTTTTGTTGAAACCTCTTGCTTTGCTTCCTTCAGGAAGAAATGTTCCTACAATAGTTTTTCACTGTTCTCACCATGCCGTTCATGTCTCTTATTCTCAAGGTGCGCCAAGTAAAACCTGATGTTCTTCTGGGGCTTTCAGCAGTGGGAGGGCTGTTTTCTCGAGAGGTAATCCTAATGTCTTCAATCTTTTTTTTTATGTAGTATCATACTGTATAACCACAAGGTTCTGAACTAGTGATGCAATGTGTCACTTTCCATAAGTTTGATGTCTATCACCCATATGCATGTGTCTACTATCTAATACATGGACCATCTGAACTAGGTAATTCTAACAGGATGAAAAATTCATAACTGTTGGAGTTATATCATGTTCTCTTGACATTGAATCTTTCTCGTTTTCTCGATTGTGTTAGGTATTTGTTGTATAGATCAAGATTACTTTTTAAATGGGATAGTTACCTTCCTGTGTAATAGGACCCGTCCTCCTAGGAATGAAAATAAGGGGGTAGTTGGTTTTAAAGGTAAAATAGAATGGAATCGGGAAAAGGAATGTTGGGTTATAGTTTGGGCATAAAGCCATGGCTTAGTGTCCAAGGGACATAACAACGGATACCATCTACAAACAGGTCGCACCCTACCACCATGAAAGGCAAGTATAAAAAAAACTGGGTGCACACCGATCAGTAGGATCAAACATCCCACACAAAACACTAATTGGCCAGCTCAATATCGTCATTCCAGCTAACACCAAGTAAAATAATCAAAGCGTGATCTAAACCGATAGATCTTTAGTAGCCGACAAGTACTATGGTAAGGTGTATGTTAGGAGGGGAAGTTAGCTTGTTATGTGGTTGCTGTATTGTTTGCCAGCCGGCATATTTATTACTAGCCAGTTGGCTTGTTGATTAGTAGGGAGTTGTGTTGTTAGTGGCTGTAGTGGTCTGGGGGCTATTATTAGGAGAAAGAGCTTTGTAAAGAAGGTATCAATTGACTGAATACCATTGGCCTTGTTGATGAATTTCTTTCACCCTATCATAAACTCCAACAACCTAGCCCAACTAGCTAAAACTCTAAGTTTGAACTTCTGCGAATTGCAGCTCCAATATAATGTCGTGGAGACCATTTATCCAGGTCACCTTTTCCTAGTGTTTCTCTCCTTCCTGCATGATACGATTCGAGGTGTATCACCCTCCACAATCCTCCTAAGAGGCCTAATCTCTTTACTCAATTCCATGATACCCTACTTCTAACTCGGGCCATCTATTTATACTAGCTAAGTGCGGAAAATACAACACAATCACCCCTAGGCCCCTATCCTAAACAATAACCCCTTCTATATCCCTTAATCCTAATATCACTCCCCCTCAAACTACCTTGTCCTCAAGGTTGGAAGAAAAAGAAATCTGCCAAAGGAGTTGATATAGTAGCTTCTATGCAGCAGTAGTCGCTTGCAAAGCAGTACGCACAACAATTTCTTCACAATGCACAGACCCAGCGTTGTCCTTATGTCTGCCCATGCTTCGAGCTGATTGTCATCCACCATCTTGTGTCCCCACTTCTTCTTCTGTAACCTCCCCAGTCCCCTCGTCATTTCTCTTCATTTGTGTTAACGGCTGGTAAAGGCCCGGTGCTGATGTTGACAACAACATCTCCTGGAGGTATTCTCTCGCCTGCTTTGCTGTCGGAATGTGCATCTTTCTCCAGGACTGAGTTTGCTCATGGATTCCCTTGAATGCCTATTTGCGTGTATAAACCAGCAGAAACCGATTTCTACCTAAGCTCATGTTCAACCTCGGCACTGAGAGAACAATAGCAGTGAGCTTCTTGCTCTTCTTTTCAATCTGTTTTGTGAGCTTTATCTTGCGCACAGACTGCTGGCCCGAAGAGATTGGATTCCAGCAAGCTTGCTGAAAAGATTTGGCCAGCCGAGAAGCTCTTGCAGAATATGTGGAAGATTTGGGGGAGAAATCAGGGTTAGGGAAACCAAGGGACTTTGTAGTGGATGACACGAGAAGGTAATGTATTAATTAGGAAAGTGGCTGTTAGAACAGCTTCCCCGCAATAGTGTTTAAGTGCATTGACTTGGAATAAGAGAGCACGATAACTTCAAGGAAATGACGGTTTTTCCTTTCAGCCACCCTGTTTTGTTGTGGGGTGTAGACACAAGATGACTTGTGAATAATCTTATGAGTTTGGAAAAAAGTGTCAATGAGTGGTTGAAATAGTCCTTGGCATTATTTGTTTGGAACTTTTGAATTTTGTATTGAATTGATTGTGAATCATGGAGCAAAAGGTGGGAATGATAATGCTGACTTCAGATTTGTGTTTTAGGAGGTAGACCCATGTGGTTCTAGTACAATCATCAATGAATGAAATGTACCATTTTGCACCAAAAATGTTTTCTAAATGAGCAGGACCTCAAACATTACTATAAATGAGTTGAAAAGGGGATGCACTTCTTGTATTACTCAAAGGATAGGAAACCCTAGTGTGTTTAGCTATCGTACACACTTCACAAATAAAATCAGCAACATTTTTTCCTTGGAACAACTCAAGATACATATGCTTAAGAAGGCTAAATGGTGGGTGGCCTAATCTTTGATGAAACAACCATATGGTTTTGCTTGTGGTAGTGGTGGATAAGGCTTGAGATTGGTTTTCCTCTAACACCTCCAGAAAATACAGCCCGTTCGTTTCCTTAGCATGACCAATCTTCCTCCACGAGTGTAGGCTCAGCAGAATGCACTCAGAAGAAGAGAAAATAGCATAACAATTAAGATCCTTGGTTAACTTTTGAAATGGACATTTGGTTAACAGATAAGGTAGGAGCATGTAAAATTGATTTTAGTTCCAAGTTCTTTGAGAGGTAAAGAGTCCATTGTCCGCCAACAAGTGCAAGGGAACCATTGGCTGTAATAATCTGTTTTGTGGCGGAATCATAGCTATGGAAATGGTTTTTGGAAAAGGTCATATGATCAGTGGCTTATGAATCAAGTATCTAGTTACTAGATTGGGGTTTATCTAAAGCATTACAGCATAAAGAGACCGAGTGATTACCTGAGAAAGAGAGAGAATAGTTGCTAGATGAGTTACCATTCGGCTGTTTCTCAAGGGTCTTCATAAAGGCCTTGAATTTCTTAAGATGTGCAGCATTAACTCAGTTGTTGTTTCTGTAGTATCCCTTGAAGATTCAACCGCTATGTTAGCTTGCGGACGAGCGGTCTGCTGTTTCATGTTCTTGAAGGGTTGTTTCCCATACAGTTTCCAGCATCTATCCCGATTATGGTCAGATTTCTTGCAATATGAGCACCAACGACTGTTCTTGGACCCCTTGTATGATAGATCTCCTTTTTTCTTCAGCTTTGATAGTAGCGATGGTCTCTTCAAGCGTGAGTTGGGATTTTATCTTGAAAATGCTGGAGCTTTATCAGTTTCCCATTATCTGGAGGCGATGGATCAGCAGTTGTATTACCACACCCAGAATTTCAGTCCTTGTGAATGGCTCCCCCACCCCAACTTTTAAACCCAGGCGCGGGCTTCGCCAAGGAGACCCGCTGTCCCCTTTACTTTTCATCCTAGTCGCAGAGGCACTAAACTGGCTGCTGGATTCGGCCCTACAGCGTGGAGACCGGGCAGGAGTTTCAGTTGGGGTAAATGAAGTTAAACTCTCGCACTTACAGTTTGCAGATGATACAATTATCTTTAGTTCAGTGGAGGAAAATGAGCTGAAGATAGTAAAATGGATTGTGACTGTCTTTGCTGATTTGTCCGGCCTGGAAATAAATTGGAACAAATCCATGGCCTTTGGGACTCTCCTTGATGAAGAAGATAAGAACAGAATCTCGTCCATTCTTGGCTGCCGTGTGGGGAACCTACCCACCTGCTATTTGGGTCTTCCCCTAGGAGCAAATCCCAGATTATTCGAAACCTGGAAACCAGTCCTCTCCAAAATTGAGAAGAGGCTTAGCTGCTGGAAAGCTTCAACTCTCTCTAGAGCAGGACGATTGGTCCTCATTAAAGCTGTTCTGGACAGTATGCCTCTCTACTACATGAGTCTTTTCAAAATTCCGAAAAGGGTAATTGATGAAATTGTGCGAATTCAGCGGCGCTTTCTTTGGTCCAGTGGACAGAATAAAGGGATAGCTCTTATGAAATGGACTAGACTCGCGCGGCCAAAAGAATTTGGTGGGCTTGGAGTCTGCAATCTAGAACTGAAAAATGCCGCACTCATCCTACGGTGGTGGTGGAAGTACCAG
Organism: Limonium bicolor; assembly: GCA_023374045.1. Taxonomy (NCBI): domain Eukaryota; kingdom Viridiplantae; phylum Streptophyta; class Magnoliopsida; order Caryophyllales; family Plumbaginaceae; genus Limonium; species Limonium bicolor. Next base: position 56,260,201 of record CM041778.1, read on the forward strand.
AATACTGGTGCTAAACTGTGGAAAAGAGTTGTTTCTTCTATCTATGGGCAGGATATTTCATTGCCTATCTATGATCCAGCTTGGTCCACCTCTAGGAGGAAGGGTCTATGGAAATCAATAGTTGCTCTTAGCTCCTGGAAAGCCCCTGTTCAGGACGCTCTCACTAAAAATCTGAAGTGGTTGGTCAAAAATGGCTCGAAGATACGGTTCTGGATGGATCCTTGGGTAGGAAATCTTGTGCTGAAGCAGGAATTCCCTCGCCTCTTCCTGATCAGTGAAGCCAAAACAGCAAAAATTAGTGAGCTAGGACTGTGGACTGGAACAGAGTGGGTGTGGAATTTCAGATGGAGAAGAGACCTCTTCGTTTATGAGGTAGAGCAGATTGAACGACTGATACAGCTTTTAAATACCACCACTGTGAGTGAGGGTGATGCTGATAAATTAGTTTGGCAATGTGGTAAGGATGGTAACTTCACTACCAAAGAGTTCTACCTTGAAGCTAACAGGTTGTCTGCTGCTCCAGCCATCTCTTGGCATAAATCTTTTTGGTCAAACTGCGCGCCCCCTCGAGTTGAAATCTTTGTATGGTTCTATTTACACAAGCGTCTGGCCACAAGAGACCATCTGTTTGGTATGAATCTCACTGCCCTAGGGAATGTTTTATGCCCTTTCTGTAATCGGGCGGTGGAAACTGTTGAACATCTATTCCTAAAATGTCGAGTTACACTGAGTTTTTGGGCCAACATCCGGACTTGGTGGGGAGTATCAAGTTTTGTGGACTGCGCAGTGGAGGACAGCCTAGTCAAATGGTGTGACCTTCTGCCAATTCGCAGACTAAGGACAGTCTGGAAATCAACCTTTATGCTCTGCTTATATAACATTTGGCATGCCCGAAACAAGCTCATTTTTGAGGAAAGTCCTATTGATTGGCTCGATGTCCTTAACTCTTCCAAACTACAGATTCTTGAATGGGGAGGTGCTGCTATCAAGTCTCCTCTCCCTACCTGCAGGCTGCTCTGCGTCACCAATCTAAAGGAGCTCATCTAATTGATTTTCCCTCAGTCTTGCTCTGTATTGTTTCTTTGGTCTTTTTGAGTCTGTAGTCACTCCCATTTACTTTCTGTTTATGTGCTCTTGCTATTCTAGCAGATCACACATTTGCTAGCAGTCTTTACTGCTATTGTACTGCTACAAACGTAGCCTACTGATCAAAAAAAAAGAAGAGATGAGAAGAAGCAGCAATGAAGGCTGCTGATCCGGACAGTAATGAAGGCCGACGGCTGAAGTAAAAACAGGTTTTTTTGTAGAGTATTAGCTCTGTTACCATGTAGAGAAATGAGAAGAACTGTGTATCTATTATTAAGAGAACGGATACATATTTATACAAGGAGTAGGATACTGTAGAGCGAAGATAAAGGATGAGACAGTTAGGTTTCTTGACCTGTTGGAATACCCCACTGCCTAGGAAACATAATAATTTAAGTAACTAATTACAGTGAAATACAAATGAACAAAATACAGACAATTAATAGATTAGTAGACAGAATACACCTAATATTAATAACGTACTAATAACAACTGTTCAACCGACTGCATCAGGTGTCAACGAGGCTTTGGTAGTTTTAGAAATGAGAGGCAAACAGTATTGATTGAGATTTGAATATCTAATATTATATAGCCTAATCACTTTATATAGAGAAATAAAACCTTAATTCTAAAGATAAACCCTATGATAATATGGGCCTGATAGTGAATGGGCCTAACAATAGCTAAACATAATTCTAAACAAGTAATCTTATAAATATACATTTATGTGTGGCTGCAAGATTTTCCTTTTAACTTTGTTTATAAAATGGTGGTGTTGCTCTGCATAATTTGTTAAGCTGGATATGGGAGCATATATTGTTGCATACAGCTCCTGGGACTGAATAGCTAACTTTTCCTAACATTAATCCTCCTACCTGACCCATAATGTTGTTAGATGTCATTACACTGTGCTAAATAATCAGCTTGTTGATATTTGAACGGATTGCCTGTGACTCCATTCTAATCTTATTGGGGCAGAATTGAATTGTGGGAGATTTAAAAACCATTTCTGTTCTAGTATATCCTTATTCTAATTTGACTATAACTGAAGGAGGATTAACAGAACACAGAATGTAGAAATACATATCCAGTGTAGAAATATATGAAAGTATACACACAAATATTTCGGTATGCTCTCTTAGATCTGGGGTGCTAAGTTTCAATTAAAAAATGTTATTAATGAACTATCTTTTGCTGCGCAACATTCTCAGGTCCTAGAGGCACTTAAATCCTCAACTTCGGCTCGGCCTGCAATATTTGCCATGTCTAACCCCACTAAAAATGGTCTGCAATTTACTTCATATCCTCCTGCAATTGTTCATCTCTTTTTTTATTCTGATAAGAAAATTATCTTCTTTTGTTTCTTCCAATAGCTGAATGTACCCCGGAGGACGCATTCTCAGTTGTAGGAGATCATATTATATATGCCAGTGGAAGTCCATTTAAGGATGTTGATCTGGGTATGGTTCACATTTATTTTTTTCCCTTTGTTTCCCTCTATTTTCATCTGTTTCTTCCTTTTTTTACTTATGCAATTTATTTATTTTTCATAAGTAAATGTGAACTGAGTGAATAATTGATTAGTACATGATAAGGATCATTTGGGTGTCATCGTTCTTTATAAGGATTTTTTATCTGATGGTGACATTATTGACCGGCAAGCTTATCTTAGCTAGATATCATAAGGTTATTTATTTTTTAGTTGTAAAAAATAAACAGTAAATTGCATCTTTCTACTGAAAGTAAAGCTGACTGTTGAGAACCATGGAAATTTTCATTGGGACTTAGTTTTCCACAAACTTATTTGTATTGTTAGAATATCCAACTGTAGCTTACTATTTTTCTACAGAGGAATAATTTCTGTAGTTGAAGGTTTAGATTACATATGGAAAACTGTCCTCAAGTCCTACATTTTGTTGGAACTGAAAGTTACCATCTGGTCTAGAACTTGTTCAGTTAGTTCCAGAATTCTCCTTTAACTATCAGCAGTGATCATATTTGGCGAGGTGTTCTTCGCGGAGATTATACTATATAACCTCTGCAGCAGGAGTTCATTAGTTATTTACCACATTCGCAAAACTGTTGGGGTAAATGACTCCCTCAATGTAGTCTATATGGTAGGTAATGATTTTGCTTTAGATTCTCTGACATCTATTTTTGTCTCTGCTGATCTGTTCTGTGTTGCGGATGGGGTTTCCCAAGTATATGACTAGAATTCTCGTGCGGATGGAGAATTGTTTTGTTACCAGTGTTGTCTCATTTCCTTACTATATTACTCTCAAATATGACAAAGTCTACATCATCACAGTATCAGGGCAACAACTACTCTCTTACATATGGGCTACTAGGGGGCAGACCGAGGGGGCAACTAAAATTTTAAAATATTATATGTTCCTATTTTTCATAATGTAATTTTTAATTGATTATAAACGTGTTAGTTTATTTAATACCTTGACATAAAGTAATTTACTATTTTATTTATACTATTGAGGTAAAAATAATATTTTATGTGGGAATCCGCAACCAGTACTCAGGTCCAGGTAAACCTACAGGTGAAGCGAGCACCTACAAACCACATCCGGGTAAATCACACAAGACCTTGTGTGACAGGCTAGGATGAGAAAGTGAAGGTTGGAGGATTTGAACTCCCAACTGATCCCCTACTCCTTCCTCACCAACTCAGATGAGATGTCCGGGTTGGACTAGAGTTTTATTATTACTCAAATATAAGTATTAGGAGTAACTTTTAATTATTTAAAATCTAATATTATAATTAGATGTACTCTTATAAAATTTAATACTAGCTTCTATTAATATCATTTAAATATACAATAACAAAATTTAAACTTTATTTTTAAAACATGTGGAGTCCTTGAATCGTTAGACAAAGTAATAGACATATGAAAAAAAGTACAAAAGAGTGAAAAAATAGAAATAAAACAAGAATTGAGGAAAGGGAGAAAAATATTGGTAATCAAACTAGACTAAAATTACTAAAAGTATTAAGATAGAAAAAAAAAACTGTAAAAACAAGATACATAATTAAGGTAACAAAAAATATTAGAAAGCAAAGAAATATGATCAATTGTAATGAAGTATTCATAATTTTCTTTGTTATTGATATTATACATATTTATCAATTTACTATAGTTAATATCTTACTAATACATATTTATATTTTGTATCTGTATATATAGTTATTGGTTTATATTTTATTATCAAATAAAAGTTATTAATTTATATTTCTAAATTTATAGCTATCAGACTACTTTTACTCTAGAAAAAAATAAGATGTGACATATATATTCATTTCCTCTTGATAGTGTTAAATTTTTTTTTACCCATCTAAATATAATTCCTGGGTCCACTGTTACTACGTGTGTTAATTGTGCTAGGGGTTGGCATATGTGCATCATATATGAACAAATGATTTGTATTTAGCAGGAAATGTTGAAGGCGTACCAAAGTTTAATTATTGGTTCTGTGTCTAATTCATGCAACTGATCAACTTGTTTCTGTTGTGGCAGGAAATGGTAAAATTGGCCATTGCAACCAAGGAAATAATATGTACCTTTTTCCAGGGTGTGTCACTGTTTCTCCAAATTAAGTTTTATTATATGCATGCCTGTGTAGGGTGTATCATATAAGCTTTTATGTATTCCGTGCCTAATACTATCCTCTGAAACATCTAGGATTGGACTCGGCACCCTTCTCTCTGGAGCTAAGATAATCTCGGATGGGATGCTACAGGCTGCAGCAGAACGGCAAGTCGTATAACTGTGCTTGTCTAATCTAGGGATGAAGTATCTCTTATTTTATATAATAATCTTGAAAATAGAGCTGAAGAAAAAACGAGGGACACGGGTCGATGTAGGAAAAAGTAAATAATAAAAAGGTATAGAAGTACTGGAACACTATGGGATTACCATTACTAATTGCACCCGAAACCATGCTTCCGCTGCTGACGAGTTGAAGAAAAATTTACCATTCATTTTTTCTCATATTTTTTCTTGGCTACTCCGATCTTTTAGATTTTCATCTGGTTTCTATATTTGCAGCTTGGCTGAATATATGACAGAAGAAGAGGTTCTCAATGGAGTTATCTTCCCCTCTATTTCAAGGTTTGTATCCTACGAGAGGTTTTAAAGTTTAAGAATCAGTTCACATGCATATTACCCCTTAAAAAGTTTTATTTGATAACAAAATCTACACCTGAAATTGTTTTAGGATACGTGACATCACAAAGGAGGTAGCAGCAGCAGTGATACAAGAAGCGGTGAAGGAGGAACTAGCTGAAGGTTACCGCGGCACTTGTGGTAGAGAGCTTCAAAAACTTAATAAGGTATTTCCATGAACCTAAGTTAAGTCTGTCAATGTATCTTTCAATGCTATTTATTGGCATACATACTGGTTTGATGCACAATGCAGCCAGTGCTCATTTAGCCCCATTTGGGAGCAGTATAGGGACACAAATACTCCTAAGTGTGTAAAAAATAGTAATCATACTACTAAAGTCTGCTACTTTTTAGGGGAACTAAATAATTACTTTTGCGTATAAATAGTAGGGGTAAATTTGAAAAGTAGTATGTAAAAAACTAAAATGCCCTATATTTTTTGGAACAAAGTTTAAATGTTAAAACGCTCCAGATTTCTAAAAGCGGTGAGTATAATTCACTGTTTTTGGACATGTCCTTCCCATCTTTTAGGATTCCAAATTTGTAGTGTAACATTCAATGTCCATTTTAATCTGGCAGGAAGAGCTTCTAGATTTTGTGAACAGGAACATGTGGAGTCCTGAATACCCGACTTTGGTCTACCAGAAAAGTTAATAAGAATTATGATAGTCTTCTTTCTGATTTCTGGTGATGAAAAATCAAGAGAACTCGATCCCCAGCTGGTCTGCCTCATTTGTGTGCCGAAGTATAGGTTTATACATTTGTACTGGTCATATTTGTAATTTAACTGAATTTTAATGTGGGTGCATCCCTCACGTGCATTCTTGAATGAATTTATACTGTATAAAGTATAATAGAGCTGTATGCGTGAAATTATAGTGTTTCAAGTCACGCTTTTGCCGTTAATGCTCAAAACGGCGTCTACTATTTTGTACTCCTTACATTTCATAACTAATGATTCTGATGTACGTGTGGAGAATCATAACAAAACATATATTATTGTCCAGTTGTCCTACTCAACCGGTTGTAGTTTAGTTAAGGTTTTCTTTCTTTTATCACATGTAGGTCAATTATTACATTAGTTACTGTGTTAGTTTATTGCTGTTATATAAACAAAAACTTTATCACATTTTACACTCTATTTTTGTTTTCTAAAAACACTATCAACCATCGGTCTTCAACTCACCAGTTGAAAGAATGGGACGTCTTTAGTCGGTTGTTTTATGTAAAATTAAATATAACATAACTGTCATATTATATATTTTTAAAGAAAATAATATAATATTAAAATTGGGAAGATTGTCTATGAGCTTAATTTTGAGTGATTATCAGGCCTGAATTGTTTCTAGGCCTATTGTAGCACCCGGATTTCTATCGATATTTAAAATTCTAAAACAGTGTAAATTAAACTTGCAATGGAATATAAAACTTAAATCGGGTACTACAGGCACACTCAAATAAGTGAGTGTTAAAGCCTACAACACAATCTATCAATCTAAATGAATTAACATATGAATAAATACTAATAATTTCAAAGTTGAATTCAATATGAAATACCAAAAAATGTACTATTGAATCTATGGTCAATAATTGCTACAAGAATATGATTCAACTAAGTCGTGATGTTCCACCTTGGTCATCAATACATGTGACTAAAAAACACATAAACAACACTGAGTACTTCACTGTAACATTCATTTTATTTGTAAATGTGAGACAAATATATTACAATATTACAATAAGTCAATCAGCAACATTAATCACACAATCCACCAATATACAAAATGATAAGGAAGTTTTTGACCGACAACCAATAAATATTCCAACGGACACCCAACAAAGTGGGCCATAAAATTCACCAACGGACACCCAACATATCGAGGCCGCAAAATTGAATTCCACCTCACTCTACGTCCTTAAATTTGCACACCTCTCTAAGGGTACTTCTGCCATATAGAAGTAAATCAATAGAGCTTAGTTGCGCTATTGTGGTAGTAATGCATTATGTTTATATCAGTGTACTAATATGCATTGTGATAAAAATAACCCAGTGAAAGTCTCACTAATCAATTCCAAACATATAACTCATCACCACCATTTCCAATTGTACTCGTAACATCTCAATTCATTAAAATTCATAATAACATGATTGGTCTTGTTTGAAAAGCTTGAATTTAGGTGAATAATGATATGATTTTTCTTCATTTTGGATTGATTTTTAGAAATTACAACCATTTAAAGTTAAAATACTAAAAAGGCAAGCTTCTGACTGCCACTCATACTGACCACTTCATTTTGTGCACGGCCTGGTTGTTATGTCGAATTTGCGTTATGAGATAGTTTGAGTTTTTTTTCTTCGAAAATAAGGATATATTAAATTAGAAAAAAGAGTACACACTTAAAGGCTAACTAATAGGATTATCAACGTCAATTAAAGAACAAACAACAAAACCACCCAAGACAACACACCACCACCAGCAACCAACAAACGGGTACTCACCACCACCAACGGACGGGCACTCACCACCACCAACGGACGGGCACTCACAACCATTTCAGACCATCCCACCATTGTTGATAATAAACCATCCAGAAGCAACCCATCGTCCATGCGTAGGAGAACTCTTGCAAGAGCCTGCGTATCTATAAGACAAGCGGTATGATGAAGCAACTACGTAATCATTTTTAGAACATCCCCACACCAACCTAAAAGTCTTGGCCGACAACCAATCTAGAAACAACCAGCCAAAGTCGACAACAAAGAAATCAAAAACAACAAGGATAACAAGAACATTGTACAAGGCAGTACAACAAAGACAAAGCCAAACTACTAGATCCACTAGAGAGCCCAAACCGAGCAACATGCAACTGAAGCACCAACCCGTCTTGATGTAAATCAGACGAAAACCCGTCGCGACGAAAATCCAACGAAAACCCAGTGAACAACAACAAGCGGGACGTTCTTATTTTTAGAGACAAGAAAACAAACGAGTAGGATGGGGCAACACCAGTGACGACGACGGCGGGTGGATGAGACAATATAGTTTAAGTTAACTTAGTTCATTAATAGATGCTGGGTCACAACTGTGAAAAGAAAGTAGATTGCTTTCAAGATGGAAGGAAGCAAACAACGGACAAATCGCTAGTTCATACGACTAGTGCAAAAAAGAATCACGGCAACAAGATATGGTCGTTTCATAGTATACATTTACATCATATTACTATATGTTAAAATTTGTAAATAAAATATGTCTACTACTAAAAAATGTTGATATTACAAAAAAATATGCAAAATTGAAAAATTTATAACACAGAGTAATTATAAAATATCAAACTTTTCAAAACAAGACTCAAAAATTGCGGATGTGGGCTCCCTTGTATAAAAAAGAAAGAAAGAAATATTTAAATTTTCATATTATATATTTGTATATGTCAATGAAACTTATAATTAACTATATAAGATTTTAAATATATCATACACAAATAATAATACATCACAAAACAACATTAATCTCCATCAAATCCAAGATCTCATTCACCAATTGTTAATTAGTCAATCATAATACCAATTTTAATGAATGATTTTATCAATTTAGTAAATCACCATGAAACATATAGAAGAAAATTTTATATTTGGTTTGAAGATATCCATGACTTGTCCTGCTTATCATTTTACACTTATATATCAAGATATAACTATTCAAAATTTAATACAAAATTTTATATCTTCTCATGTGCTACATAAATAATCAAGTTAGCATACTAAACCAAGTGGATGACCATTCCTTCCATTATACCTTATCAAGGACCGATGTTACATTTTATAAATTAAGATACAAATTTAGTGCCATTTATTATAAAATCATAGAAAAGTAATATTAAATAAATTATGAAAAATGTAGGACTTTATGAAGTGTTTCTAGTTTTATTTTTTACAAATAATGAAGTTTCTTTTTTAACTTTTAGCAAACATTCATAATATATTATTAAAAAGTATTGTAATTAATATGATTTTGAAACTTTTTCTCTATATCCCACGAACAATATTTTAATTCACAATATGTCACTGTATAGTGAAATGACCGTTTTATCTCTTACTGTAATACCCCATCCCACATCAGGATATGAGTAATGATGTGAATGGTTTATAAGGATACATATGGGTTGACCACAACAATAAAGTCTTCCACTTTTAAGACCAAGTGAGGATAAAGGACTTAAAGTCGTGAGTTTTCCCTCCGAAATAACTTAGGAGCTAAGTTGTTGGACAATTACCCAAATATAGGATGTTGCATACCATGAGTTCAAGTTCATAGTATGTTATTTTTTATCAGTCTTAAATTAATTAGAGGGTATTTGACGACATTGAAAAAACTTAAATACTTCAAAAATGTAGATAATATTAGATAGTTTAATAAATTATAAAATTCTTTAAAATCAAAAAATCTTAATAATTTAAAATAATAGTTCTAATATATTAAACGTGTACGAAACTTTCAACAAATTTATTTACTTTTATTTTTTCTCTGTCTTTTTACTATTTATCATATTCTTCCTCATTAAAATATTTAAAATTATAGTTAGATAATGGTTAATGTTAAAAAATAAAAACATATATATGCTTCATAAACAAAACTTATACAACATAGGATGAGGTAGTTTTATTTAGAATATTCAATCCATATCTAGCGATCTGTAATCAATATACGAATTTACACTTGTTTATATTACTTATTTAATATGCTAAATAATAATGTAAAAAGTTACTATTCATTTGTTGCTCTCATAAAATTATAATCTCTTTACTTAGTTATCATATAAATATTTTAGTGAAAAGAATATGAACAATTAAAAAAATCCAAATATTGTGCACTTTGAAAATTTTTCCATAACTTTGAATTTGGTTACATTAATTAATTAGAATCTAAGATTAAAAAAGTGGCATATATTGTAAATTGATACTATTATTTTGGTAGCATAATAGGAACAAATTACGTTGTAAATGAATCCGGATTGGGGACACAACAGAAGCACAAAAGGGGGAATGCGCAACGCGCTGGATTTTGCTGAACTTGTTTGCAGTTAGGGTTAGCTTTTCTGGGATTTGACGATCTCCCCTTGCTGACTTCCCGTCGAGCATCCAAGTATCTACAACGATGAGCCTCACGCAGTTTCCAATGGTATTCATCTTTTCCTCATCTTCTGCTGAACTCCCCTACTATTCGCTTCTGCCCGTGAACTGGGCGAGCCGCCATTACGGAAAATATCAAAACTCATTTATATATTGTTTCTATTCTTCTAAGTACATTCTTTGGGACGAGGAAATTACTTAGCTAGTATTTTTTAATGACGAAAGAATGGATGTTAAGGGTTTAATCCTCCCTGCTAACATACTGGCTTAGTGATCCTGGCTATATGGCTATAATTATGCCAAGCAGTTTGGCATAAGGTTAGAAACCATAGAGTAGTGCAAAGAATTCCTAAATGTTAAATCTAAAAGATGTTGAAGAGTAGAAAGTTTTATTTTCCTATTGATCCATATGGGGGCTTGACAAGTGGGATATATTGACGTCTGGACTCTTAACTGGGAAGAGTATATCATTAACCTCAAAGATAACTACTACTTTCCTGCAGAGAAATTTGCACGGGACCCCTTGAGGAAGGTGCGAAAAGAAGTAGCCTAAGCACATTTGATGACCCACTCTATGAGTGGTTGAGGATGAGGAGACCCCTAATTACTGCTTCAAGGAACTTCCATTAGATAGTGTTGATAACTCTTCTATATTGAGTTGGGTGAATAATCTTGAAAATGATGGTTATTCCATTGGCAACAGTGATATAAAGGTTAGGGATTCCATAGACAAGAATACACATCTACTCTGGTTCAACGAAAACGATTTTTTTCTCCATTGTTCGTATATTTTTCATGTTGTGAAGTTTTGAAGCTTCAGGGCAATAGATCTACAACTACGAGTTGAGCCACCCTTGTTACTAGTGGAATTTACCTTTTTTTTTCTTTCGTTGGTCATAAACAGGGTCCTTTTTAGCTTTATTGTGTTGTCTAGGGCGATCATGTCATATTGAGAGGGGAGTTAAAGAGCAGGGCTTTGTTTTATCATTTTTATAGTTGTTAATTTCCGTTTTGGTTTCCTTATTGTTTGCTACTAATTTTTTGACATCATCATGTTTCAACATTCAGGTTCAGGAGCTCGCTTTTCTTGTAAATGATAACCCAGAAAGCAGGCATCTTGTACTGTCACTGGAGGATGCCTTGGTGACATATCTGCAAACTGAACAAAGGTATTCGTCAGCTTTTAAGTTTTGTCAATTCTTAGTGGAATCGTATCTGAAAGGTTGAAGTCAGACAAATGTTGGAAAAGTAGCATTTATAAACCAGCTAATTTTTAGTGTATGTTTTTTGTTGTTTGTAGTGGCAATGAAATTGTTGAGCTTCAACCCATGAACTCTTACCACCGACTCTTGGTGCATCGTCTCGCAGATATATTTGGGTAATTCATATTTGCTTCTACCGTTAGTTATTTGATGTGGAATCAATATCTTAATCTTGAGTGTGTATCTTGCTATATCCGTATATCTGAAAAAGAAAGTGATAGACTTTGTAGTGAAACTACTGTTAGGATTGAACTTCCTGAAAGGAGATAATGGCATTTTAAAAGATGCCCTCAAGATACTTTCTACTAGTGACTATCCAATTGTCTCCACTAGGCCTGCTTTCTTGTGAAATCTCATCACTTAGTTTGATTTAATTGGGCAACTCTGGGTGGGTGCTTCTCTTGAGGGAATAAGAAAAGGGAATTAAAGTGATTGTGTTTCCTATTGTGCGTCTAGCTATTTTATCCCATTTTCAAGAAAGGAAATAAGATTACTCTAAATTCTTCTATCTTGATTCCCATCCATCCTAGGGAATGAGATTCATTTTCCCCATAACTCAATGATCAGTAACTGGTGACCATTGACTAGTAACCGAGGACCATTGATCGATGACTAGTGGCCGGTGACTAGTGACCTGGCGGATGATGACCTTTGACTGCTGATTGATGGCTATTGACTGGTGATTAATTTCGCTTTATTCGTCATGAATCAAACAGACTCGAAAGTTTTAAGGAATTCGTTTCCTTTCACTTGCATTCTCTTTCCCAGTTACATTCTGTTTTTCTTGTACAAACCAAAAGCCCCTTATTTCCTGAAGAAATGAAGTTTGACTACCCATACTATATACTTGGTGGGTATTTTAACCTGTTGTTGGCATTGGACATCCTAGAAGTTGAGATTGGTACTTCAAGACCCAGGCTTCATGCCAACCTTTCTAAAAGTGTATTTAAACAATCATTGGCTGATGCGTAAGCATGTCATACTCATTTGCGCTCCCTGATAGATGATTAGTGTTTGCTTGGGGCACTTTAAACAAATTGAGGCAAGCAGACTTTGGTTGGCGCACACCTAAGGTTTACAGACACATGTGGTGGTTGTACACTTCCTTGAAGGATTCAATGATAAATCTTATGTTTCAAAACCGCAGCCTGATTTTTTTTTTAGAATATATGCTGTTATTTTTATTAACCTGTAAAAAGTGACAAGAACAACTTTATGGTGAAGCCAGGTAATTAGGTTTGAAAATTGTAGGGGAACTTTGTAGTCCTTATTTTGTCAGAATATTGCAAACCACCACCATGTGTTTTTACGACTTGCTGTGTTGTAGCCTGAGTTCAAGTTATTTTTGGTGAAGTAGAACCTCGTAAGCCACATCCAGTTTCATAAACTTTGCACCTCATAATTCTTGACTCATATTTTCTATATTTTGTTAAGCTCGACCTTGTTAGTGATCAAGTATGCACAACCCTTGTAAAATTTATCATGAGGAATAGAGAAGCTAATGCTGTTTAATAATCATAGAGCAAAATAAATGCTCATCATGGACTGAGACGTTACTCTGTACTTGATTGAGTCCGAGGATTTTGGAAAACAGATGGAGGTACTTGAGTAGTGCTTAATGTTTCGAAGGACAAAAGTGGGTTGAAAAGTTTACTGGTGTCAAGTTTAAGAAAGCAGGTTGCAGCAATTTCAGATATAAATAGAACGTGGTGACTAGTGAGACTTGTGATATTATAATAAAACCTGGTGGATCTTAATTTTCCCAAAGCTTGATAAGAAAATTATTTTAACCTTTTTAACAACCACAGTCCTGGTGCTGATTGAATTATTCAGTTTCAACTTTTGAGCCAAATTTTTACTATAAGAGTTAAATTGCTCGCAAAGCTCTAGACGCAATAGAATATATTAGCAGACGAGACTAGTTGCGGTTGAAAATTATTTTTACCTGCGTCTGAATTGCAGTTATCTATTTATTGCCTCTTATTATGTTGTAGGGTTGAAATTGTAGACGCCGTTCATTGTTCAATATTTTACACTTGCTTTGCTCGTGTACATGGCTTTTTTCTCTCGGGGCACAAAAAGTAGGCTTGTGCCTCAGGTGCACCTGTGCCCTTGACTACCTTGCCATTCACTATGCTAGATTTGGTCATGAGTCCATCGGGGAGGAGATGCTCGGCATTTAGTCTTGGAACGCTGCCCTGAGACAGCAGTGTAAGTAAACTACTCTCTCATGCTGTTTTCTGCTTTGGCAGCATTTCATGTGCTTTAGCATCGTTGCATTAGATAGATAAGGTTCTGTCCTGTTTAAATACAATGCAGACTTTATGAACCCTTTTTGTACTGTTAAGAAAAGCTAACTGGTCTCACAAGTGATGGTTTATCTAATAGAGAGCATAATATGACGCCCACTTTGATGGTAACTTTGCAATCTGATTTCACAGACCATCTATCCTTGTGAGTGACATTGTTACCGAACATATTAGTACATTTCAGTCATCAACAACCCCCCATCAAATACTGAAGCGAGATGATGGATCCACAGGTAAAACCTCTCTTTTTCGTTGTATAGAAGATTTAGTGTTAGCAGGAGCTGACAATGTGCTTGTTAGCCATGTCCGAAGGTCATTTAGATAGGCTGGTTAGTTGCATGAACAAGGTTGGTGTGTGGTGTTTGCTTTCACATTTGGAATTATAGGGGATTCTAAAAGAGACAGCTTACAGAAATGTCTTACAATGCAATGAAGTGATACGGTTGATGCATTAGTTGTTGACCAAATATTCTGCCACTGCTTAATATATTTTGAGTTTCAGTTTTGAAGATAGAAGCACTCTCTCCTGCTATCACCCTGAAGGAGAGAGAAGAGGCGTACTTGGCTGCACGAGATCGAATCTTTTCAATGGATGAAGGTGAGCCAACAGAAGCCATGAGGCTAAAACCAAAGCATGATCCTGTAGTTGCTCGACGGATGATCGCCCACGCACTTGGGCAAAAAGTTGAACGTTGTAGATTGACTGAAACAGACAGTACTAAGATTGAAGAGAACGGTCAGGCCTCTCCTGAGACCATAAAGGACAGCTCCACAGATAAAAATAGGAGGTACACCGGTAAACTAGGTCATGATCTTGATTGTGGTCAATCATCTCATAATAATGCCCCCAATTGCAAGAAAGGGTCAGCAGCTGAAAAGTCATCTGACGTCAATAGTGAAAATGATTTCAGAGAGAATGCAAGGCGTGAAAACCTTGGAGCTGCTAAAAGAATGTTTGCTCATGCTCTTGGAAGACCGTCTACAAGAAAAGTAGGTTGATGCACGGTTCTCACTATGAAGTGAAACTGGGGTTTTGGAAAAAAATTTACATTCCAGGGGCAATGTGGTAGTATGGAAGTTTGTACTGTACTTCGACTGGCATGGTGCGGATACAATAGCCATTTATAGGCGGAAAGGTTGCGGTGTTGGTCGTGGAACCTTTGCCAGATAAATGGACGGTTATTGGTTGTAATATGTTTGGCTATCACTACAGGAGGGTGGCTCTCTGGTGCTGGCTTGTAATCGCCAGATCTGCTTAACGAGGGGGCGTATGAGAGTCTGAAAAGTCTGGCGTGGTTCACAGGGCAGGTTACTTCCTTGCAAGTGTGGGATGCAGTCCATCACCATATGGTTCTAATTTCTTTTAAGCTTCTTGTTACACCTTGTAATATTTGTGCAGTTGTCCGTGATGGTTCTCAATTGATTTCAACATTTCTAGAAAGTGTCTGTATTTTATGTAACGTTATGGGAATCGGGTATTGTACTCGGTAGGCTTCGTCTTCTTGGGTGATTCAAGCTGTGTCCATTTTATTTGGCCAGGCTTTGGGTTTATGATTTTCATAAGCTGCTAAACAAAATGCAGGTGATACTTGTAAGCTAAAAGTCCATCATCCATGTCACATCTTCCTTCGACAAAATGGCTCTAGTGCAGTACAAAAATTCCAGCTTTTTTTTACATATTCTTCCTGAAAATTGTGTATGGTACAGACATACATAGTTATGACATTGCGCCTATCTTCAGACAACCCAAGCCGAAACACAAATGGGATAAAATCAATATCTATTCACATGGACAATACACAAATTGAATGATCAGACAAAGTGTATGCTCTCTCTTAGTCTGTGTGTCGCAAAATTCCTCCGGATGAAGACTCCTTCGTTAGAGCATTTATTTGGGACTGTGCAGATAGCAATTGGTCCCTCAGCATAACATTATAATCGTGCAGATTTTGTAAACTCTTTTGAATATCAGACACGTCACTAATTGACATGCTCTTCAAATCTGCCATGGAAGGAAAATTGCAGAGGAATCAGGAAGCAGAACTAAACATAACCATTAGCAGTTCTGTTTCAAGCAATTTTGCCAAGTTGTAGGCAGACATTTCCATGAAAATGCAAGATCAAACACCATCAAGATACAAAATTTGAGAAGCAGAACAAGAATGCAACAGGAGACACCGGGTACAAGATTTGCCATGATTAAACCTACCAGGTAGACTTGGCGGCAAGGGGATGGTGCCATTATGCTGTGTTTGTGCATGATTAGAGGAGACGTTTCCAGTAAAAGAAACAACTTTGGCTGGCCTTGGAACCTCTGTGACTACCTGGTCCGGCATCTAGCGTCAACAAAAACAGGTCTTGTTTCATAAGCAAGGGAAATTACTGAACGGCCTGGTTTTGGCATATCTATTGTAAAGTTGAAATACCATGATCGCTAATGGTTTGTCAAAACAACAATCACCATTACATAGTGATCAAACACAGCAGACGTCATACCTTCTCACCATGAGTGCTCTCCTTTTTGTCGAAACTTATAGTATGCAAGCTCATCTCCTGCTGGAACCTTTTGCGCAAACATCGGCGTTTCCTAAATGAGCAGTTGCAGGTTGGTTCGGGTATGGTATGATCAATGTCTTCTTCTAGAGCCTTGCAATTCCATCGATATTGAACATACTTCCTTAACTATTTTCCCCAGAATAAGTAAAAAACAAGAATCTATAAGAGCCAGACAGTGAATAAACAAATACACAACATACACACAGGGCAAAGAGAGGGAGATGGAGATGGAGAGAGAACCCTACTTTATCCCAATTGTCCTGAGCTTTTCTCTGCTTTCTTTGGTTTCTGAACACCTGATCTTCATTACGCAATCTTTTGATTCGATACTCAAACTGTAAAATCATTTGAGAGACATTAGCGTTATTGATGTCTAAAACGGAATAAAAACTCTTTTGAAGAGGTGCTGTGGGGGCCCTACATAGAAATAAAACAAGCAGTAGGAAACATATAGCAATTGGAATAACATACTTGCACCAAAAGGTAGTAGAATATTGCAATACTGAAACAGTAGAGACCTCCAAGATCTGCGAGAAATCCAACTGCAGTTTCCCCAAGATTTTTTTACATGAGTTAAACAGAACGCAAATTACTAACAGCAAAAGCTAAGGATACACAAACAAACAGAAGATCTCGTTCCCCGGTATGTAATCACATCATTAAAACATAAACACAAAGATCCTTGAGCAAATAAGCAGCTGAGCACTTAACCAACCTGGACCCATGATATTTTGATTATCAATCTCGACTATATAGTCAGACAAAAAATTGATGTGCAACGTAGTATTTATCAATCCATTGCTTGAACTCTGTAACGAGGACTTGAGTTGATTCGCATCACTATAATAGGAACCAGGTATAAACAGGTGAAGCAGTGGCTGAACCAGCTTCAGATTATGTTTATTACGGTATATCCGCGGAAACATATTGAACTGCAATACATTGGAATCCATCCCTCTGAATGTGATAGGCATATCCACCATATCACTTCCATTTTTCACTGTGCCTCCTACTAAGCTGACATGTTTCTTACGATCCCGATTTCTAGCTGTGAGATTGAACTGGAAGCCAACTGCGGTTGCAGGTTTATTGGGCATATCAACAAATTGCCAAGAGATGAAGACATTGTCCCGGCTGAGAGCACAATTATTGCATGTGAGAGAGATTCTGGGACCCATGCTTGTGTTGAGACATGAATTTTGCGAAAGTCGAGAGCTTTGTTGTTCTATACCCAACCAAACCCGGGTTTCCAACACCTATAGTTCCCAAACTACGCAATTGCGAACAGCTCATACTGGAGATTGTTGTAATGTTGAACTCCAGATCATTAATGAATGATGTCAATTCAGGTGCGTTAGTTGCTCTCACATTATGCACCTCTACTGTTCTTTTGGATATAATCTGATATAGAAGCCTGAGGAAAAGGCAAGTTAAATGCAATGAGCTTCAGGAATGGTATTCACATTTTGTCAATGGAGATTGAGGTGATGTAGCAGCAGAAGATTTGTTTGAAGGAAAGAGGGTAGGAGGGAGGGGATATTTACTCACGCAGAAAACAGGCCAATGAACAGAATCCAGCTAGCCATAGAAAATGTCCCACCAAGTTCAGTTTTTCGCTTTCTCACCACTTTCTGATCATCCTGTTGACAGAAAACAGCTCCAACGTCAATTGTACTGATTAGATTCACCTCAATCTCCAAGTTTCTATTATATTCTTCTACAAATGAATTGGCACTTCTTCAATAAAATCATCCAAATAAAGTATTCACTTCATCATCCAAGGCCCAGATTATCCTTCAAAATGAATATCTATGATGAGAATAGTCACCATCATATCTAAACCCAAATTGAGAAACCTAGAACTCACACCTCACCTTCCCCAACAACCACCATCTACGAAGCGGATTGTATTTCAGTACACAACCCATAAATAAATCTAAAACAAACATGAGATGCTAAGAGACAGAGCAAGGAAGCTTTACCAGCCAATGTCTAGTAGCAAAGCAAACATCCAATCGAGAAATCCACCAACGGATCTGAAACCAAAAGTTCCTACCATCTCCAAGCTTCCCAAACCTTGCGAAAGCACAGAAGAGTAGCCAAGAGAGCAGCATCAAACCGGTGGCCTCCAAGAACACGGCCTGTGACTGTGTAAACTTCTTGATTTGGTCAAAGGAGAAGATAGTCTCCGGGAATCCAATCGAGTAATCGACGCCGGAGTCGAACACCCATTCGGATGGAGAGACGGTAAAGAGGTCGCACGATTTGGTGGTGGAGTTGAATAGGTAGCCAGGGGAGCAAGCACATAGGGTGTTGTTGAAAGTGAAGGAATTAGCAGGGCAAGGAGGTTGGAGAGTTGACATTTTTTTAACACCAGCTGTGTTGGGTTGGGGAAGGTGAGGAATTTGATTTAAGGGTTTAAATCATTCCAAGGTTTGTACATTGGAGTTGCGTTTGTTGCCTGAAATTGGTTACTTGCTCGGTGGGTAAATCAAAATTTTCCGGATAAGGGGAGAGCCTATACGCTCGGGGGAACCCTTAATAAGTGCAAAATAATGCTACTTCCATTCTTGCTATTTGCAGACAGCTCCAGGAATTGAATCGTCGTTTTCGAATAAGACTATAGAATGGGAGAGAGCTCAGAGAATGATGTATAGAGGTGACATCGGGTGACAGATAGCTTCATTTCATTAGATTGTTGGCTCAGAAGTTTGAAATTCTGGACTCGATAGAGGGGGAAGAGAATCGAACATACTAGTAGTTTTTGGGTAAAGAAAGGAACTTTCGAGGGGGTGGTGATCTCTTCTAACAGGGTTAGTGTCAAAGAGAGATATTCTTCCTGTTTGTACGAGGGGGGAGCGAGATTTTGGAGGAGGAAGGTGAGCCAGAATATTTCAGAAAAAAAAAAAAATTACTGTGTCGTCTCTCTGTCCAACTCACACTCTGCTGACTGCTGCTATGGTTTTGGTCTAGAAGACAATCCATCTCTCAATGTCAAAGCCTTATCACCATGCTAGGGTGATAGTTTCAGGTGGGGTAGATGAAGCCACCTCTCAAGTGGGGCCCATGTGGAAGGGTTCAAACAGTATTGACCATTCAGGGTCCATCATCTTCGGTACCTGGATCAAGACCTCTTTTCTTTTCCTTTTCTGGGGCGCTTTTGTGATGGCCATATGGGTGGTGCGGTGAGGTGGCTTGGCTGAATGAGCTTTATGGGGGTTGGTGACTGACTGTGAAATGAAGGTACTTTTTCCCAGAAAGGCTGCGAGAGTCCGAGGTGGAGGAGGGAACTTTTGCCTTCATATCAGAGGGAACGAGGGACAATGAGGTAAGAGAACATGAATATTTTTTTTTTGAAAGACAACTTGGTATAACTTAAAACCATAGATTACATCTTATACCGGTTTCTTCCACCACATCCAAACATTGACTCTGCTGATTTGGATTGGTATACTCGGTCTTCCAATCGATTGAATTGTTGTAGAGTTTTGTAGTAAGAAAAACAGCAAAATCACAAAAGTCATTAGAAGGATAACACTTACGTATATCCAAACTTAACAAAATACAGGCTACATCATCATCAAAAAACAAGTTCATATGTCGACTTGATAGAAGTTGTCTAGTTTGCTGGAGAATTGCTAGATCTCTCACTATTATCTTCAATTTTGACACTACTACATTTTTTGCTAACCTGCAACTGAAGGAGATGGCTGCCATCTTTGTCTTTGTTGGATTGATTTGAGATGGATTTCATTAAAATATGTTAACCATTTAGTAATCATATCGTTAATAACCCCATCAATCCCACTTACACCGCTGTTCTTCCATAAGACATTGAAAATAGAGATGCAGTTGTGTATGACATGATTTATGCTAGATTCATAAACCAATGAAAATACATTTGTTGCACTACCAAAACATATTAAAACAGCAAATAGTCACAGCATCATTCCAAAAATTAGGGTCATTATATCATCACCCGATTGAATAACCATAATGTTATAAACCAGAGAAAAAATAGATTGATGCTTAGTAATTTTGTTCATCAATTCATATGTAAAGTTTCATCTAGTGGGGGTATCGGGAGTAAAATGACGAGATAATATATTAGTTTGCTCTAGAGGTGATCATTTGAACTGGTGGGCCGGGCCAAAGATAAATTTTAGGCCGGTCGGGCCTATTTAAGATGACAGGACTCGATTTTTTATATTTGCTGGTCAAGCCGGCCTAGGCCCAGTTTTTTCCAAGCTCTACCAAAGCCCGGCTCGGTTTTTTATTTTATTTATACAAAATTAATAAAAAATTAAAAGTTATATAATTAATATAATTTAATATAGATTTATATATTATATATTACATAATCTTAAATTAAATATATATTATATTTTTAAAGAATAAAAAAAAATAATATAAAATCCAGATGAGCCCACGGGCTCAAAATGTTCGCGGCCCCGTCTTTTTTGGGCTTGATTTTGTGTCCATGCCTGCCCAGAAGCCCAATTGGGCCTGGACAAGTCGGGTTTTTTGCAGGCCGGATACATTGTTATTGCAACATGCTATTTTCTTAAAATTCTCATGACAATCTTCAGTGGATCTAATAAAATAGTCAAATTCTGTAAACCATCTTGAACATACAACTTTAAAACACGTGCACAACATCTAACAAGCAAAAAATCTCCATTATGAAAGAGTTTGAGTGTCAAATTAGTTTTTAATATTGTGCACACTTAGTGTTGTCAGAAGCATTATACAAAGAAATAAAGAACAACTTTCTAACAAATTTTATTCAGTTAATATAGAAATAATCTTTTCGAGAAGATTATGGTCGATGTTACATCATTAAAAATATCAAATACAATAATACGCTTTTGTAGCGTCCATGAACGATCAATCCAATGACAAATAACACAAATAAACATCTTATTAGTTGTAGATGAGCACATGTCACTAGTCAAACTAACATGTTACACGACCATCAAACGTTATCCCATTCCGGTTCTAGGAGATTCAAGACGGTTTGATTTAGGGCCAGTTCCAGTTTGGTCTCGAATCTTAAAGGGTGGATTTGGAACCGCTTTACACATGGTCAAATACGATTCCAGCCGATTCTGATTCCAAATCAGTTTCAGTCAGTTCTAATTCCGACTGGTTCCGGTTCCCGATCAGTTCAATCCTAATAATTCCACCGGAACCGGTACACAGCCACCATTAAAAGAAATCAATGTTAGTTCTTTGAGTCTTATTAAAAAATACGCCACTTGTTTGCTTATAAAATTCAAGTTTGAACTCCACGCATAATGCAGCAAGACAACTAGTCAGATTCCTCATTCAATCCTAATGGTCAAAGCTCCCGACGATAATGAAACCTCCAAATAATTGAGTTACTTGTCTTAGATTCTGCAAAAAAGGAGTTTTTATCCTCGAGGTTAGTTTAAGAGGATGAACAGTTAGTCAACACGACAATAATAATTTCCTCAGAGAAAATAAGAATACCGTAACAATACAACTTTTATTTTACCCAAATTCTTACCTAGGTGTAGCCATCCTAGCTTGACAGACGACGAACTGGACGGAGTGAATTTCATTTTTTCCTTTTTTAATTTAATAATTTTTCTCTATATTTATCAAAACCATAATAACTTTAAATTGTTATAACTTTTAATATATAAGTTTAAAATGAAAAAAAATTATATCATTGTTCACTTAAATTCAAACTTTTCAAAACAAGACCAGTCATGATAAAGAGAATAAACCATACAAAAGACTTTTTTTCAAACACAAAAGACATTTATTTATGGATACATATTTTCACCAAATAATGCGTTTGGTCACCATATAATCAGCTCGCGACCTTAAATAATGCGTTATTGGTCAACCTATCCTGTTTATCTATATTTGTGGTCAACCTATCCTGTTTATCTATGTTTGTTTTCTTTTAGGTTGGGTTTAAAAATGCAAGGGTAAACCCACTAATGAAAAAAGTTTCATAATTCACAATATACTTCAATTTTATAAAATGACCTTAAATAATAACTATTTTAATCATAGAATTGTACTCATGTTTTAAGTTGACAATATGCCACTCTTTTTCTTTGGGGGCATTTTATGAAATTTTTCAAAAATAAAGACTAAAATACTACAGAAATATAAATAATTATAAAGATATTTAAAAGAGTAATAAAATTATAAAAAATAACTAAAAATATATAAACGTAAAATAAATTAATAATACTTAAATATTAAATATACATGAAACTTTAAACAAATTAACTTTTTTTCTCCTTTTTGTTTTTTATCTTTTTCAACTAATTATCATTTTTATTTTCATGATAATACTTGTAATTATGGTTATATAATGATCAAATTTAATAAATAAGAATATAATTTTCAGTTTATAAACAAAACTAATCCAATATAAGATGAGATAGTTGTATATAGTCTTAGGTGTTGCTCTTTCAATAATATTATATATAACTAGGTCATCTTATATTGAATTATTTGTTTATAAATTGAAATATATATTATTTATAATATTTTATAATTATCTAACCATAAATACAAAATGAAGATGAACAATGATAATTAATTGAAGAAGATAAAAAACAAAAAGAAGAAAATAATTAATTTGCTTAAAGTTTGTGTATGTTTAGTATTTAGTTATTTTTTATAATTTATTACTCTTTTAATTATTTATATTTATATTTTTTTGTTTGAAAATGTTCATAAAATACCCCTAAATAAAAAAAAGTAACATATTGTAAACATGAAACATAATCTGCAATGTTAGGGTAAATAATCATTATTCGATGTCATTTAACAAAATAGAGGTATATTTTGAATTATCAAATTTTTTATGACATGAAAAACAAGTTTCAAAATCGGGATATATCATGATTGTGAATTTAGAGACTAACTACTATCAATAATTTTTATATTAGATCACTATCTTGACTTTAATTCATTTCAAGTAATATTGGGTGCATCAATGGAACCCAACAGCTGTTAGCTTTTGACATCAACTTCCGCTTTATTCTTAGAGCTGAGTAAACAGTTGACCACACAGTTGACCACAAACAGACCTATATACTTTGTTCGGTTTCAAAATTTTCATGAGAAAGATAAAACTGAAATGCAAAATTACTTGGACATAAATAATAAAAGCGAATACTTTGATATAACAAACATGAAACAACAAAACGAAAATTTTGAACTTAAAATGTCAGATATTAAAAAAGGGTCAAATATAACTATTTGTCACATAAATAATTCACTGAGTACAGTTTTATGAAAAGGAATAACTGGTATGGACTATGGACACATGGCTTAAAGTGAATATGACGACATATGTGGTTCAACAGCTATAAAGAAACAAAAATTACATTTCTGTTCTCACCAAAATTTATGGCAACCCTCTTTTAGTTATTCAGAGCAACTACTTTGCATCTATAAGTACGCAGAAGACAAACAAATGAAAAAACAGTATTATTCTGTGTATAGGTACAAAAAATGAGAGGAAAACTGCTCTTCTGATGAGCTGCTACTTGTCAACATAAAAACTACTCAGTAATCCCGCCTTCGGCTGCTGGTAAGGTCATCAACAAATTCATCTGAATCCTCCTTCTCACATTGCTCCAAGTATACATTGTATTCTGGATTATATGCAACTGCTTTCCGTAGATATTCAACAGCTTCTTCCTTTCGTCCTTCGTTAAGTAAAGCACTACAAGGAATGAAGGATAAAAAAACATAGTCAACCTTCCAGTCCCTAACTAACCAACTACAATGGGGTTCGGTTCCGAAACCGGAGAGGAGAAAGAACAAAAGTTGAAATCACCCACCTGGCTAGGATGACAAGGCCTTCATAGTAGTGAGCTTTGCCTCTAGAATCTTCTGGCTCAACCATGGACGCTACTCTTTCTAGGTGAACCCTACCTTCAGTTCGCTTACCCTGATATGAAAAGAAATGACTGATATTACTAGTGATTTAGAAGAGGGTAGACAATATACAATATTTGATCCGCTGTGGCTATTATCATGATGTATGTCTTCTCCCCTTAATACAAGTTAGCAGTTACCTGACGTATGTACGCAGTACCAGCCCACTGGGAAGCTTGAATCAGAAGATCAACATCTTCAGCTTCCGTTGGAATCCCACTGACAGACAACTGGATAAAAGCAAAAAGCCAGATGAATTAGATTGAACAAGAAAGTATAAAAGAGTTATTTCAAATACCTTGATGTAACACAGATGAAGCAAACCTTTGAAATGGCTTGCTCGAAGTACTTTATAGACTCCATCACCTCTCCTTTCTGTAGTAAGGTCTGCCCCATGATAGTTAAAGCTCTTACATATTCCGGATCTTTTTCAAGTGCTAGTCTAACATACAAAATTAGCATACAGCATCATTAATATCGCATACCAACTAGGCAGGCTAGAAATAATAATTCTAACAATGCCAGGAATTAATTACTACCTAAGAAAAGGAATTGCTCCATCTTTGTCCCCTTTTGACAACGACACAACTGAAAGCTGTTAAAAGAAGGAAGTTTAGTCACATACACTTCATAAGATAGCATGTTTTCTTGAATTGCTATATAAAACAATCATGCACCATGATAGTGACTGTGACTCACTGCTACTAGATCTTTAGGAGAAAGGTTTTTGACAGGAACCATTCGTGGGTTCTTAATGGCTTGTGAAACTTTTGATATAGGATTACTGTTCTCTGGACTTGAGGTTGAGGTTGACGTTGGTAATTGCTTGTCGGGTAACCCAAGCTTCCCACGAATAGTAGGATTCTGGAGGCACAATTGCTGCAATAGTAGTAGTAATACCCAAGTTGTGGTAAATTAAAACCAAGTTCAAACGTGTTACCATTTGATGAACATAAACTCATTAGAAAGATAGATGGTACAGAACCTAAGATAGTATTGGGATAACTTCTATGAAGGATGCAAAACTGCAATTTTATCTAATAAATTTATAGTAATCATTTATAAACTCCAAATTTTGCTCAAATGAATCGAAGACATTAACTAACCTGAACGATGTTCAAGGAACTATTGCTCACCCAATATACAAGGCTGCCCTGCAATCCCATGGAAAAGTACATGACTAAAGTTTATGCAGGATAACAAAAGAAATTTGAATAGTTCAACTATCTGTAAACACTGATTGTATAGTTATGTCAATAACACATATTAGAAAATACAGAGTTCACAAAAATATAGGGAAGAGGAACTAATAACTAGTAGGTCAATGGTTAAAGAGTAGATTACAGAAACTTTGATTCCAGTACTAATGGCTATTCGGTGAGCATGAAAGATCAGAAGAAAACATGCATAGCAGTAAGGTTGCTGATAAATGTGGATACTTTTTTTTTTTTTTTTTTGGAAATTCCACGAAATGCCAATATATTTTCGACAAATTCATGAAATGCCCCTAAAAAAAGAAAGTCACGAAATGCCATTATATTTTCTAAAAAGTCAATGAAATGCCACTACGGGCTGATGGACGTTAACGTTCTGTCAAAAGTCCAAAAAAAGACCATTTTGCCCCTAAACGGTCGTTTCATTGTTCAATGGCTATATTTTGACTTCAACGGTAACTTTGCACAAATTAACGAAAACTTCATGAAATGCCACTATGACAAAGTTCATGAAATCCCCTGTTATAAAAAAAACGGCTATTTTTTTGTTTCTAACGACTAGTTCTTCATGCAGATGCCCTTTTGAGCTATAAATCATTGTAAACCTATAAAATGCCCATTTCTCTACCATACTCACCCATAACACATCAATCATGTATCCCTCCAGTTACACAACCACAATAGATGAAAATTTTCAAACTATACATTGCAAATGTAGAGTTCCGGCTACTCTTAATGTTTCACGCAGCCGGAAATCAACGGGACAGACTTACTATATTTGCAGGAGCTCTGGGTTCTTCAAATGGTTGGCACCAGTTATGGTAGATCAGTATGATCCCCGTTTAACTTCTCAATCTACGACTACTTCACACACAATTCCCAAACAACAATTCTTCACTACAAGACCTGTTGTTTATCAAGAGGGGGCTATAGAGTCTGAGCAACTTTTTTCCATCTCTTCCCATTTCCAGCAGGATTCTCACAACTTTTTTCTCCGTATATCTTTTTCTTCCTGGAGCTCTATGATTCGGAGCTGAGACTGAGCAGTGTCTTTTGTTTGTGTTTAAGGACAAGGGAGCCGCTGTTGAATGTTAAGGTGAGTGGGCTCATTTATTAATACTCAAATCAATGAGTCGAATAGACTGCGCTTATGGAACTTAATACACAACGTTGTTGCTGTTCTTTCCTGTTTGAAATAGATTCCTGAGTAGCTCTGTTTGTCCTTTTTCTCTACGGTGTTGTCTGAGCCTGAGTCCTCCTTTTTCCATAATAGTGTTCAATTATTTTAATTTTGTTTCTCTTGCTTTTGGAGTAGTACAATACTAACTATCTGGGTGTGAATGATTTTTATTGAAAAAAAAGGTTGTTAACAGTAGTGCGATCTCTTTGTACCGGCTATTACTATTGGTTTTATTGAAAAAATAGTCATTTTTTGTAGCAGGGGCATTTCATAAACTTTGCTATAGTGGCATTTCATGAACTTTTCGCTAATTTGTGCAAAGTTACCGTTGAAGTTAAAATATAGCTGTTGAAACATCATTTATGTGTAATAGAGGTAGTATCATTTCACAGAGAAAGACACGATGACTGTATATGGATGACACTTAATAAGTGTCTATCATTAGTAGTACATTGTTAAGCATAACAGTAAATTGGAAAGTCAATATGTAGAGGCTTTAGCTATTTACTCATTGGAAAATCAACAGCACTAATTGTCATACCTGGGGGATACAAAATCCGGTGACAAATATAGGCACTGTTAATAACTTCAGATAGATTCTATAGTACTGCAAGCAGAAAACAAGGGTAAAATATGTTAACAATCTAGAAATAATCATTCGACACACTATTTTAGATAAAACAGCTATAAAGGTATAAAACAATAATTTTATAAGTTGACCCACAAGTTCTCCCCAAGACAGAAAATACTGAAACCAACAAGGCTCAAACTTCCGAGAGATAATGTAGCTTATAAGTAATTACCAACCCAGAAACCCACTTACCCTAGCTAATAAATCAAACAGGCTATTCTTGGTCTCTTCCCTGAGCTTAGACGACCTAAAAGAAACCTAACACAATAATAGAAGAGAGATCAGAAATCAATGACCTTGGATAGATTAAAGAATGTAAAAGACAGCACATACAATAAAATTGTAAAGTAGACATCTCCGGAATCATCTCACATGGAAAGGCAACATAGTGTTGCAATATATGAGTAACAAACTCTTAAAACATGGAGCATTCTACTTCAGAAATAAGAAATTACAGATATGGCTCATAGTTTGACTATAACAAGATCTTAAAATTTGACTCCCTACCCATCCAAAAACATAATTGCTCAAAGATAGTTGGAGTATCCAGGTTCACAGAAAATCATCACGACAAGAAAAATAACTAGTGGCTTTTTGTTAATTGAAAATTTAAGATTTGGCTGTACATATTCATCTGAAACAAAATGGGGATGAAGCTGAACTTACTTTAAACTTTATCTACCGAATATCACCAGCCATATGAGTAAGAGAATTAAGGTCCTGATATAATCATATGAACACTAATTAGAAAGATCTCCCACTAACTAGCCATAGCAACAAATCCACCATATAGGTTGCCATACTAATGCATCAAAACCTTCAAAGTTCGAAGTTATTTCCTTTATTCAAGTCTAGGCTTACTCTCATGGTTAAAAAATATTCCATACAGCAAATTCAAAACTACCAGTGTTGAAAAAGCACATTAACTTGAGGATTTGGGTGTTTTTGTTTTTGCTTGTTCCAATATCATAAGTTAGTATATCACCTGGACATATGTGGCTCAACTTGAGAAAAAAGGTGTCTATTATCCTGAAGTTATACATAACCTAACACCTTAGTGATATTGTAATGCCACAGAAGATTGCTTAAAACATTAGCATAGTTTCAGAGTTCACTTCCAAGAGCCTGAACTACAATTCAGCTCTAAACCAAAGCCACAGTGCAGAACGCACTGATTTGTGGCACAATTTATCGGTTTGATACATTAATATGCAAAACTATAAGTCACTAGAAATATTGATAGAGATGGGGGGGGAACACATGGAAGGTTTATGGGAGAAGAAAGAAGAAAAAGGGCATCAACAACTGCATGCCCGACCAACAAGTGATGCCACCACCAAACCAGTGACAAAAAGGGACCACAACCAGCTAATACTAATTATCCATTATTTCCTATTAGCTTTACTTTATGTTGCTTCTCTTTATTTGTCGTGTAGCCACTATAAGAAGGCATGAGGTTAGCTAGGTCAGGGTATGAGATGAATTTTCCCTTTTCGGCCACTTCTGAGGAGATAGGCAGGGTAATACCTGATCACTCGTAGGCTCCTTCAGGAGAGGTTCCATCCCGGGTCTGGCCATTTTTGGCAGCTATCCTTGTATGGCTGATTGCCTTTTATCAATGACTAAGCGTGTTCCTTTAAGAGTAAGTCTCCCAAGCAGAAAACCATGTTTAGAACTCCAATTCATATTTACTGGAAGCAGATATTCATGTGTCTTTAAATTAATAATGCAAGCCTGTACTAAATTTCTTTGGTCATGAATATGCAGGCAGACGAAAAACTAATGCTTGGGTAGCCAGGGGAAGATCATTATCAACAAATAGAATCAAGCAATTTACATGAAACGCCTGGGGCTATTCAGACCAGAGAAGACACTTTGTGGATTACAAGGTAACATTAAGGTCCTGTTCGTCCATCGCGATTCCTTTTTTGAGTAGGTAAAGGTGACAGGAGTTGATTTGTGATTGGAGTCAGGTTGCACACAAGTATAGTTGGCAGACTGTTATTAGCTGACCATAGTGAGATTAAAAGCAAACGCACGAAATACCACGTTCACTCGCCGCTGTCGAATGCACCCTAATACAAGCTCGTTTGATTGGACAGTTTGACCACAAACTGGATACTACAACCAATCAGAAGATCCTCATGAAGCTAAGAGACTCGTGACCTTTTGATAGAACCACCGTAAGGGCCTAAGGGCAGGTTGGGAAATAGCTTGGGCTTTCCCCTTGCCCAAGACAACTCTCCCTAGTATTGGTTATATAAGGAAGTGGTAGCTGTAGCTTATCCTTCCTTTTCTATTTAATTTCCTTATTTGTTTATTTCCAGATTTAGTTTGTAATCTGCTCTTGCCGTGTTCTCATACATCAATACAATCGGCTGTTTAGAGGGTAGGTTATTGTTCAGTTGAAACCAATTATTTGACTGAGTTTCATCACCTGTTTGACGAAGATAGGAGACTTGGTAATTAAAGAAAGAAATTTCAATTTAAATGGTAGAGAAGAACCGATAGAGGATCAAGGTCGTTTCCTAAGCATTCCATGCTACCATGGATGATTTCCTTGGATCAATTACCTACATGTAGCAGATTATCTAGGTGGGGTATTGTTGAGGATATCAATTGTGTTTTGTTCAATAATGAAGAAAAACCAGTAAACCTTTTATACTCTCTTGTAGCCACACCAGTGACCAATCGAATGCTGATTCAGAAGCCAAGATGGAAAGATTAGATTGGGTAGCTCATAGATGGAACAACAAATGTTCAATCAACCTGAGAAATGACATGATCTTCAAATCCAGTTTACGTTTGGAGGGAGAAAAAGAAAGAACCTACAACAGTGAAGCAAAGTTGATTGCAACCTACACAAGGATGGTTATGAATTTGATCCAGTGTGGTTTGCCTTAATTGCATAATTTGACGTTCCTTATGTTAAGTATTGTCAGTACTCTTTTCTGATAGTACGCTATAGCTCCATGTAGTGTTGTTGTGGATCATTCTGAACTTGTATTCTACAAAGCTTTCTCACAAATACCTATATAATGAACTTCAACTGCCAAAGCAAGTGCATAATAAAATCTTCGTTTGGGGAAGACATTCTTATAGATAGACTTTTGCAAATACTCACTCAGCACAATCATGACTTAGGCAATAAACCACTAGGCAAATTCTGAAAATGGGAGTTACAAAGTCATGTATCATCACAGTTTATTCATAGTTCAACAAAGAGAGCATAGATACCTGAACGTTAGTGAAATGCAAACCAGCAATGAGTGTAGGGAAGATGAGTCCAGGAGCACCATGTGAGTATTCAGTCAGATTCTGGAACCAGAGACTGCCACCCTACAAACAAGTTCTGACGTCAGTTACACTCCAGCAACAAAAGAAGTTTGAAAAATAATTCACTGTATGGATAAAATTACTTATTAATATGAAAGCAATATACCACACCAATCCAGCAACTGACATGACTGGCAGATGAAATGTCATGGAGGAAGCTAATAGTATCCGAGATGGGGGTGTATATGCATTGACATTAAATTCATACTCTCTGCACTTATCAAACTTACAGTGTCAAAGCCGATGTATTTATCCATTGACATCCTCCGCACAGTTGCCATCAAGAGTATGAAACAAGGGAACTGCACATACATCACAAGAATAAATGCATGACATCTTTTAGCCTTCTATCGTTCCAGAATCTTAATACTCAAACACACACAAGCAAAAACACACACACACACATGTATAAAGAGACAGAGAGAGATGATTCACTTGCAATCCAAATAAAGCCAATACCTGGACCGAAATATATGCTAGAAACCATAAAAGAGAAGGGCAGCCTATTGCTTTACGTTCCCTCCTGAAAAGTGAAAACTGATTGACGAAACTCTTCCCAGACAATGGTGGCGGAAATGGAGGAGGCACTGCGATAATTGCACAAGAAAGTGAAACTGTAAGCCCAAAATCAAAGTATATTTGAAGATATATATATCCACCTATCTCCAGTGAAAAGAGGCATTATACATGACATTATTACTCTTGCTTGTCCAACACAACCCAGAAAATTCTTGACAGCGAAAGGTGGGATTAAGGCACAAAAATGAAAAATCTATGAATTTAACACGATATACAAGTTTGGAATCTTACATTTGGGTAGCATCTCAGCGATCCTCTTCAGTTTATGTAGCTGAAACATCAGAAAAGGGAGCAAAGAAATTCTAAGAATCAAAGCTGACGAGGCGATCGTCACCCACCTGCCAACATTAAGATCATATTTATTAGTAGTGAGATCAAACTGATTTTCTCCGTTTTTTTCTAGAATAAACACACTTACGACAACCTATTAGCAAAATGCCTCTCGTGCACTATTGGTGTTTCACTTTGCTTGATCATTTTCAACTCAGGCAAATGGGACAAATAAGATGAGGAAGGAAAACAACTGACCACGGAAGACCTGTTGAATCATGAAACCAGTCCAGCATATTGACTACAGCTCGAACTGGAAACTCATATTCAACACCGCCATTAGTGCCAATTAATGAACTCACGGTCTCCGAACCATCAGTTAACACAACAGCATCCCCAAGCTCCAACTCGACCTCGGAGTCAATTGATTGACTGGAACCAGGCGTTCCCAATTCGGATGATGGAGAGGAAGAGAAGTATCGAGATGATGAGGCGACAGCCAGACTTGGCCACAAGTAGGGCGATCGATCAAAACTAGCGGGGATTGATATAGGCGGACTGAAGCGGGCAAATGCACGGGTGGACGTGACGGTTAATGAGGGTGGAAGATTGGAGCGAGCCCAAATGAAAGAATGGCCGGCGGGCGCGGCGAAGCTCCGATAAGAGCTTGCGTGCCGCCACCATCAGAGGCTAAATTAGTAGAGATGATGGGAGAGTGGGAAAAGAGGAACAATCATGGTCGAGTTCTAAACCAGGTAACAATTCAGTGACCGAAATAGGCAGTCGGAATGTCGCTAAGCTTCCTAGAATCTAAAATTGGATTTTCAGACTGGAGACGGCTGCTGGGTTTGGCATCACCGAAGGAGATGAGCAAGTACTCTCTTTAGCAGAACGCATCATTCTACTTTCATTTTTACCACGGTAATTATCTCCAATGCAAATTGAATTTTGCTAAATTGATTGATCAAAGAATGCGTAATCCATTAGTGTTAGTGTTCAATATTCAGACCCTTTAAATACTTGGTTAAACTTGATACAAAAGGATCATTAATTAATTACTGTGCCAGCCAGGTACAATATTTCATATTTCTTTTGCATCCCATTTCACATTTCAAAACCAATTCTAACGATCCAGTATGGGTAATTGGCCAACTGCGAGAAAATGAAAGGAATAGAATCAAATGGATGGTGGAATCGTTAACTACTATAGCCTGAAACTAGTGCTAGTAGTTTGAGTGTATCTGTACCCTTGGGCAACTAGTCGACCATTGTGGCATTTCAATTGTTGCTCAAAGAACCCATTTCATGCCAAGAATGGGCAACACCACCCCAAAACTTTTGAAAATTTGTTAAATATTCTTATAAACTTTTGAAAAAGTATAAAATGACATAATATTTTAAAGAGTAATAGTGTCAAAAAAATTTACCCCCTTCCGAAACAAAGCTTCTGGATCCACCATTGGTAGGAGGTGAGAACAAATTTCTGGTGGGAGAATCAAAGATGTGTAGAATTGCATAAAAACATTAGGATAGATAAAGGTATTTTAGATTGGAAATTGAATAGCCTGAGCACGACCAAGGTTCAAATTACATCAGTGTCAGTAGCTAGAAGGAATCTAACACTCGATGCACTGCATCCTTCCATCCGAATTGTAGACCGTGTTTGAAAGTTGGTTTTTAGAAACTAACTATTATGGTACATAAAATCATGGGCTTGTAGCCAGTTTAAATTTTCATCTTACCACACCAAAGGTTAAAACATATTGACTTTGACCCTTGCTCTATGGGATGTGAGGGTAATATAGGTGGAGGAAGGGAAGGTAGAACGAGAGTTTGAAATTGAGTATAAAGGAGAGGAAGTGGAGCTACCGGGGGAAGCAACGAGTTGACTAGATGATGTAACCATTAGCTCGGAAGAACACAAAGACAACTTGAATTTTAAGAAGCTATAAGGTGGGATTGGTACGAGCATCCACAACAGTATTGCTTAGGTATTTTTTACTACACAACAATATAAAGAAAAAAATAAATATTTACATGAGGAGGGATGTAAAGAGAGAACCCTAAAAAATGGGTTCCTTAGCATAAGAGAATAGAGAGTGTGGGGGAAACTAATAAAATATAATTTATAAGGAATTCTCTGTAGATACTCTAAGACATGTAATGCGCGGACAAACAACCTAGAGAGTACACCGTACGGTCAAAATAGGGCGAAGAAGGAGAATAGTAAAAACGGTAGTTGCATGGTCCATATTAAATTTTTTACGGATTAAGTATTAAATAAACTACAACATGAAAAATAAGAATCCAACGGGGGCATGGTCCTTATTAAAATTACTGACTAATGATTG
Organism: Limonium bicolor; assembly: GCA_023374045.1. Classification (NCBI taxonomy): domain Eukaryota; kingdom Viridiplantae; phylum Streptophyta; class Magnoliopsida; order Caryophyllales; family Plumbaginaceae; genus Limonium; species Limonium bicolor. Next base: position 56,294,216 of record CM041778.1, read on the forward strand.
ATTAATTAAATTGATGCACTGATGATGACTTATGAATGTAAAGTCACTACACAAATGACCTTAATAAGGTCAATATCTTTGTGACTTTTGGGCATAATAAGTCACTCTCATAAATCACTTCATTGAGTCCAATAAGTACAAGGGCGATAAAACAAGACACATACAGATATATAAAAAAAATCAAGACACATAATCAACCATATATTTATGCGCCCTTGTAGCAGATTTATAAGCATGTGCACACGGCCACATCAACCGATTGTTAATGCCTAAGGATCCAATGCAATAAGCTCGGCCTCACACAATTTTGTATGGATTTAATTATAGTGGTAAACAAATTTTCACAATAAAAGAAGAAAAGCATAATAATGGAGATATCATATTTTCTTCTCGACTAAGAAACCACATAAATTTCAAGCACCCATTAGCAATGAGATTAGTGGATAGAGTTTAGTTGCAATAGTTCAGGCCTAACCTGACAAAAGTGACACAAACCTGAGCAATTCGATCCAAACGTAAAGGCTAAAATCCAACAATAATATCTAAAAGATGAGTTGAAATAGCGAGAACCAAACTGAACAATTGAAGATAGATTTAGCTAAAACCACTCAAACTAAAATTATCCGAAACAAAATCACCCGGACCGATTTAACCTAAATGTGGAAGTATCCACACTAGTAAAAGTGGACTTTCCTAAAAAATAAATTGTTCATAAACTCTTAGCTGCTTGAAGAAAGTACAACCACAAGATTACTTTTATGAGTTTCCTACTAATAGACCGCAAGGAAAAGAAAATGGAAATGCAAGTTGGAAAGATATGGCAAGTGAGAATTGCTTGGCAGTAGTAAAAACAAACTTGGAGAACGAGAGTAAGATAAGAATTGTTAGAGAGTGGATTTCACTTTTACTACTACAAATACTTTTAGGCGACAGCTACAATAGATTGGAATCCCCTTAAGAAAAATGAAAATAGTAAGGTGATGTAAGGAAATAGAAAATTGGAACATTATGCAATAAAAGCCAACAATTTTGGATTCTTAGCATGATTTATACTATTCATTCTTTTTCAATTTTCGTTTTTTCTCTCTGATTTCTAGATTCTTCCCATAGAACTCTCTCTTATGGGTTATTACACCTCTCTATTTCGTTTTATATTTTAATAAGTTAAGAACCCAAACAATAACTATCGATGTGAGTGGTCTTAGAGCATGAGGGTCTGCTCAGTTCCTTTCCATGAAATAACTTTGCTGACATGTCTGAGAAAGAACTAGAAACATATAAGAGAGAATGATCTATCCAAGAAGTTACAGACCTGACTCAAGCCTTGGATAGATGCCAACTATGGTACAAATACAAACCTCCCAAAATCTAGCGTGACATTTTTGAACAAACAATTGCAACAGACACTCGACGGAATTCAATTCTCTTTATTGATACAAGTGCAACCTCCGACATCTACAGTGTGTTTTTATGTCTTCTTTTCGTCACATACTGTCTGTGTAGTGTTTATACGGCTGACTGCAAAAGCCCAAACAATTACATCTCGAGGTCTTCGAGATCAGGAAGTGGGAAACGCAGGATTGCGGCAATTCCTGTCAATTGTGCTAGTTCTGCAGATGGAATTACACCAACATAGCGTCAAGCCTTGACAATTGACACAAGGGCAGACAGCTGAAAAAAAGAATGATCCATTGTAAGAAACACTCACGTTCACCAGAGACATGCATGGATGAAAAGACATGGGCATTTCCTCCAGACTTCTTCACCGAGTTCACCAAATTTACGTAGTCTTTCCTTGCTGCAACATCAGCACTCCTGCAATGGAACGATGGAAAAATCAACCAGAGCTGTTCAGATCTTATCAATACAACCAAGAAGAGTAGACACAACCTCTCAACGTTTAAGAAGAGTACTGCATTCATTGATGCATGATAACACAGAGGTCCGGTTAGAAGAACACCACCATCTTATGAATCCAGTTTCATTTCTACAGTCTGCAGAACTGTTATCGAATGAAAAAAATAATATTTTCTGAACAAGGACTCTTTGAAACTCCTTCCCCACTCTACCTAGAGCAATTCATCACATACACAGTCCCATCTCATATACTTTTTGCATATAGGCTGAAAAACCTAACTAAACTATTGTAGTTAGAGTACGTAACCAGGGTTGACTATGGTAAGAAAGACAAGCAGGAAGAGCATTGTTCTTATTTGTCATTTTTACATGTAAACTGTTGAGGTAAAAATAAGTTGCGAAACCATTAAGAATCTAGAACAGTAAAACTACAAAATGAAACCATCAAATTAGAATTATCAAAATGAACCAGAACTGAAGTCATCGGAACCAGAATCAAAATGGGACCTGAAAATGCCCATAAAAGGCTGGTTTCAGGTCCACTTTGAACAGTAAAGGGAACAGGTAATTGTCCTCCTCATATAAGGTTATCACAGGCAATTTGGAATCACCAAATATGTAATACCTGAATAACTCATCAGTAATCAGTAGTGTCTGAACTGCCATTCTGTCATGAGCATACTCAACATGTTTAGGCCCATAGCATGCACGAGAGGGATCCTGCGTCAAATATCATGTTACCATCAGGGTTATACTGTAAAACTCTACCAAAGATATTGATAGGACCACATTAGTAGGGCTGAGGGCAGTTTTGGGAATAACTAGGGTTGCCCCTTGGCCAAGATAGATATTGTCCATCTTCAAACCAACCGATATGTGCACAAACAGTGAAAAAACTATCTATGACAGATCCTTACTAGTAAAACATTCAATTAACAAAGCAAATAAACCATAAGTTTCATTAAAACAAAGCTTACATTAGATAGCATGCTGAAGAAATCCTGGAGAGCACGGACCTGGAGTAGACGAAAGAACAAGGGATTAAATTTTCAGAAAATAATTAGGCAACCAATAACTTGCACGGAATAGATTTATGTTTCACTAGGAGTAATTTATAAAAAGCACAAGAAAGGACACCGACTGTAACACTCCAAGATAGATAACAGATTAATCAGATTAAAGCATAAGATCAAATACTAATTCATTTCCAAACCTCTTGGGCTGCCTTTGTGTCTTTTATCAAATTCACGACATTTGGTGCTTCAAGCACCTCCCTCAAGCTATGTCTGTCATACATAACGTGTAAGTTCCTTGCAGCTCAGAAACAATAAATCACAAATTTGAAAAAGTTTCTGTTCATGGTATTAGATAGATAGTACAATCAATTTTATTGATGGGGACTCCACATCAGCTCAAACCAAGAAACATTGTGAATAAAAATTCATACCTGTACCCTGATGTTGTATGTACAAGAATAATGCGAGATTTGTTCTCAATGATAGACCTAATCTGTCTTCTCTCAGCTTCCAGTAACAAGTGCTTGTGGAACTGATCCTGTAGTAAGAGCAGAGACCAAATCTCAGTCCTCTTCCTTCCAAACTTTCCCTTATTGTCTTTCATTCTACAACACATACTGATTTTTATAAATTCATCATACTGAGGTCTTCGACAATACAGTAACACTACACATGTCGCAGCCCAATTGCAAACCCAGACAAGATTAACATAATTCCAGCCCAGAGGCTTGATGTTCCACAATTGTAATTAAGCAACGACAATGTAAATGAGGATCAGATCATACCTTAGTAAACCCTGGGCTCGCAATCACAGCACATCTAACAACTTTAAAGTCAACGTGTTTGAGAAAAGCCTGCGCGGAGCACATAAATAATTAATAATATACTTGGCAAAAAGTAATCAGACATCAATATATCAGGGATCAGGGAAGTTTTCTCCATTACCTGTAGAACATTCTCAAAGAACTTTTTTAGAGCCTGCACAGAAAAATAAAGTCAAGACACCTTAGAACCACTTTTGTTAAAAAAGGAATAAAAATAAAGTCGAGAACCTTAAAACACAACAGCCTAATAACTGCTGCAAAAAAGACGTGCGTAATTTTTAATTCTGAACATAATCATAGCCACGGAAAGAGGTCACTAACTGACTCATATCCAGCAATAGCAGGGCCATGCTTCCGAGGAATAGAAACTTCTGTCCGAGAACGGGTAGTGGTAACACTGGCAAAATATAGGGGACAAAACAAATTAGGATACACAATATGAGACCAGCATGTATTCACCTAGAGTACACCAAACAAGTTAACAGGCTGCTGGTCCTTAAACTATAATTTTTCCATAATCAACAAGGCAATAATAGCCCGACTTATTAGATGGTTAGCAATAGATGGAGGAAAAGTGTAAGGCTCATAGAACCTTCTCTTTTGTATTCACTTCTCTTATCTATTTTGTTTGGAGAGAAAGGAACAATAGAATCTTTAGGAATGCCTTTTGTACAACACAGTCCAGTGCAAATCTTGTAATTAGAAAGGTTGCGCTTAGCAGCCATTAGATTGTAAAGTTTGGGAGCTTCTCCTTCAGATAATATACCACCACTTATAAAAAAAACAAGGCAATAGCTAGAAGTTAACACCTGATAAGAGTAAAGCATACCATACATGGCAATAAAAACTTCTGTGACAGATTGTAGCATAAATGAGGTGAATAAGTCCAACATGATACAGTAAGATCTACATAAAAGCCAGGCAGCAAAGGAACATCAAAGAGGCTCAATAAGTACCTTCTACCAATAAGAAAGATACTCGCCAATCCTTCTTGCATCACAAGACAGCGAGATCAGCACTTGCGGCAGGATCTGAAGATGAGACCTCAATAAGTTCAGAATTCAAGGCCTCCAGTACATATAAGTATTTCTATTTTATAAGGCAAGGATCCCAACAGCACCACCATTCATAGAAAATATTTGCACTTCTAAATGTATAGAAATAAGCAAGAAGTACAGAAAGGATACCTGCTGCCTGACGAAGTGTATCCATTGATAATGAATCCCATATATCCTACAAAGTTTCCATAAATTATCACATATGAAAGATGTATGAAGGGGAAATCCCACGATATATAAGATAGAAACCAAGCATGTTTGGCACTAGAGTCTAATGCTACTTCGTATTCTCTTCAGTAACTTACCTTTCGAAGCACCAAAGGACGGTGCAGTTCAATCTCTAATGTGTGAAATGCCCCTATCTAAAGAAAAGGATATCAGTATTTACTAGTGAGAAATTAAAGACAAAAAGAAAGAGTCTCAACTCAAAAATAATAGAGGAACCTACTTTCACATGCTCATTTTCTAGAATGTTCTTCCCGCGAATACGTAAGACAGCACCTTCTTTGTCATAATCCACAGCCTGAGAGACATGAAAATGTAAGATAATCTTAGGCTGTAAGTGTTTCTACTAGAGATCCCAGGATTGCATCGCTGGCATAAAAGTTTAATATATTGAGTATTAAACAAAGGCAGTGTCAACACAAAGGGAGATGCAAGTAAAATCAGAAAGTAGGTGTCCAGTGCATCTGAACAAAATAAACTAAAAAGTAAGCTGTCGAGTCTAGTGAGCAATCATCGTTATCATCCCAACCACAGCATAACATAGAACGAAAATAACATGGATTGCTTAAATATGCTCCCACCTCCACTTTAATTTCCAGTTTCAATTTGATACGCTCAGCGTCTCTCCCGCCGGAAGCCGCCTCCCTTAGTACCTTCCTGTAAATAAGTTAGAAGTGAATCTCTAAGCAACACTGAGACATAACACTTAGCACGTAATACCTATAATTTCACATTACAAATCACAAACTAACTAGCTATGCCAGCCAGTTTCAATGAATCTGGGAATAAGTGAAATGAGAGAAGAGAAAAAACAATCAACCATAAAGACGGAATGAGCGTAGATAGGAGCCTCTCCATCTGTGTCAAGAACATTAACTGAAAATTGAGAACAAAATTCTAGTTCGAGCTCAGGTTTCAAGTTGACAGCATGTCTCCGGCAAAGAGGAGAGGCACACTATGAACTTTCACCAAAGACTTAACGGGAAAAAGAATAGAGATTTCCAAAAATTGAAATGATCCTGAAGCCTGATGCCTTACAGAACCTAGATACATTATTGGATTTTAATCACCCATAACAAGAAACCAGAATAAACCGTAACAGAACCTTGTTACCTATTATTTTGGGCTGGGGTTTCAATTTTTCAGTGGAAATAAAAGCAAAACAGCAATCATGTTATTACAAATCACCTGACAGTTGTGGACATAACAGAGTCACCCTCAGCAATCAAATTGTAAGCAATCCATAGATCATCTGATTCTTCAGGAACCATCTGCAAGAGCGACCAACAATTTCCACAAGTCAAAGACCAGCTAATCCAACTACTTAACGAGCTCATAGTTAAAACCACACAATGATTTTTGAGAACTTTTAGTGTGGCACACTCACTTTGACACTACCCGGCCCATTAGGAACGAAGTCTCTGCGAGTAACCTTCATGTTTGAGCGTTTGATCTTTCTCCTCCTCTTACCCAAAAGCTGGTTTAGTCCAAGGAGAATATACCGCCTTGGAGAGAGGAGAAAAATATATTCGTCGTGTCTGGTAAGAGAACAGAAGGTAGTTACTAGTTAAGCAGATATTTTTGACAGCGTGATGGGGCCCTACTTATTTTATAATCAATTATCTCTTCTAAAGGCGGTAAAGGCCGATTGCAGTTGAATTCAGCAATTCCCTTTCAGACTTCAATCTCTAGTTTTCCGGTCAATAATAGAAATGATAAGACAAAAGAACGAAGTCAATAGTTCGTATACCAACATCCAATCTCCATCAGAAACAGGATATGGGTAAAGAACTCAATTAATTAAAGCAATTAAATCAAATTAAACATCACCACGACATAACCAAATCTAAAGAAGATACTTTACTATGGAAGGAAAAAAAAAAGGAAGTAATACCTCCGCCTCAAGCAGCCGGGATCATTTAAGATTGGCAACCGCGCTGTAGCTTGGTTGGCCTCCAAAGAAAAACGGAGGCAGTTTGGGAGGTGACTATGACTAAAGCTTTCCTGTGCCACAGTGAAGTACGAATTTGATCACTCAGCTTCGAGCGAGCGTCGAGTGGGTGGAATTCGCCGGTGGTGCACACTTCGCAGGATTTAATTTTCACCCTTCTTTCAACCTATGAGAGGAGCGAAACAGCTGTGGAAATAGAGATGGCAAACAGATAGAGCTATCAGTGAAGAACGGTGGTGGAGCAGAATCGGTTGGGGTATCTGTGACGGCCTTCACTGGGTCGAGAGATGTGTAGGAACGGCCTGCGGTCGGAATCAATCGAGGCGCGTGTGTTCGCGGGACGGAACAGAATAAGAATAACTAACGGAGGGTGATTCAGTGAGGAGGGAAAAGGGCATACATAACAGGAGATTAGGGATAATTAATTTAGCAATCACTCTGACCTATAATCAGAAGTCCATCTAATTTTAATTTGCAAACGCATCGTGCTTACATGTGCTTTACTCCATAATTTGGTAGTAAAATACATGTCACTCGGATCATTTGATGATGAAAAGTATTTCGAAGAAGGTGATGGGGATGCTAGTGAGGATGATGATGAAGAGGAGGATGCGTATATAACTTCTATTGATGTATATGAATCATGGATAAATTTCAGGAATACTTTAGCTCTAAACATGTTCAACGGTTGGAGGGCCTAGATTTGTATTAGATTAGTTTGTCTAGTAAAAATGTTGTTTGCTTATGTGTTTGTAACATCTTGCCTATAGTTTATGTTTGTACTTTGTATCAGCTCTTATTATATCTTTGTTTTTTTATATATAATAGCATTGATTTCTATCTAAATGGCATCATTTTGTCTAGCATACCTTGTGATTTTGTCATAGAATGGATGAAAGTGCTACTATTGCACAAGTAGGAGGAAACAACAAGCGCTATTGGACTTTTGAAGAGGATAAAGCTCTCATGACAACTTTGTCATAAATAGTTACTGATTTACATTGGAAGTGTGAGAATGGTTTTAGAAATGGTTACATGGTTCGACTGGAGGAGCTAATTGTCAAGGCTATACCAGGGTGTGGCTTAAAAGCTACACCACATATTGATTATAGGATCAGGACACTTGTTACAAAGTTTAGAGCTTTTGCTCAAATGCTTGGAAGAACAAGTAGGTTCAATTGGGATGATGTGAGACACCAAATTTTCGTGGATAGAAGGATATATGATGAATACTACATGTATAAGATCACTTGATAACAATAATTTCACCCAAGTATCTTCAATTTATTTTAGAATTCAGTTACTTACTTGTCCTCATTTTGTCAGCCTTGTAGGCTCATCCAAAACTGCAAAAAATTATATGGGCAATCTTTTACCACTTTTATCCGATGATGTAGATCTATGGCAAATCTTATGCCACTGGGAAGCCCGTAGAGGGTTTGGTTGGTGCAGTTGACAATATGCAAAAATCTACACCCTTGCAAGTCAATCTAGATTTAAGTAATGATGATTAGAAAAGTGTTAGTGTTACTAGAACTCAGATTCAACAGACATATAATATTGAAGGTGATGCGGAATTAGTTAACTTTCAATCTCTCATAAAAGATACGAGTGTTCGTCTTTCAACAATGGCTTGTGCAATGTTTGATGCGAATGCACGTGATAAGAAGAGGCCGAAAAAAGAAAAAAAAGTGTTAAAAGAACTACTATTACTTGCAACTAATATTTTGTCTACAGAACCAAACAGGCTAGGAAACTATTTCAGTGCCCAATGATATGAAAATATTTTTTGTCAAAAGACTTTTTTGTGGGTAGAATACTGATAAAGGTTAAGACTTATGTTGTGTATTTTAGAACATTATTGATTTATGTCTTTGGTTGTTAGACTAAGTTGTTTCTTTTTACTTATGAACTTTGTTATATGTGTTTTAAACAAATAACTATAACAAATATTTTGAACATAGGTGAACATGATTAGATTTAGAAACAAAAATTATTATGTTATGTGAGTTTTTTTCATATTGATTTTGAAGGAAACATGTATATTCAAAAAATAAGGTGATACTCTTGTGTTCAAAACCAAACAACAACAAAGGGAATCAGGAAGAATTCTATTCCGTTTCCATGACAGAACCAAACAAACTTTTTGATTTAGGTGAATACCTTTCATTTTCCCTTCATTCTATTTTCTGATTACATTCCGTTTCCCAGCGAAGTGTGGGACGAAACCAAGCAAATTATGGCCAAAACACACACCATATTATCCTTGATGAATATTTTCTTGAAATGATAAAAGTTCTTAATTTGTCGCCTCCTGTGTGACCCCCCTCTGCCATGCCAAACTTGTGCATAATTTTCTGGAAGTGGCTGACTCCATTTGAGTGTTGGGCGAATCATTCATATGCCATGTATGAGACGTCCAATTAAGTTAGCATCCATTGCTTATTCAAATTGTTTGTGAAACTCTGATTTCAACAACTATTTTTTGGATTACAAGCGACTAATTAACGGATGTGATCATCCATGCAACGGACAAAAGCTCCTAATATGCAATGATCAGCTCCTTGAATGAGGTGGGATCTGCTCAACATCATATTTATGTATGAGGTGGAATCCCTGTGGCAGTTCTTTTCCTTTGCAATAGCGACAGACTACTTGAATAGCTGGCCTGGACATAATTTTTGATGGATTGATTAGATAACCTGAGAGCATTTCAAGTGTTTTCTGCTATTTGTTTCATAGTGGTCTTGGCGGTTTCAATATCCCGAAAACATTCTTGTTCCCAAACTTCGAAACGTTTCGGTGTCACATAGGTCTTGGGCGTGAGCATTGATTTCAAATACTTCCTGCCTCTGGACAAGCTGTGAGGAATGCTCAAGCATATAACAGTACCACGTCAAACAAAAAAAAATGCTAAACGTCATTTGTAAACAGAAAAAATATAAAGTAAAGCATTTCAGTGCAAAGAGAATGACCATTGTCACACGGCTATTCCATTTGGAAAGTAAGACGAGGAAGGAAATAATTTGCAATCAATATTACCATTTGCAATTATGAGAGAAATTGATGGAACAGATCAACAAAACACGGAACAAGGACGCTACCTAGAAAATGTTAGGGAAATTTCATGAAATGCCACTATATTTTTGTCTAATTCATGAAATACCACTAAAAAAAAAGAAAGTCACGAAATGCCACTATATTTTCTGAAAAGTTCATGAAATGCCCTCCGCCTAGATGGAAGTTAACTTTCCGTCCAATGTCAGATTTGTTTTTGTAAAATGACCTTTTTACCCCTAAAAATTTATGTCACTGTTCAACAGCTACTTTTAGATTCAAACGGTCACTTTTCTGAAAAATTTACGAAGTACATGAAATGCCACTACAACTTTTACGAAAGTACACGAAATGCCACTACAACGTTACGAAAGTACATGAAATGCCACTACTATTTTACGAAAGTACATGAAATGCCCCTGTAACACAAAAAACGGCTATTTTTCTATTTCTAACGGCTAGTTCTTCATTCAGATCCCCTTTTGTGCTATAAAAACTTATGTAGGGCTGTATAATGTCCATATCTCTCCCATACTCACCCATAGCACATCAAACATGTATCCCCCCACATACACAACCACAATAGAAGGGAAATTTCAGAAATGCGTGGCGTGCAAGGAAGGAGACTAGAAGAGCATGTTTCTCAAAGAACTGTTTCTAGGCGGTTTTTTTTTTTTGTTTTATTTCACAAGGAATATTGTGATTTACGGCCATATGCTTCTTGTGTAATCATGTTAAGGTATTATTTAATTGTGCAAAAGAGAAGAAAAGTAAGGAACCAGATTTCTCAATCGTTAATCATGTAAAAATAAATTAAAATAATTACAGGAATACCATATATACAATGTTTGCCTTCTTGGTCTTTTGCTCATTGATCTGGTGTGGAACTGTGGATGTTCCGTCGTTGCCATTGGTAATGACCATAAAGTAGGGTTAGGTTCTGTAATTTAGAGTACTTATTCTATAATACAATGTGAATATTATTATTGGTACGTAGAAGCTTCGCGTATTAACTAATGTGCAAGTTTATAGTGATCTAACTGATTCTTGGCCGGTTTACGAAAAAATTTGATTCTTGGCCGGTTTACAAAAAAAAAAAACCTATTCTTGGCAAATGTTGGTGAATTACACCACTAACCGAGCTATATTTGTTGAACTTGTGTGGGATTTGTTTGTGATGTACTCTCGGGTTGAGAAGTTAAGCGGGATTATATCGATCTTCCATAACCGGTGCCCACCATTTGAATAACCCATAGTTCCAGCAATTATAGTAAGTGAATCCAGGTGATTTCCGGTTGTATGAAACTTTGAGAGTTGCTGGAACTCTACACTTGCAATGTATTTTTGAAATTTCTCTTCTATTGTGGTTGTGTATGTGGGGGGATACATGTTTGATGTGCTATTGGTGAGTATGGGAGAGATATGGACATTATACAGCCCTACAATGAGTTTTTATAGCATAAAAGGGGATCTGAATGAAGAACTAGCCGTTAGAAACAGAAAAATAGCCGTTTTTTTGTGTTACAGGGACATTTCATGTACTTTCGTAAAGTAGTAGTGACATTTCATGTACTTTCGTAACATTGTAGTGGCATTTCGTGTACTTTCGTAAAAGTTGTAGTGGCATTTCATGTACTTCGTAAATTTTTCAGAAAAGTGACCGTTGGAACCCAAAAGTAGCTGTTGAACAGTGACATAAATTTTTAGGGAAAAAAAGGTCATTTTACAAAAAAAAATCTGACATTGGACGGAAAGTTAACTTCCATCCAGACGGAGGGGCATTTCATGAACTTTTCAGAAAATATAGTGGCATTTCGTGACTTTCTTTTTTTTTAGTGGTATTTCATGAATTAGGCAAAAATATAGTGGCATTTCATGAAATTTCCCAAAATGTTAATATTTGACCAAGAAGAATAGTTTAGAGAGAAACTTAAAATAAAAAATTGACGGCAACGTCGCCAATCCGGGAGAAAGAAATGATTTCTCAATTTTCAAGAATACCGCCTTTCATTATCCCCAACCCAATCCCGAATCGTAATTCTTATTCACTTTTTAAGGAACCACGCACATTCAGACTGACTGCCACAACCGCCCCCCTTAAAAGTAACATGCCTATATGGTTAGCTGGCTGCTTCTTCACTGTTGTGCATGCAGCTCGTACAGATGGCTTCCTCCTACGACTTCCAACCATCTCTCCTAATCCAACTTTGTTCTCCTCCCGTTACCTCTCAACGCGTGTCATTCCCCTCTTCCTTCGCCGTCACACCTATACTTCTTCTGTTCGGCGATTGGATTGCTCATATCCATCAAGTAAAACCACCATTACCCGCCATCTTCATTACTACGAGGGAGAAAACTGGGAAATGAAGCCCTCGCCTTAAACCATTTATAGCAGAGTCATCAAAATAGATTAGTCGTCTTTCTTCCCCACTCTAATCCTGCAATTTCAATGTCGAAAACTCAACCAGGTACTTTTTCTATGCTTACTTTGAATTTATTAATTGTTGCCTTTCTTTCTTATTCGGGGATCGTTATTAGGGATGTTGAATTCATCAACCGACGGGATAGACCACTCTTAGCATCTAGTTACTTTAAATGAACCTATTCTACAAAAAATGTCATATTCTGGCCCATCATGTATTTGATCAACCTCAATTGAGGATGTCTGTTAATTAATAAGTTGCTTATCAGTATCACAGTGATATGAAGAAGAATCCGAGTGATATAGAGTGGTGGGAAGATGATGATTCAACCCGCAAAAAATTTCGTAACGGGAAGCTAAGGTGGATATGGCACAGTGGGTTGCAAATCGGGAGAGGGGTAGTTATCAGCGGTGTTATGATCTCCACCATGCCTCTTGTTGTTCCTCCACTTGTAGCTTTATCAACTGTTGGTGTCGTGCTCTCCCTCCCATTTGGTGCTATGTACGTGAGTTATACTGCTACTGATAAGCTTCTGAGGACTTTGCTTCCTGAGCCTGAACCCCCTCCCAATCTTTGGTTTAGGAGGAGGGGAGGTGTGGTTAGTGAGTTTAATGATGGTGATGGTGATGATGATGACTTTGTACAAGCGGAAGGGATGGTGGCTGGTGATGGAGTTGTAGAAAAAGATGGGTATGACAAAGAATACGATCTTGATCAACGAGAGGAAAAGGAATGGGAGAATGATGTAAGAAGGGAAGTTGAAGCTAGGATTGAATTACCCAAGGGTGAAGGTGGACGTAATAAGGAAGTTATAAGAGCAAGTAGTTATGATTGGTTAGGCAATATGGGACAATGGAGGAGAATTAAGGGAAAGTGGTTCTAAATAGTAGAAACAGAAGGATACACGGAAGATATTCACCAACTAGGTTATGTGGAAGAAGATGGGAGAGATTTAAGGGGATTTACATCTCCAAATATTGAAATTGAAGAACCTGGGGAGGAAGTGGATCAATATAAGGAAAGAGAGTCACCGGCGAGTTCAGTTCGTGAGATATTAAAAGGCATAACAGAGGCTGAAATTGAAATATCAGCCATGCAGGAAGGAGTGGACCAGCTGCTTCCGGAGGATTCAGTTCCTGCTGCATTTGTAGTGTCTGCTGAATTGGGAGGGAAAGGTGACTCTAATGTCCAAGAAGTGGAGGAATTAGTTGCGGTTGAACCAGAGGTAAAGAGTGTATTTAGCACCAGACCTGAGGTGGAATTTGGTGATGTTGACATGGAAGTAAGAATTGAACAGAGCGCTAGGCCTGAGTTGAAACCTGGTGATGTTGACATGGAAGTAAGAATTGAACAGAGCGCTAGGCCTGAGTTGAAACCTGGTGATGTTGAGCCAGAAGAAAAAATAGAACGAAGCAGCGGGACTGAATTGAAACTAGGTGATACTGATCCAGAAGTAAAGACTGAACAAATTGTTAGCCGTGATGTGGAACTTGGTGATGTTGAGCCGGAGATGAAATTTGGTGATGTTGAGCCAGAAGAACTGAGAGAGGAGACAACAGGGATACTTGAGGCTATTAGGGATGAAGGTAGAGCTGAAGATGAGAGACATAAAGCATCCTCTGCCGCTGCTCATGCACGAGAGGAACCTGTAGGCTCAGTTCATGAAATACCAAAAGAGGTAGAAGGGACTGAAGGACTGATATCTCCTTTAGAGGCGAGGAAAGACCACCAAATGCCTGAAGATTCTGTTAGGGGATTAATATTTGCAGCTGAGTTGGGAGGGAAAGATGACTCGAATGTGGAAGGAGTTACTGTTGGATTAGAAGTAATAACTGAAGAAGACATCACTGTGCCTGAGGTAGAATTGGGTGTTGTCGAACCAGAGGAATCGAGAGAGGAGACGACAGGGATCCTTGACCCTATTAGGGATGAAGGTATAACTGAAAAGGAAAGTTACACAGCATCAACAGGGAAAGAATCTCCCTATGCTGCTTATGTCCAAGAACCACCAGTTATTGCAAGTTCTGTGTCAAAGATACTAATTGGGCTAGGAGGGGCTGAAGGAGAGACATCATCTTCCATGGAGAAAGGTACGGACCACAAAGTGCCCAAAGATATTTCTGTTCACGCATCGGCAGTTGCAGTTGAATTTGGAGGGAAACGCCAGGAATTGGAGGAACTCATTGGTGTTGAACCTGAAATCATAATTGAACAAGAGAGCACCTTGCCTGAGGAGAAATTTGGTGATGTAGAGCCAGAGGAATTAAGAAAGGAAACGACAGGAATCCTCGAAGCTATCAGGGATGAAGGTGAAGCTGAAAAGGAGAGATATACAGGGCCAACGGAGAAAGATGTTGAACATATGAAGCAAGCTGTTGAAGATACAGGTAATGACATTTCAGTGTTTGGTGGAGGTAGTGGGCAGGTAAAAATGTTGGTGGATAGAAATGAAAGAGAAAATCTAGTAGCTTCCGCAAGGGAGAGTTCTCAGAGCCTGGGAAATCTGGGGGAGACATCTACATCTACCATCCATGACGGTGCGAAGCCTGCAGTTGGACATGTGATGGTTCCTACAGGAGAGAACAGGGTAATTCTAGTTGAGGAAAGCACCAGCACCAGCACGTGGGAGTCGATACAGGAATCTGATCAGGGCAGTGGGGCAAAGGAAGACCTACCTGTAGTGCGGCAGGAAGAACAACCTGTTGTTGAAAGTAGGCTGGTGGTACATGTTCAGAAAAAATCTGGTGATGAGTCAGAATCTGTAGGAGAGAAGAGGTTGGTGGTACATGTTCAGAAAACATCTGGTGTTCATATTGCTTCTGATATACGAGCCAAAGAAACTGAATTATCAAACCAGAGAGAATCTCTGGTTCCAACAAATAGTATAGACGAACGAGGAGCTGCCGTACCAGTTGAAAAGAAGCAAGAATCAATCCCAGTCGAGGTGGAGAACTTTTTGTTTTGTTTGGTCTTTGGCTTTATTATCTAAACCTAGTGAATTAACGTCATAATGATATATTGTAGGTGCTACGCGATCAACAGAAGATATGGGAACAGATCAATGCACTCCGAGCAATTATAGGGTACAAAGAAAAACCCAAGTCTTCCTACATGGAAGAGCTGCAGGCTCTCTACCTTTTCACGGGAGTTGAGCCGCCTCTTGACTTCGCAAAAGATGGATCCTACAGTAGAAATAGCATTGTTGCTGCCAATGAAAAGCTTCACTTTCTTATGAGTATTATTGGTGTGGAGTAGACAGTTCTGTTTTAGAGAAATAATTTATGTATATGTTTCAACTTTTGTCACAACAACATTAATTAGTTTCTATAGGATGTATTCCATTTTTTTTAATCAGTTGTAGGGCGTAATCTTTTTTTTTTTTGCTGTAGTTTCGTCTCTCTTTGCTCATGAGGATTGTATTTGACGGAGACTGGCAAACAAGTTCGTCGATATTAGTACTTTCTTTTCAATGATTCAGGAAGCGATGTAATGTTGTAGTATTGTGGAGATTA
Source organism: Limonium bicolor (assembly GCA_023374045.1). Lineage (NCBI taxonomy): Eukaryota > Viridiplantae > Streptophyta > Magnoliopsida > Caryophyllales > Plumbaginaceae > Limonium > Limonium bicolor. The sequence goes on from CM041778.1 coordinate 56,310,139, forward strand.
TGGAGAAGGGGAAGGAGATGGGGCTTTGGGGGAAGATTCTGATGCACGAGGCAAGTGGCGGAGCCTTTGCTGGGATGCTCCTTTACTAGTGGCTAAATAGAAGAGAGGGAGTTCGCTCTCTTGCTGAACTTTGACTTATAAATTTCAGAACTGATGATAAATATTATTATTATATGATGTGTTTTAAATTTGATATGGTAAATTATAAATATTGTTAATATGAACATATATACATGTAGCTAATACAAACTTTTTAACTTATCTAAATTGATCAATTATGTAAAAAATATATAGTCCATACTTAAAAATTATACTGTAATAATCATTTAAGAGTTTTAAGAAAAATATCAATTCACATGTACAATCATATCATATACCCGCCGAAACGTATTGAACGGCCAGGCAGCTCAATCTCCTATCTGTTTTATGATGCCACTATGTAGCGGTATTTCCGAATGAACACTTTTTATTTTTCATGCCTCAGCATTTGATGACAGTCTAATTGAAAAGACTAATGGAAGGCATATGAAAAGTGTTTTTTCTCCTGTTTTTTTCATTTCCTTTTAGAGCCAAGATTCCCAGAGCCAAACACAAGAGAAAAATGAAGTTACAAAGCATAAAATCTATACCCAAAAAAGTGATAAAAACTGGTAATAAATAACGTGAACACAAATTGAATACCAAGATTTTCACCCAACAGCAAAGACATGAAATGCGTTCACTCATCTGGTAATACAATAACTTAATGAATTGGGTGACGCTGGAATATAACTCGAAGAAACTATAATGACTAAGAGTCAGGATAACACTGTCCATTCCCAGAGTGATCTCCGGAGTCATCTTATGGCTAACTATAAGAGTAAACTAGTATTTTTCAAAAGAGAAAAAGAAAAAAGAAACAAAAACAAAAGAGTAAACTAGAAATATCAGGATGGGGTATGTTAATTCAAGCTCACCAAATCAAAGTGCTCAGCTAGAGGATGCTCCAGATCCTCCTATTTGCTTCCACAGCTTAACCCATTCCATCATTGAATCAGCAGCTTCGTTGAACAGAGCATTTGTGGATCCCAGCTTACCCTTAACAGCAGCAGCAATCTCTATCAAACATTCTTCAACAGTAACAGCTGAAGCAGATAACGTCAATGACTGGAAAAACGGGAAAATGTCCTCCATCACCCTCACTCCTACCCATTCTTTCTTCAAGCATGCAACGGCATCCCCTCTTTCCTTTCTCCACACATAGGGCAGCCCAGTCTTTACTCCATAACCTAATTGGTCACATACCATCTTGCTAACCATCCCACACCATACATCCTGTACAGTTTCCCATCTAAGCTTACCTTCTCCAGGCAGCCTCATGCCAGGGTACATAGCTGCACCCAGAAGTTCACGATTGAAAGCAATGTTGATCCCACTCATAGGCATCATCGCCTTGTTTGGAACAGTAAGTACAGCATCCACATACTGAGAATTTTTGCGGCTTGGTTTCAGAGCTTGTGTGGGTGCATCAAAGTCTGCTAGGTTATGCCATAGTCCACAAGAAAGGGCACAATCCACACCATTTCTCATGCTAAAGGGATACCCACGAACAAAATCAGCACCTTTGCGGAAAGGGTCATACAGTGTGTTGAAGAAAAAAGGAGTAGCAGGTGTCCCCAGGTTGGACAAATGCTGAGCAACAGCATCAATTAAAAGGCCCTTGTCATCCTTGGCTGGGACACAATCATCATCAATTGAGACTATGTACTTCTTTCTTGAGACAAGATAGCCAAAGTAGCGGCATGAAAAGCCAGTAAAAAGACGGGCAGTTAACTGAGTGCCCACCTTTGCGTCTATGTCAGCCTTGGTGTAGACATTCAGATTAAACCCTTCCGGGATTTTAAGTTCTTCCTTGAGGTCAGGGTCTTTGACTATTATGAGATGATATCTTGCAATCATGGGTTTCCATGCATTCAAGAAGGATGTCAAATCAGACTGCAATGCACCTATAACAATATCCACCTCGTTGGCTGCGATGCTTGATTGTGCCATTTTTCAGAGCAAGCTACCTGATAGCCTTTTCTCTTCCAACGTTGTAGATATTAAAATCTATCAGAGCACCCTGAAATCAGATAAGGAATCATCCAGTTTTAAGTTATATCAAGAAATAAATGAAAAAGAGGATGAGTCTTTTCAGGACAACTCACTGGTTGGAAGAACAGGAGTGACTACAAGCCGAATATTAAGCTCTCGGATCACTGATAAAACCTCTTCATGGCCACTTGCCAGGAAAAGCTTCAAGACTTTCTCGTTTAGTTTTCCAGCTCTCAATGTTCTCTACCATAAGTTAAATTTAGTATTTAGATGAATTGTCTGAATAGCAATCAAGTCAAACACCGAGAAAAGGGGTCTGACATGTCAAATTATATCTTCACTATGTGTCCCTTATTAATAGATGTGGAACTTGGAAGTAATCTTTTAGACAAGCCAAAGCATATTAACAGGAGCAAAGTTCACTAAAAAACCCTATAAAAAAGGACTCAATATTCAGAGAAAAGAAAAGACAAGAAGATAAAATGAGAGAAATATCACAATAAATTCATAAGAGAGGAAGCAGGTATATACTTCCAGAGCCCTTGCTAAAACGGATAAGTTAAGTCCATCAATTGCACCCAGTATATAGATATTAGCAGATTAATTTTTTCAATGTTATTTGTTGAAATTCTTTCTCTGCTCAATTGGCAAACACCAGTTCTATCAACGTTTAAGCATGAAACTTAAAGGATATCACTAGTGATCTAGTTATGATATGCATAAGATAACCCTTACAGATGTGGGGCTTAAACTTTTGCCACGTTAAAACTCTACTGAGTACTGATGCAGTGGACTTCATATCCAAGAAGAAACGTGAATTTCTAAAGCAAGTTCAACCTTTACAGTTTACCTAAAACGAAAGTTAGCCAAGATGAATCCGGGGCCAATACACTTTTGTCAGCAACTACACAACATTGCAGTTGCACAACAAATTAATGGACTACCAAAGCACAAATTATTAACAAGCATAACACAATAATCAGGAAAGAACCAACCAGTGGTGGAAAATAACTAAGCAGGATATACTGCAATGTGCCGGCTAAAGACTAAAGAATGAAATGGTTTGTACATCATCCTTAGATAAGGGACATTTCTTACTATACTCTTGATCTACATTCCAGAACTTAAAAGCAAAATCACGACACGACAGAATATAGATTCGCCAGGTAAACAGAAAGTTAATTCTAGTGGAGGAATGTCAAGTAAAATGCATGTAAAGAGTCAAACACAAGAGCAACAAGCCAGCGCCCCCAGATCACATACGAGAAAGAAAATACATTTTTTTTTTGTCAGATACTGAAGAGAAACTGTACATACAAAAGGAAAACTGAAGTGCCCGGAAAAAAAGATTAAACGATTAAAGACAAAATCAGCAAATCGAAGTATAATTGTTCACGAATTATCCCTAAACTGTCAGATCAAAGTCAAAGATAAATTATACCCTAATCTGTCAGATCAAAGTCGAAGATAATCGTTAATGAAGAACGGAAAATAAAAGCGCGCAGACAGAGTGAAACAGAGGAGTACCAGTAAGAGCTCGACCAAGATGTGAGGGGGAATTGAAGAGAAATCGGAGAAACTGGTGATATGGAGTATGGCGGAGTCAATAGTTAGAGAGAGCAAACTCGGCGGATCGCTCATTCAAGCCCAGTCATCCATTTGTTTTCTTTTCATTCACGTTCTCTCCGCGCTCTCTCTCTCTCTCTCTCTCTCTCTCTCTCTGTTAGAATAAAGAAAGTAGGAACTTCCTTGGATCCAATTTCACCGCCGCTGACTGCGTCGAAAGATATGTTCCTACAGCAACCCCAAATTGCATCAAACCTCAATTAATTTTAAGGGCAACATAGTTTCTACTAAAATTTCAAATTATGAAAAATAGTGGTGTAAATTTTGTGCTATTAAATTAAAGTACTGCAGATCGCAGAAACGAGAAAAAAATTAGAATTTGTGGTTTGCTCTTGTAAAAGTTAGGTAACATTCGAAAGAAATAGAAAATTATATTTAAGATGAATGGAAAAGAATATTTTTAATTCTTGTGTCCGGAAAATAAAATATTATCTCCGTTTAACAATGTCTGTTATTTTAAAATTTTGTACACTTATTAAGAAAATTAGAACAATGATGCATGTACCTACTTTTTAATTTTCCATCTAGATAATAATTTTTTTGTTGAATAGTAGAGTTAAAAGTTGAAAAAAGCTAGACACATATTTTTTGAACAAGAGTCACACCCTAAAGCGTCAGATATAAATGAACGGAGGGAGTAATTTACTAGCCTACCATCCTCAACCGCTAACTATCAATTGACTATGAACATCTATCAGTCATTATTTGAAAGATCATAGCCTTATCAGAATACTTGAATCGTACCTCGTGTAAGGCATAAAATGGTTTCACTTGTGGTTGTAGGATTCTAAAACAATTTGATGAATGTAACTCGAATATGTTTTGAATTGTTCCAATAGTAAGGTTATGGGGTTAAATAATGACAGACAATGACATGTCAGAGAGCACATATTTCATTTTTCATCTATCCAAAATCATACTCTAGCAGCTTTAAACATAAAGAAATGTATAACTTACTCCTGATTATTAGATTAGGCTTTTGTTGATATGAAATCCCAAACTTAGTAACATGGGTTTCGAGGGAAAAACAAGATAATAATAAGAAAAAGACAAGGATTCACGTGGTTCTGCCTTGAATGGCCTCGTACATGGGGAATGACATAAGTTTTTACTATAACAAGCTTGTAAAGGACACTACAAGTGTTTTATGTGTAAGAATGAACTATTCTTTTCTTTAATTATCACCCTTTGTTTAACAAAAGAATTAAGGTTGGTTTTTTTGAACCTTGGTCGGCTTAATAACCGCCGACCACTCTTCTTCTCTGCCACATAGCTCCATTTATGCATCATGAGTGGTACATTCTTGAATCTAACAATTTGTAAAAAAAAAAATTGTCAACTCCTACTCCAATAACAGGGGCAATTGCCTAGCTAAAAACCATTTCCAATTCACTTACACTTGACGGTATCCATTCTTAACTTCCTTGATCTCTAGCAACCAAGCATGCTCGATCTGCTTAAAGTTAAGTGCCTTAGTTAGGCTTTATATCTTATCTGAATAGAAAGGAGGCTAGATCATACGAACACTTGTCCTCCAAGTTTCTATTTCCTTTAAATAAAATGAGAATTTTTAACCGCTCAACACCAAAACCTATAAAAGATATGCATTATTTACTGTTGTAGTACGATTGATGATTTTTATAGTAACAGGTGCATAAGTTGTATTCCTATTCCTAGTCCCCCAAATTCAACTTCTAGCATTCTCCGTATTAGTACAACATGAGTTATGACCCAAATAATGATGTTTTTTTCCATACCACTAATGACAATCTAGCCAGAATTATATCTTGCCCTGGACGATGTGTTTCCTTTCCTTAGCTCATGTTTGTCCGACCAGAATTATGGCTGGTCACGGACTACGTGTTCCCAGTTCGTGACTCGGATCTCAAATATTAGGCCACCTCCGGTTCACTTTAGTCGATCCATGAGGTGAGTAGAGTTGGGAAAGGGTTACGTTTCTTGGGGCAAGTAAAGTCATGTGCCGCCTAAACTCTTAAGCACCCCTGCATGGTAGCAGCATCTATGGATTTAATCGTGGTCTTCCCACATTGCTGGGAGAGAAACACCCTTATTTACCTATATATAGAAGGATAGGTTAAGAGAGAAATAATCTTTTGGCATTCAAATAATTCATTGATCGAGTGCTTTTTTTGTTAACACAAAGTTAACTTTCCATGTGGAACCTTCCTAATGGCTTGGGCACCATTGATAATTGGGATACACCACATAGGATATCGCTTCGAGTTTGTAATTTCCCGCTTATATAAGAAGACAAAGGTGAATAGTATCTCTCCTCAAGCATACCCATTTTCAGCTTTTAGTACTAGAAACTTCCCAAACTCTTATTCCTAAGAAGTTGATCCCTTGTAGGCAACTTTTGTTCCTTTCTGCTTCATGTTTCAGCTTCCAAATATCAGTCTTTTCATTTCCAAGCTATTAAGAAAACAATTATGCTAACAATGGTCGCACAAGCAACCACCAAGGCAGACGCTAGTGTGAGAATTGGTTTCATCCCACATCGGTGTGGGCAAAACAAGGGAGCACTTCCTTTGTTATAAAAGGAAGTGCTCACCACACTTCTTAATCATCCCAACAATTAGCAACTTCTTATGTATGCTAAATTGTAATCTCTTCTCTATATCTCTTCAAGTATAAATAAGAGATTCTGGTAGTGTCCGAGGAAGTAGGCAAAATTGGCTGAACCTCGTAAAATTCCGGTGTCCCTTTTATAGCTTTATTTAGCAGCTTTTGGTGGGTAATTTTGTAGTGCTTTATTGTGCTAAGAAATTACAGTCAGGAAATTCTGTCTAAGGAAGTGGTTCTTAAGCGGGACCATTGTGACCCTACCACGACCTGGGAATTTTCCTGTACGGAGTGATTTTCTAGTACAATAATTTACTCTCTTACCCAGTCGCTTCCGCAACAAGTGGTATCAGAGCCAAGGTTCTGTCTTAGTATGCTCTGTGGTTGCAGCTAGGCTGATCTTCCACATCAGAAAAGCGTTCCTTTGTTCAGTTGATACGTCGTAGCGCTGCTAAATAAAAATTGGAGCAGAAATGGCAGACGACAAATTAAAGACCCCGGAGACAGCGTCATCAACTTCCTCGTCATCGATTTGGACAAGAAGGGTGATGACTAATGCTAAGTTTTCGGTGGAGACATTTGATGGTACGGGCCATTTCGGCATGTGGCAATGCGAAGTCCAAGACGCTCTCTTTCAGCAAGGTCTTGACATCGCCATTGAAGAGACAAGACCGGAAGACATTCAAGAGAAGGAATGGGAGGCCATGAATCGAGCAGCTTGTGGTACAATTCGCTCCTGCCTGTCGAGAGAACAAAAATATGCGTTCTCTAAAGAAAAATCTGCATAAATTGTGGAAGGCACTGGAGGAAAAATTCATGAAGAAGAGCAGTCAGAATAAGCTTTTTATGAAGAAAAGGCTATTCCGCTTTTCGTATGTTTCGGGGACCACAATGAATAACCACATCACCAGTTTCAATCAACTAGTAGCTGATTTGGTAAACTTGGATGTGAAATTCGAAGATGAAGATTTGGCCTTAATGTTGCTGGGATCTCTTCCTGATGAGTATGAGTTTCTGGAAACAACTCTACTCCATGGGAAGGACGATATCTCTCTGAAGGATGTCACTGCAGCACTGTACAGCCATGAATTGAGAAGAAAAGAAAAGAGGGCTGGTACTGATGAAGCAGCAGAAGCATTAGTGGTGAGAGATCGTTCCTCCGCTCAGAAAAAGGGGAAGAAAGGATGGTCAAAACCGAAAACCAAGCTCGGCAAAGATGAATGCGCCCTTTGTCGAGAAAAGGGACATTGGAAGAAGGACTGTCCAAAACAGAAGAAAGGCAAGGCTGTTCAAGACGCATGTGTAGCTGAATACGACAGCGAAGGATCAGGACTATCATTGGTGGCATCGACTTCAAAAATTAACCAGGATGAGTGGATTCTGGATTCAGGAGCAACCTACCATATGTCACCCATTCGAGATTGGTTCTTTGATTACAAAGAACTAAAGGGTGGAACCGTTTTGATGGGAGACAATAGCCCATGCAAAACAATTGGTATAGGCTCAATCAAGTTGAAGAACCATGAAGGATCAACCAGAGTTTTAAGAGAAGTTCGGCATGTTCCAAACTTGACCAAAAATCTCATTTCTCTGGGACAATTGGAGTCGAAAGGATTCTCATGGGCCGCTAAAGATGGAGTTCTAAAGGTCGTTTCCGGAGCACTGACGGTGATAAAAGGCACCAGAAGGAGCAATCTGTATTACTACGAGGGGAGTACAGTAGTAGGAACAGCAGCAGTTGTGTTGGCTCCCAAGGAGAACGGTGACTCTCAGTTGTGGCACATGCGACTGGGGCATGCCGGAGAGAAATCCTTACAGATTCTTGCAAAGCAGGGATTGCTGAAAGGCGTGAAGGCTTGCAAGTTAGACTTTTGTGAGCATTGCGTTCTCGGGAAGCAAAAGAGGTTGAAGTTTGGCACTGCCATCCATAATACGAAGGGTATTTTGGATTATGTCCATTCTGACGTTTGGGGACCCGCCAAGACGCCTTCCTTGGGTGGGAACCGCTACTATGTGACCTTCGTGGATGATTTTTCTCGAAGAGTTTGGGTGTATGCCATGAAGACTAAGGATGAAGTGATGGGGATCTTCCTAACATGGAAGAAGACGGTCGAGACGCAAACAGGTCGAAGGATCAAGTATCTCCGGACAGATAATGGGGGAGAGTACAAGAGTGATCCATTCTTGAAGGTTTGCAATGACGCGGGAATTGTCCGACACTTCACAGTCAGGGAAACACCGCAGCAGAATGGAGTGGCGAGCGAATGAACCGAACATTGCTGGAGAAGGTTCGGTGCATGTTGTCAAATGCTGGGCTGGGTAGACAATTTTGGGCAGAGGCGGTAACATATTGCAGCCATATTGTGAACCGGTTACCGTCGTCGGCTATTGGTGGAAAGACACCGCTTGAGGCATGGTCTGGAAAACCAGCTACTGATTATAGTTCTTTGCGAGTGTTTGGTTCTGTGGCTTACTACCATGTGAAGGAATCAAAATTAGACCCAAGGGCAAAGAAGGCTCTATTTATGGGGATTGCGTCTGGGGTAAAGGGATACCGGTTGTGGTGTCTAGAAGCAAAGAAGACAATCATTAGCAGAGATGTTACCTTTGATGAATCTGCGTTGTGGCAGAAGGTGACAGTAGACTCCATCCAGACAGAGGGAACTCAGAAGCAGGTGGAGAAAGCACCAAAGAAGGTGGAGTTCGAGAAGGAGATATTTGTAAACCCATTGGTTGGAGATGATAGTGACTCTCAAGGAGTAGATGAGTCAAATGAGGAAGCTCCAACACAGAATCAGATCCGATTGCAGAAGAAAGACCCAGAAGAGAGATCCGCAAACCTGCTCGTTATGCGGATATGGTGGCTTATGCACTTCCAGTTGTAGATGAAGGGGTACCACCTACTTTCCAAGAAGCAAATCAAAACTCGGAAAGTAAGGAGTGGAAAGGTGCCATGGAAGAAGAAATGAATTCTCTTCACAAGAACAACACGTGGAAGTTGGCACAACTACCAAAGGGCAAGAAGGCAATTGGTTGCAAATGGGTGTTTGCAAAGAAAGAAGGAACTTCAGGTGAAAACAGTGTCCGCTACAAGGCTAGGTTGGTGGCCAAAGGGTACGCACAGAAGGAGGGAATTGATTACCATGAGGTATTTTCTCCAGTAGTGAAACATTCCTCCATCAGAATTCTGTTGGCGTTAGTAGCTGAGCTGAATTTGGAATTAGCCCAACTTGATGTGAAGACCGCGTTCTTACATGGCGATCTGGAGGAAGAGATCTATATGACTCAACCAGAAGGATTTAAGGTTCGTGGTAAAGAAGATTGGGTTTGTAAGTTGAACAAATCATTGTACGGGCTGAAGCAGTCTCCAAGGCAATGGTACAAACGATTTGATTTGTTTATGAGAGGGCAAAGGTACACGAGAAGCAAATATGATCACTGTGTGTATTTGCGCAAGCTACATGATGGGTCTTACATCTACCTACTCTTGTACGTTGATGACATGCTAATAGCTTCAAAGAATCAGTCAGAGATTGATAGATTGAAGGCTCAGTTAGCTCAAGAGTTTGAGATGAAAGACTTGGGCGAAGCCAAGAAGATTCTCGGGATGGAGATTAGCAGAGACAGAAGGAATGGCAAGCTTTGTTTGTCCCAGAAGCAATATCTGAAGAAGGTGCTACAACGTTTTGGTATTAACGACAATACAAAACCTGTGAGTACCCCGCTTGCTCCTCATTTGAAGCTTAGTGCCCAATTATCTCCAAAGACTAAAGAAGATAGAGACTATATGGCTAGAGTCCCATATGCAGAAGCAGTTGGTAGCTTAATGTATGCCATGGTGTGTACAAGGCCCGACATTTCACAAGCAGTTGGAGTTGTGAGCAGATATATGCATGATCCTGGCAGAGATCATTGGCAAGCTGTGAAATGGATTTTACGATATATTCAAGGTACTGTGGATATTGGTCTGCTATTTGAGAAGGATGTTACAGGTGGTCCAAATGTGGTTGGATATTGTGATTCCGACTATGCTGGTGATATGGATAAGCGACGATCAACTACTGGTTACTTGTTTACTTTAGCCAAGGCACCAGTAAGTTGGAAATCTACCTTGCAGTCTACAGTTGCTTTGTCTACGACTGAGGCGGAGTACATGGCTCTGACAGAGGCTGTGAAGGAAGGTATTTGGCTTCATGGGTTGCTTAAAGACTTGGGAGTTGGTCAGAGGCACATCACGGTGCACTGTGACAGTCAAAGTGCTATTCATTTAGCAAAGAATCAAGTCTATCATGCAAGGACGAAGCATATTGATGTTCGCTATCACTTTGTGCGGGAGATACTCGAAGAAGGGGATATTCTTGTTCAGAAAATCCGGACGACTGAGAATCCTGCAGACATGATGACCAAGGTGGTGACCGCAGTCAAGTTCAAATTGCTTGGACTTGACCAACATCCTGCATATTGAAAATGGCGCCTAGGCGCAATTGTAGACACTACCAAGTAGGTTTTGAGAGAGTTTATTTTGGTTAGTGGGATAAACCAAGGTGGAGAATTGTGAGAATTGGTTTCATCCCACATCGGTGTGGGCAAAAACAAGGGAGCACTTCCTTTGTTATAAAAGGAAGTGCTCACCACACCTTAGATCATCCAACAATTAGCAACTTCTTATGTATGCTAAATTGTAATCTCCTCTCTCTATATCTCTTCAAGTATAAATAAGAGAGTTCTGGTAGTGTCCGAGGAAGTAGGCAAAATTGGCTGAACCTCGTAAAATTTCGGTGTCCCTTTTATAGCTTTATTTAGCAGCTTTTGGTGGGTAATTTTGTAGTGCTTTATTGTGCTAAGAAATTACAGTCAGGAAATTCTGTCTAAGGAAGTGGTTCTTAAGCGGGACCATTGTGACCCTACCACGACCTGGGAATTTTCCTGTACGGAGTGATTTTCTAGTACAATAATTTACTCTCTTACCCAGTCGCTTCCGCAACAGCTAGCACTCTAGTGGTCATCAATTAGAGGGCCACCATTGCTGGGAAACAATATACTATTTTAGATACTCCAACGGATCAACAATGATGGAAGACCAACTGCACTTGAACCTGTTGAAGACAACTAACCATGTCAGACAGCTCAAGAAAAAAGCTAGCAAATCATAAAATACTTTTTATGCAACTCATGTGTGAAGTAAACATTAAGGTTAGCTACATCATATGACATAACATTTAAACCGAAAACCCCTAACAGTTTTGGTTGCCCACTTCAATAGAAAGAAAGTGCATTCAAGACTTTTAAAGTGAGTGGGTTTGTCTCTCTTTAGCGAGGATGTTCCCATTAGCTTTACCTTTCGTCTCCTCATTCCCGTAGCTATTATTATGGGTTTATGGTTTGATTCTTGTTCTATTTCTTCCCCATCTTTTCTTCTATAAGGTTCTGTTTCCTTTCTTGTCTTTTGTCACCAGTATAATCTAGTGCATGCCCATTTAATCCTTTATTGGTCGTCGTATGCTCGATCGTTTTTATGTTTTTGATTCCAATAATGAAATTGGTGATGAAGGAAGTCAATATGGTTGTTGTTGCCGGCAAGTCATTCATGTCCTGGCGCAAATCGAATGGGTCTGAGTCAGGGGTGCAAAAGACGATGTAGAAAACCTCAGACGGGCTATGCATGTGGGTTTCGGTTTCATAAAACGACGCTCACTACTAGAAAGAAGCAATTTACCTACAGGAAATTTTATAGACAAATCGTAGCTAAATCTGATTACCGACGATGCACAAGCTTCGTTGGTAACAAAAATACCGAAGGAAATATGTTTCCGTTTGTAATTTACCTACGAATTACCTATGGAAATCCCTCTAATACTTATCTACGAATTACCTATGGAAATCCCTCTTATACTTATCTACGAATTACCTACGGAATCGCCCATCGGTAATTTCCTTATGGAAATTCCGTAGGTAATTTGTTGTCATGTCATCATTTCCTACCTGTGCACAAGTCTGTAGGTAAAAAAAAAATTTACGAATTACCTACAGAAATCTACCCCAAATTTTCCACAAGTAATCCATTGATATTTTTATACTAAATTTTATTTCATATTTACTGGGTCATATATATTATAATTTATTTTTCATTTTTCAGAATTAAAATAATAAAACAATATAATTTGAAATATGTTATAGATATGAAACTATATTCTTTATTTAATACATATCAAATTCATATTATAAATCCAACAACCATTATTCAACATGTAAATATAAAAAACTACAAACATACTAATAATAATTTAAACATCTTAATGTTTTGAAACTTCAAACATTGTGCATGCCTATTAATCACTACTATCAGACATAAGATTCCCTATACCATTCTCATCGTCTCCACCCGTAGGTGGTTGGTGTCCTCCCCGTGAAACCTCAACCTCGTATCTAGATGGTGGGACTGAACTACAGAACTTGTAACTGAACTGCAAAACAATAAGGCATAAGAAACATATTAGAGTCACAACAAAACTTTGGAATTGAACTGTAAAACTCTACAATTAGAACCAGTAGTGTTATAATTGTATGCAATCTAACATCATGGAACAATATATAAATCCCTTTTTTTTCTAGGCGTAGTATGGGGTGGGGATATTGTACTACTTGTAATTGTAATAATATCAGCATAACATAAGAAACCACGAAATGTAAAACCCTGATTAACATCAGGATTCCTTACTCAACTATCTTACAGGCTATAACCTTAATGCCAAGCTAAAATCAAAGTTTGTTTAAGAAATAAATTAATCAACGTTCCTTAATAATCAACACTGAACCAAATCTTGACATTCCAATCAATTTCTTACATTATGTACCAAAGATAATTTGCCTTGATCCAAGCTGAAATCCACAACAATATATGAATTCACTTAATCACCTTCAGCACCACCTTACAGAGATAGAAACATGATAGTACTTCATTACTATCAAATTGACAAATATATATATGCATTATTCAAACAGCGAAAATAGAAGTACTTCAAGCTTTTTTACTACCATTTTTACAGCTTAAAAACATAACTAAACAAAGCTAAATGATCCAAGCAATAATCTAATTCATCCAAGAGCAAAACTGACAAGCAAGTGAGAAATTCTTGAATAGAAGAGCAAAAACAGTGCTGAATTTGACCATTTAAATGGTCCATACAATATTCATGATTTTAACCATTTTAAACATTGCGACACAAGCAAGAATAGCCATAAATGATGTACAATAGTGTATTTCTAGTTCCTTTTTAGGATTAGGAAAAAAGTGGCAAACAATCACAATTCACGTAGCAATATTGGCATTTAGAATCAAGAAATACATGTTGTAACAAGGAAGAAGTAAATAAGGAAGAAGAGCAAACCATATCTCTTTGTTTCACTGAACTGTAGAAGATCACGCACAGGATGGGGTATGTCTTGACATGTTCAGAGTTATCTGTGATAGATGTTGCATTTTTATTTCACTTTCCTTGGATTTTTGTTGTATAATCAGCATAATAGGCTGCTGCAACATTTCCTGTAAATTCAAAAAGAAGCCCTAATGAAGCTCATACAAAAATTTCAAAAGGAGGTTAAGAGATGGAATGACATTAAACCAAAATATAACCATCCAATACTCATTGTATACTCGTGTACAATCTTTTTCTGCTTCTGTCGAGAATGTCTAGAATCGTCAGTTGACATAAGTTTCTCATTCCAATGACATAGCTCTCTACATGTTCTTGCAGCCTTTTCTCAATCCTCTTGCTTATACTTGAAAAACGCTTCATAACTCTAAAATATAAAGAAAAAGGTATCACAGTTGAAAGTGAGCAAGATCAAACAAAGTTCACCCCCACCATAATCAAGGATAATGAAGATTGTGACGTACATTGATAGAAGTTGAATACGGGTGCCAAATAAATTATACAGAATCTTCATGGTTTCCATCTGGAATGGACTGCACAATATCAGGTGTCATAACTATCATGCCATAACACAGTGTTGTGCAAAAGAGTGGTTAAACTATCTTGCAAACTAATGGGCAGTGAACCCAGTAGTTGTAGTGCAACAAGGTCGATCCACAGGGACTTCGTAACTATCTAGTTAGTTATAAGCTTAGTAAATGTGCAAGAAGATAAATAAAAGTGCATAAATGTAAATTGAGGGGTTTTTGGTTGATATTGGAGAACAAAGAAAACAAGTCTAAACTAACTAAACTAGGATAGATGTTGTCCGGGATGGATCTTTGCACCCGTCCTCCTCTTAATACCAATTGTCGACTCTTGAACTCGTAGCTGAATAACGCGAACTCTTATTTAACTAGCGACCAAACGTTGATCTACTAGTCCTAACCAAATATGGAAAAAATAGATAATGACCCTCTAAATCCAAGATGAGCCTATTCTTACTTAGTTAATTTTAACCTTCACAACCAGTTAGGGTTAACCTCACTAAGTAGCATTAAGCACAAGTTCCCTCTAAGTTGCAATGAAATCTATCTCAGAACCACTGATGATAAATTACATTTATTTAGTCCTCATGGTTTAGGTTTCTATCTCAGAATATTGTGTTGATAGAATCCCACAATAATGCTAAACTAATCGGTAGGCCAAACCAACCAATTTAACACATAATTGATCATTTGGGTAAAACCCTGAACTAATCCTCAAATCATGAGCAACAAGTTTAAGAATCTTAAATACCCAATAATCATCTTCATTAAGCTCAAGGACTAAAATAAAACATGAAAACAAGTTCAAGGTTCAACAATGGAGTTTTAGGGTTTTTGGGGCAAAATCATCATCCAAAACTACAAGGAGACTACACAACCATTAAAGAACAAAAATGAGAGAAGGGAGAAGAAATAGCCATGGGAGGTTGAAGAAGAGTTTCAATGGACGTGAGACGTCTCCTTCTTCTATTCTTTTTCTTCTTCATTTCCTTTCTTCGTCTTCTCTTCCTTATTTTCTCTTCTTTTCCGTCATTTTTTTGTGTTGTGTAGAATTCCCTCTCTCTCCTTCTTTTTCTGCTTTTAAAATCTAAAATATGGGCGGTCCACTTGGGAAGGTCCGGACTAGAAGCAAAATAAATGCTCTATCTTCTTCGTTATAGCTCTGATTTTAGATCTGTTTGCGCCCATGAGTTCGTATCTTCGTCTACTTTAGTTTTAGCTATGTTATTCCTCATGTTTCAGCAATAATTGTCTAAAGCACTAATAAAACACAAAACTAGAGGAAAACTAGCTAGAGTGAAGAAATAAGCATGGAAAGTGTTGATAAACCATACTAAATATACCCCTAAAACATGCTCATTTAGACACTCAACACACCCCCACACTTACCTTTTTATTGTCCTCAAGCAAAACCAAGCCCCCAAGCAAGTAAGGAATGCTCAAGACTAACAAATATTAACATGAATTGTAGGATAGGAGAAGAAGCAAAAAGTGATTAAAACCTTTGAGGAGTGTGAGCCATTTCTTAGTGGTGGCATGGGTATGATTCGGAGTGATTCAAAGTTCTAAAGATTAGGTGACTTGGAGAGCTTTTACCATGGCCAACTTCTCTCAAGAATAGGCATTGAGAAGAAAACAAAAGGAAAATAGATTTATGCATTTGTTTCACTTTTTCTTAAGAGATGAGAAGATAAAATTTTGGCATCAAGCCTTTGCATTTAAGAACTTTCAACTCTCATTGTTGATTACCAATGGCATCTCACAAGTCCCTTAAAGGATTTTTACAAAGAAGCACCCCTTAGCAATCCCTAAGAGAGAAGTTAGAAAGAACCCCTAAGAAATAAAAATCCAACCATTCAAGATCACTTTGTCACTCCGCATGAAAAATGCTCCTCAAAAGCAATGAAAAAGAAAATTTTGAGCATTTATCCCACAATCCATAACAGTATTTGTTCTTAATGAGAACAACTCACAACACAAGGGTCCAAGTTTTTGATTTTGGACAACCGCAAGATAAGCAGAGAGATTAAGCATTTAGGCACACAATTCACTAAAAAGGTCACTCCCCCACTCTTAATTTGAACAATGTCCTCATTGTTCACCTAACAAACCGGGGAAGATTTTAGAAGACTTTTTCAGGAAGCAAACAAAAGAGAAAACACATGGGGCACAAGCAAGCATTATAGCACATAAGCTATCCCCAACAGAAGAATGCCTTAGAATCAAAATGAAGGAGAAGTGAGAGACACAAAATTAAAGGAAACTAGTACTCCCCTGGGATTATTTTTGTTGCATTGAAGGAACTCCCCACACTTGAGCTTTAGACTCAATTAGCACAGCTTGGTTGCAGTGTGGACTTTAAGTTGCACCTACATAAAAAAACTAGAAGCAACCAACTACAACGAGGTTAAAAGTTAGCAAAAACAAGATCAAAGGAGAACTTGACAAATTAAAATAAATGAAAATAAATGAAAATCATCTGGGTTACCTCCCGAGAAGCTGCCCATCTTTAAGGTCTTTAGCTAGACCATACCATATTGAAGTCCTCCAAGATCGAAAATGAATGTTGAAGTGGACTTCAACGGGTGGGCTGGTCGGGCATCATTTTTCTTTGAAGAACGGTCCAAAAATTGAGGTTGATGATCCTTGGTGCGAGGATCATCTTGTGGTGGAGACTCTTCTTCAAATTTAAGGATGAAGACATCCTTATCTTCGTTGAGCGGTGCAGGGAGAACTCCGGGGCGACTTTATCTTCAAACTCTGGTCCCGGATCAAATGGGAGTGCGGCCTCCACACTTAGCGGGTGGACTGTATGTTTCCACCATACATCATTGTTGTACAGGTGGGGAAGGCCTTGATCCTCCAAATTTTTTTTAGATAATTTGGGCATATAGCCATAATTTCTTATTGAAATAAAACAAGTGGATGGGTTACGATTGGGTCATTAAAACTTCTCTAAGCAAAATCCAATGGGAAAAAGCCTATGAAGGAAAAAGGGTGCTCACCACATCCATTACAAACTTAGGAGCCCATCTAATATTTCCACCTACACATCAACTACCAAGAGGACTTACATGTCACGGATCGCATAATTATCGCACACTCCCCAGAAAGACAACTAGGATAATCCACTCAACAGCACGACACTACCATCACACTAGATTAAATTAGAAAATCTACCAAATAACTCACGTTCCCACAACTTCCTGTCATCATACAAAGCACCAGCAAAAAGCTCCATGTCCTCCACAGCTCGCCTAGTCCTCTCCAAAATAACTACGGATAATTACTTCCTTTGAGCCTTATGTATCTCCATCTGAGATTGAATATTACTGAGAATGTTAGCCTTGGTTAGACTAGGATTAGGAACTTGACACCCCAATTGCATTAACAGCTCAACACATTCTTCCACTTCTTTCTCTAGGTTAATGATTTTTCCCCTTTCATTTCTCGCTGGAACTTCCTTACTAGGGATCAACGATGGTGGCGTATTATGGACAAGTTCAAAGACCAGATGGCAGATGGATGCCCTTTTATTTGACGGGGGTCTTACGGGGGTGCTATCTTCCGGTTCCTTATGACCCGAGGCAACCGTATTTCCCAGCTGGCCCATGAATTTAATTCCTCTTCTTGACATGAATTATGTGTCCCCTCAAAATGTAACTGGTTTTCGTGGGTCTCAAAGATAAGGCCCATATCTGATTCTCCAATTGGGCTATTTACGTGCCCACAACGACTGGTTGGAGTCTGCTTCGGAGTCTCTTGGAAAAACGTGCCCGGAATACTAATGAAATCTCCCTCTTTTTCTGCATGTGTCTGTTTCGTTTGAGAGGGAGAACATTTGACGTCATAAATATTTTTGTCCCCCACTAACATTCTCCCCTGATCATCTTGGGTCACAATTACTTTTTGAATGGAGACAAGATCTAGATGCAAGGGAATAACACTCACATTCCCATCTTCCACGTGGGCTGGCACTTGCTTCTCGAAAGCGAGTGTCTCTTCCTGTGACAATCGGCACACACAACTCCCTAGGCGGCACTCAATCTTTTTCTGACAATCAGTACTCACTCCTCGCCTGGTGTTGCTTTTAGGAGACAAGTCTGACCCATCCTTTTCTCTTTCTTCTAGTGCCGTCACTGCTCTGGGTGGTGCATCTACTATAGGTTCAATTTGTTTATTTTCCCCATCTGCAACGATACCTTGGATTAATTCGTAGGCGCCCGGTTTCCTTCCCGTTCATCATCATTATTGGCACTATTCCCCGTAACAGCCTTATCATCAAGAGGCACTGTCTCAATTTCCACGTCCCCGTACTCAGTGTTTAGCTGGTTATTACCCTTTGAACTGGAAGCGCATGTGGTGTGACTATTCTGCTCCTCACACTTATCAGATAACAGTTGGTCCCCATTTTTAGAATTAAGTTGATTTTGTGGATTTTTCCCATCTCTTGTTAGTTGGATGATACTCTTGGATGGGTCTGTGTCCATGAGATGGGGGAACATTTCTCCGGCTTCAACTATGCTCATTGGGAATCGCTGGCCCTCAACTTGGACAATGATCTTCGAGTTGATCATTTGGAGTGTGGTCGTTTCAACTCGGATTCGCACCTCTACATTTTCCATAGAGTTGTTATCATCATCTTCAATCTTGATTACCTCCCCAACTGTCTGTGCGATTTTTATGACGTTATTCCTATTCCAAGCATGCATAGGGATGCCTCGGATAATGACCATGCTTTACGTTTTTCAACCTGATCATATGCTGTCCAGCGACGAAAATCTACACCCCTATGATCCTTGCCCTTCTCTTGCGCCTTACTTAGAATAGTGTCTACTTCACTAGCTGAATTGAAGACTATGAGGAATTTTTTTCCTTGAAAGGGCTAACAATCCAGCAACATTAGGCCATCGATCACGCATTAAGTTCAGTGCATCTTGTGCATTCATCTCTTATTTGATGGTAGCAACGATGACACATCTCTCTAAGCACGATTTCATCTCTTTATCTGCTTTGACGTTTAATGATAATCTGGACAGCGCTAAGCTTTTTTCTCTTACGATCCCACTTTTTCTTGTTTCATCTGTAATCACTAGCTCCCCCCGACTTCTCTGACTTTTCTTCAGACCATGAACTGATCCTTTCTCCTCTATCTCTATGGCCTTGGAATTCCATTCTAGCCTAGAGTTTACTTCTATTAATAGCCCAACCATCATGCCATTTATCACTCTTTTGCATCACTTACATGTCTAACATCCACAATAACATAGGCTTTCTAGGACCATTTTTCACCTTTTTGCATATGTATATTCTAGTCCATCTGACGAATCTGCTCACTATTTTCCCCAGTTGGTATTCGGACACATCATTATTGACGTTTCTATGAAGATCGTAGTGGGAGCCGTTTCCTTTGAACCACTCCGGTAGCGTGTCGGTACCTCGTCCCTCTTTTATCGTCACTTGGTAGGTTGGACCTGTAGGAAACGCGTTTCTCCTTCCAGCTTGGACCTCTTCCCTTCCTCCTCCCGTCTTCCCTTGAGTATACTTGTTCTGATTCTCTCCTTTGCGGCTTTCTGTATTCCTTTATATCATGCGAGTAGTCGTTCCTGTCCCATCTCCTTCTTTTCCCCGCGTTTTATTTGAATCTTGAGAACTTGCGGCCCCTTCTTTCTGGTCTACCTTCACTCCTCATTCTGGGTTAGACGTGTGTGGTGCAAGTGTGAGTGTCTGGAGTTTTGGTGGAACAATGTTATGATTATCTAAGGGAAGGTGTCAATGGAAGCAGGATATGGTAAGGGTGGCTATATTTGTACTTTGTGGTGGTACGGTGGTTAGCAACTGGGGGAATGGGTGGTGGAGCGGCGGTTGTGATTATCGAAGTGGGAAAAGTATGTGATGGGATGAGCTGTGAAGAGAGAGGAGAGAGGAAGCCATGCAGAGGGGAGTAGATCAAAGTTGGGTGGCTCTTCCTCCTCAGTTTAGAGGTTGTAGTAATTCTTGTCTTGGGGGTGAGACTCATAGGGAAAGCCTTGATGGACATCAACTTCAGAGGAAGATGGCTCCTTGAAGTCGATGATGGCACACTCCTCTGATGACTCGAGGGGAGGTGATGGCTCTTCCTTCTCAAAGTTGAGGATGTAAGCATCCTCAGTGTCTTGGTAAATCACACAGGGGCAGCCTCTATAATAATAAACTTCAGAGGGAGCAATGGACTCCATGAAGTCAAAGGGGGACTCTCATCTGATGGGTCATCATCAAAATCAAGTTGGTGGTTGAATGGCGTTGGAGTTTCTGATTCACTCAAGGGAGGAGAGAGAGGGCAACTCAAGTCCTCAGAAGGTTGTTCCACCTCTTGAATTGTTTCACTCTTAAGTTGTTGCATAATTTGATCTAGCTGAGCTTGAACATTCATAGTGATGGCGCTTTGCTCAGCAAGCATTGACTATGCTGCTTGGTGCGCAAACTTGGTGAAAGTGGTGAAATCCTCCATGAGAGCCTCCAATCTTGACATTGCAACCGGACATTGAGAATGCTCATGGTCTCCTCCACATTCTTAGCATACAATCCATGGGTTGGCGACTTTTGTAAACTCATGATAGTCCTTCACTCCGGTTGGTCTACTCACTTATGGTTGGTATCTTGAGATAAAATCTGTCATCATGTCCTTCAACCTAGAGCTTCCAACCTAACCAATTTAACACATAATTGATAATTTGGGTAAAACCCTAAACTAATCCTCAAATCATGAGCAACAAGTTTAAGAATCTTAAATACCTAATAATCATCTTCATTAAGCTCAAGGACTAAAATAAAACATGAAGACAAGTTCAAGGTTCAACAATGGAGTTTTAGGGATTTTGGGGCAAAATCCCCATCCCAAACTACAAGGAAACTACACAACCATTAAAGAACAAAAATGAGAGAAGGGAGAAGAAATAGCCATGGGAGGTTGAAGAAGAGCTTCACTGGAGGTGAGCCTTCTCCTTCTTTTCTTCTTCTTCTTCTTCTTTCCTTTCCTTTCTTCTTCTTGTTCCTTCTTTTCTCTTCTTTTCCGTCTTTTTTTGTGTTGTGTAGAATGCCCCCTCTCTCATTCTTTTTCTGCTTTAAAAATCTAATCTAAGCAAATTTCTATTCGAACCGTCATCCAGGGGAGGTCTGGACCAGAGGCAAAAATACGTGAACAAAATTGACTCGACCGCTCCACAGGGGCGGTCCGCCTGGGGAGGTTTGGACCAGAAGCACAATAAATGCTCTATCTTCTTTGTTATAGCTCTGATTTTAGATCCGTTTGCACCCACGAGTTCGTATCTTTGGCTACTTTATATTTAGCTATGTTATTCCTCATGTTTCAGCAATAATTGTGTAAAGCACTAATAAAACACAACACTAGCTAGAGTGGAGAAATGAGCATGAAAAGTGTTGATAAAAACATATACTAAATACACCCCTAAAACATGCTCATTTATACACTCAACACACCCCCACACTTACCTTTTTGCTTGTACTCAAGCAAAACCAAGCCCCCAAGCAAGTAAGGAATGCTCAAGACTAAGAAATACTAACATGAATTGTAGGATAGGAGAAGAAGCAAAAAGTGATTAAAACCTTTAAGGATTGTGAGCCATCTCTTAGTGGTGGCACGGGTGTGCTTAGGGCAAAAAAAAATCTAGAGTTGTGGGGTATGATCCGGAGTGCTTCAAAGTTCTAAAGATTAGGTGACTTGGAGAGCTTTTACCATGGCCAACTTCTCTCAAGAATGGTGTAACAGCCCAGCCTAATCAGCCCACATGTGTGATATTGTCCGCTTTTGGAGGTAAACCTCTAGGGTATTACAAATGGGCATTGAGAAGAAAACAAAAGGAAAAATAGATTCATGCATTTGTTTCACTTTTGCTTAAGAGATGAGAAGTTAAAATTTTGGCATCAAGTCTTTACATTTAAGAACACTCAACTCTCATTGTTGATTACCAATGGCGTCTCACAAGTCCCTTAAAGGATTTTTACAAAGAAGCACCCCTTAGCAATCCCTAAGAGAGAAGACAGAAAGAACTCATAAGTAATAAAAATTCAACCATTCAAGATCACTTGGTCACTCCGTATGAAAAATGCTCCTCACAAGTAATCAAAAAGAAAAATTTGAGCATTTATCCCACAATTCATAACTGTATTTGTTCTTAATGAGAACAACTCACAACACAAGGGTCCAAGTTTTTTATTTTGGACAACCGCAAAATAAGCAGAGAGATTAAGCATTTAGGCACACAATTCACTGAAAAGGTCACTCCCCCACACTTAATTTGAACAATGTCCTCATTGTTCACCAAACAAACCGGGAAATGTTTTAGAAGATTTTTCAGGAAGTAGAAAAAAGAGAAAACAATGGGGCACAAGCAAGCATTATAGCACATAAGCCATCCCCAGCATAAGAAAGCCTTAGTATCAAAATGAAGGAGAAGTGAGAGACACAAAATTAAAAGAAACTAGTACTCCCCTAGGACTATTTTTGCTGCATTGAAGGAACTCCCCCACACTTTAGCTTTAGACTCAGTTAGCACATCTTGGTTGCGGTGTGTACTTTATGTTGCACCTGCATAAAAAACTAGAAGCAACCAACTACAACGAGGTTAAAAGTTAGCAAAAACAAAATCAAAGGAGAACTTGACAAATTAAAATAAATGAAAATAAAAGCGAACAAGAGGAATATATTTGGGTGGGCCAAAATGTATCAAATGATGCTCTACACATCTGTTACTACTAATACTATCTCATTTCTTTCTAAAAAAAAAAGAAACAAGAACGATAATTTATTTTTACTATTTTACAAAGGGTGAGAATTTTACATTCTCTTATGAGATCCTATATTAATTTTTTTTTTTATCTTTGAAACCAATGAGATCCTATATTCATGGTTCTTGCAATGTATGTTAATTTCTTTGTGACATAAATTTACCAAATTAATCAAACAAACTCCGAGGAACACTCTATCCACAAACATTGGGTCGACACTCCATCCCTTTAGGAAATTCTAAGAAAAGGATCTCTTCTTCCTCATCTCATCAGTTATAAATATGTTTAACCATACATACATTTCAAAGGAGAAGAAAAAACACTAGTGAAGAAAAAAAAAAGGTGTGTTCATTTCAACACAATTAGAAGTAGAACGCATATAAACTAACAAAATGGCAAGCAGTTTAGTGAAGCTCGGTAACTTAGGATCAGTTGTGACCAGAAGATGCACAAATGCAAAGAACCCTCTTGCTTCTAGATCAAGATTGGTAAGTCGACGTTAATTAGTTTGCAATTAATTGTACAGTCTAATAGGTAGGGTGTTATAATGATTGGTAATGTTGTTATTAATGTCACTATATAAGTATGTTTATGTTTTGGGGGATGGATGATAAGGTGGGTTCACAGCGAGATGCGGCAGATGCAATGAACAAGGGGTTAACGATGCGATAAGGACGGGAGAGCCTCAAGAACCAAGCTACATCAACCACAGAAGAAGTTCGTGATTAAACTTTCACTGATATGAACAATATCTAATCTATTTTGAACAATTAATTTAAGTTTATACCTTATGAAAATCATATCAAAATTAAGGAAATTGAGAAGTTTGAGTCAAGTAAGTATACCTTTCATTTCAAAATAAAATACACTTATATTAATTATATGTACATTTGCATATAGGTTATGGACAAGACTAAGGAGACAGCTCATGGTGTAGCGGAGAGAGCAAAACAAGTTGCACAAAAGACTGGGAATCAGCGAAACACACTGGACATGCTAAAGAGACGGTAGCTGGCAAGGCAGAGGATGCCAAACAGGCTCTTCAGGATACAGCAAACCGCAGCATGAACACCAAGAATCATCACTAATTAATTTCTAGAACAAAAGTTTTGTTGGGGTTTGGATATACGGAGATAGAGAAGATGAAGAAAGAAAATTAATACTATATTACATGTATTGCAATAATTTAACATTCATTAAGGTCATATTTTTACATAGAATATTACTTATTTTGGTGTTCTTGGATCCGATCGATGGTTGATCATACTGTAATGAGGGATTTCGAATAAAGTTTAAATTACATTGATCTTTTTTTTATTATTATGTATGTATTTATTTGTTTATGTTTGGTTTGGTTTCAAATGATGGGACGAGTGAAAGAATGACGTAAGGTTGTTAGAGAGTCTATTTTATGAGTCTTGTTTATCGGGTCTGTTGTTTTGTCTTGTATTTGGGCCCGGTCCTTTGGGCTTGTTTTGTTTTGGGTTCTTTTGACCGTTGGGTTTAGTCTTTATTAGTCTTTCTTTGGTTCTAGGGTTTTCTATCTTTCGACTACTGTAGCTTCTTCTTCCTTTCTTCGTTCTCTGTATCTGAGCTCTCAAGCTCGGATGTTGGCAAGCCTTCCACGTGAAGCTTCGACCTGTGTGTCTATCATCAATGGAGTTTTGATTACTTAGTTCTTTTTCATGGTATCAGAGCAGCGGTCATGGGACCTTGCTCCTGTTTTCTTCCTTCCTCGTTTTCGTGACGATTTCTTGGTCTTTTTGCTTTTATCTTCTGCTTCCTCAATTTGACCGTTCCTTTTGCTCTCCTCTTTCTTCGATCTTCTTGTCTCGACCCCGAAGTTTTTGATTCCTGTTTCCTTCTTCGCCCTGCTCCGGATTCTATCCGCTTCCGGCTACCGCAATTATGTCTGGGGATTTGGAGGTTGAGAATGCGTCTAAAGGAGGAAAAGATGGAGAAAACAAAGGTAAAGATGAGATTGGGAATGGCAGCGGAGCCTCGGCAATTGAAAGTGGCGACGCGCTCTATCTTGCGAGTTCGGAAAGTCCCGGGCAGATCCTCGCTACAAAGTTCGACGGCGGAGCTGGTTTTCCCTGTTGGAAAGAACAGGTCCAAATCGCACTGGCTTCCAAGAACAAATTGGGTTTCGTTCTTGGAACCGTAACCAAACCCACCGATTCCGACACTCGTGCCGAGGCCTGGGTAAGGTGCGATAACATGGTGCGGGCATGGCTGCTTATGAGTCTCGAGAAGAGAATTGCAGACTCTGTTCTTTTCAGAAAACCCGCCTCTGTGCTTTGGGCAGATCTCTGCGCAAGGTATGATCAGGTCGACGCCACCAGGTTGTTTGAATTAGAGCGGAGACTGGTAAATACCGTGCAAGGGAATGATTCGGTAGGGGAGTATTTCACGAAATTAAGAGCCATTTGGGACGAGTTCGATGCCACCACCTCCCTTCCCAGCTGTATGTGCTCCACCGATCAGGCTTTTAGTACATACATTAAGACTCAGAGGCTTATCAAGTTTCTCATGGGTCTAAATGAAAGATTTTCTGGAGCGAGGGAGAACATCTTGATGATCACACCCTTGCCTACCGTGGAGCAAGCCTTCTCGATCTTGATCCACCAGGAAAGACAAAAGGGTT
Organism: Limonium bicolor; assembly: GCA_023374045.1. NCBI lineage: Eukaryota > Viridiplantae > Streptophyta > Magnoliopsida > Caryophyllales > Plumbaginaceae > Limonium > Limonium bicolor. The sequence goes on from CM041778.1 coordinate 56,335,815, forward strand.
TACATGACAGTACTCATGTTGAAGGAGGAAACCCTTCGGCCTTCTCTGTTAACCAAGGAAAGAAGACTCTTGGACGTAGTCAAGGCGGTACCAACAGACGCACCAATCTGCAATGCACTCACTGTCTCAAGGCCGGCCACACCGAGGATCGGTGCTATCAAAAGCATGGATATCCACCGGGGTGGCGAACCAACAAGGATAAAAGGCCACAAGCTAACGGAGCCAATGACCAGAAGGAAGAAAATGTCAAAGATCCCTTCAACGGTGTTCTGTCAACAGATCAAATCAACTGCCTCCTAAACTACATCAGTAAGTCTCGTGTGGTCAACAAGGATCCACAGTCGGGAGAGTCCAACTGTGGATTCGTGGGTAAGTTCTCTTATCCTAAATTTCAACATTTTACTGGTAATATTTTTAGAACTTTCAATGTTTCTGCCAATAATATGTTTGGGAAAATGGATTGGATTATTGACAGCGGTGCTTCTGATCATATGTGCGGTGATCTGTCTGTTTTTAGCAATATTTGTTTCCTTGAGGTGCCCCATACTGTCGGTATGCCAGATGGGCATCCACAATCTGTTAGATTAATTGGAAATGTTAAGATTAATAGCCTTATGACTCTTAGAGAGGTTCTCTATGTCCCTAGCTTTAAGTTTGGTCTTATTTCTGTCAGTAAATTATCAAGTCAAGTGAATGCCAAACTATGTTTTAATCCAACATGCTGTTTTTATCAGGCCTATAACAACAATGAGGAAAAGAAGATTGGGCAACTGCATAGGGGTTTATATGTCTTAGACAGAGAGTTTGATAGAAAAGAAAGTGATTCTGCTAATCTGTGTGCTGATGGGAAATGTCTTAGTGTTCCTGCTGCGTCTGATTCTAGGCAGTGTAAAGGTCTTTCTGAAACCTCGTACAAATCTGTGATTAGTGATACTATTTCTGAAAGGAATGTTACTATGTTTAGAGATTCTGTCTCTGGAAAAAGTGTCTCTAGTAATAAAAGGAATGTTTCTGTTGATGTGCAAGATTTACCTGTTTGTCAAGTTTCTTTAAATCAGTGGCACCACAGGCTTGGACACCTTCCTAGAGAAAAAATGCTTACTTTAAATTTCTTGAAAAACAATTCATCTCAAAACCCTTTCATTTGTGAGCCTTGTAATAGAGCCAAAAGCCACAGGTTAACTTTTCCTTCCAGCTCCATAAAAACACAAAATATCTTTGATTTAATACACGTTGACTTGTGGGGTCCATACAACTTGAAAACACATGATGGTTTTTCTTATTTTCTCACCATTGTTGATGATAAGAGTCGGGCAACATGGACTCAACTTGTTGCCTCAAAGTCTGACAGCTTGGATTGATAGTTGCCTTCATAGACATGGTGGAGAGACAGTTCAACAGAAAGATAAAGTGTGTTAGATCTGATAATGCCTTTGAACTTGGCAGTTCTAGGGAGGGCATAGAATATTTCAAAATCAAAGGCATTAAACACCAAACTTCTTGCCCCTATACCCCTCAGCAGAATGGAGTGGCTGAGAGGAAACATAGACACATCCTTGAAACAGCACGTGCCCTTATGTTCCACTCATGCCTTCCAAGAAAATTTTGGGGAGAAAGTGTCCTTACAGCCACCTTTTTGATCAATAGAATGCCTCTTTCTAGCATTAATCATCAAACCCCATATGAAATAATTCACAAACATAAACCAGATTACAACTTCCTTAGAAGTTTTGGCTGCCTTTGCTTTGCTAATATTAACAAAGTTCAACATGATAAGTTTGCTTCCAAATCTGTGAAATGCGTGTTACTTGGGTATGGGCAGAACACAAAAGGGTACAAACTCTATGACCTTGACAACAACAAGATAATTTACAACCGAGATGTGGTCTTTTATGAAGAAAAATACCCATACTGCCCTGAACAGACAGAAAAACATGCCTCTACTGATCTGATTGAAAATTTGTTTGAGAAAAACATTACTGTTTCTGATGAATCTGATGTAAGTATGAGACAGGAGAATCCCACACACAACAGTCACCAGGTGATGAAGAAAGAACCAGTGAGGTTGGGAATGATCCAGTAATCACATCAGTTGAAGAGGAAACAAGGGAAGCCACCAATACAGAAAGGGAAACAGATGATAGAGTGTCTACAGAACCAGAACCACAACTCACTAACCTCAGGAGGTCAGAGAGGAGAAAGCAGACACCAACATACCTAAGTGATTACTACCTTGGATCTTCAGTCACAAAATCAGATAAGTCTTCTCCTGCTTGTAAACTTAATATTTCAGATGTCCATGACTGTTTTTCAGAAATTCTGAGTGAAAGAATCATGGCTGCTTCCTTTTCTAATTCCTATATGCATGATAATTCTGTTGAGTTTTCTATCCTGAATGATGATAGTATCACCAATATATCTCCCAGTGCTAATCTTGTTGTCAGTAACCCTAATCCTTTTTGCTGTCTGCATGCTACACTGAATAAGCACACTGAACCCAACTCCTATGATGAGGCCATTAAGGCAATAGAATGGCAGAAAGCCATGGAAGAGGAATTCCATGCATTAGAAAAGAATCACACCTGGGATTTAGTAGCTCTGCCTGAGGGGGTTAAGCCTATTAAGTGTAGATGGGTTTACAAAATAAAACTGAGGGCAGATGGGAATGTTGAGAGGTTTAAGGCCAGACTTGTAGCTAAGGGTTATACTCAGAAATTTGGGATCGACTATTTGGAAACCTTTTCACCAGTTGTTAGATTCACTACTATAAAGGCCCTGATTATTGTCGCCACCAAAAGAAACTGGAAAATAAACCAACTTGACATAAATAATGCTTTTCTCCACGGTGATCTAGAAGAAAATGTCTACATGGAAATACCTCAGGGTTATAGAAAGGCAAAATCTGGTAAGGTGTGCAAACTGAATAAGTCCTTGTATGGACTGAAGCAAGCTTCTAGGCAGTGGCATCATAAGCTTAGTGTGTTTCTTAAGTCTTTGATTTTGTGCAATCTCTGAATGATTACTCTCTTTTTACTAGAACCAAGGCTGGCAAAGTTTGTTTCTTAGCTGTCTATGTGGATGACATCTTGATTACTGGTGATGACTCTGTTTTTATCATGCTCATTAAAGAAAAACTGGATGAACGTTTTAAGATAAAGGATTTGGGCATTCTGAGTTTCTTTCTGGGTATGCAATTCTTGCATACAGATAATGGTATAGTTCTGATGCAAAGGAAATATTGTGACGATCTATTGAAAGAATTTGATCCTGATGGGAGAAAAATTTCTGTGAGTCCTTTTGATGTTAATCTCAAGCTTAGAAAGGAAGATGGAAATATCCTTGAGGACCCTTCTGTTTACAGGCGGTTGGTAGGAAAGATAGGTTATTTATCTCATAGCAGACCAGATTTGTGTTTCACAATACAGCTGCTTAGTCAGTTTCTGAGTAACCCTACTGATGCTCATTACAATGCCGCAATGCATACACTATATTATATCCGTGGAACCCTAGGCTATGGTCTTCTTTTCAATTCAAAGAATGATTTTAATTTGATTGCTTTCTGTGATTCTGATTGGGCAGGATGTCCTAATACTAGAAGATCAATCAGTGGTTATTTTATACAGCTGGGAGGGAGTCCTCTTTCCTGGAAATCCAAGAAGCAGACCACGGTGGCTTTGTCTTCTGCAGAGGCGGAGTATAGAGCCATGCGCAGTGTGACAGCGGAGCTGAGTTGGATTACCAGACTTTTACATGAGCTGGGAGTCAGTCACATTCTGCCAGTTCCTGTTAGAAGTGATAGCCAATCCGCCATTTACATTGCACGTAACCCCGTCCTGCACGAAAGGACGAAACACATTGAGTTGGATGTCCATTTTGTCCGACAGAAGCTGCAAGAAGGGGTCATTGTGGTGGAGTTTTGTGGGTTCACATGGGCAGATGGCAGACATGCTTACTAAGCCATTGACAGGGCGTTCCTATCCTAAGCAAGTCAAGAAGATGGGGATGCTGCTTGATTTGCCTAAGTCTGTTTGAAGTTCTCTTTCAAACTTTCGGATGATTCACCTTCCTCTGTTTGAGGGGGAGTGTTAGAGAGTCTATTTTATGAGTCTTGTTTATCGGGTCTGTTGTTTTGTCTTGTATTTGGGCCCGGTCCTTTGGGCTTGTTTGTTTTGGGTTCTTTTGACCGTTGGGTTTAGTCTTTATTAGTCTTTCTTTGGTTCTAGGGTTTTCTATCTTTCGACTACTGTAGCTTCTTCCTTCTTCTTCGTTCTCTTATCTGAGCTCTCAAGCTCGGATGTTGGCAAGCCTTCCACGTGAAGCTTCGACCTGTGTGTCTATCATCATGGAGTTTTGATTACTTAGTTCTTTTTCAAAGGTTAAATTATTGAGCGTGGAAATTGTAAAATGCACAATTAAGAATTACATTGCAATGCAGAATGAACCAGAAAGCTAAGGCAAGCTAGTGATGATCTGTAAAGAAAGTATCAAGACTAGTAAAGTTATTATTTCAACTTAATGATTACAACGAATAAAATTTCTGTTGTAAACCCATAAACAGCTAGCCTCCTTGTGGAGAGAATGGGCTCTGGCACCGTGCTCTACATGACAGAAAGTTTGTATTCTTGATCAAAAGTGTTATACTATTAACAAAATATATATTGATCAAACTTTAAAAATTTACAATCAAAAGTTTTGGACTCTAATGATCAAACTGAGTATGACACCGAACCTCCTCCTGGTGGAGAAACTACAGCACTTAAGAAAGGTGAAGGACGTTTTCTCTCCAAATAAACCATAGGGTACCGTACTCAAGAAAAAGTGTATCCACAGGAGAAATCCTGTTTCACATGGTGAACGGGACAGAGGTAGTAATATCACTTGAATTCTAAGTTCTGCTTGGTATATAGTTGTTTACCGCTGTTTTCTGGTTGTTTTGCAGTTGTTTATATATGACAGTATATTATTAGAGTAGAACGTATAACCTACGTGAGACCCACCTATTTATGTCACAAATATGTTATCAAATATGTCAAAGAGGAACAGAACCTCCCAAGTACTCGATGAAAGGCTATATCGAGAACGAAATGTTGCCTGCTACTAAGCAGTGGCGGATCCAGAGAGGGGCGGGGCACCGACCCTCCAAAATTTTTGAAATTAAATTTGTCAAATTGATCTCTTATAATTTTTTAAAATATAAAATAACATAATGTTTTAAAAATGATAGTGTCAAAAAAAAATTAACCCTCTAATCAAAATTTCTGGATCCGTCATGTGAATCTTAGGTATCCTAGATAAAGTCACGGATATAGCTTGCATCAGCTACAGAAATCCTAACAAGTAACAACAATAGTCAAGCACTACAACTAGTCAAGTCCACCAAGATATTTCATGTGTAGAGTCCTCCCCCCATCTACTAGAATGAATAAAGGGGTCACTAAGCTTTGGCTAACTCCTAGCATGCCACCCGCTTATGCCGTTATTATTAATAACAGTATGGAGACTCTGGCGCTTGCGCGAGGGTGTAGTATGGCATTCATTCCACATGTCACTATGTGAGTGGGAGCAAAAAAGAAAAAATGGAAAACAGTAGGTATCACGTGTGCAGGGAGAATTGGAGTAGAGGAGCGCGTGCAGGGAGAATTAGAGTAGAGGAGAGAGATTTTTTTTTCAAATGTTATTACTCACAAAATGTAAGTGCAAAAAAAAAATTATACCATTGTTCATCATTTTTCGTGCTCTTCAAAACAAGATGTGTCATGGATATGTTTTGGTAAACTTAAATTTTATATTTTTAGAATGAGTATATTTACGTATTTTTAAAGTGAATTTTATTCATTAGTAAAATGAATCTTCTTTAATAATAAAATGAACCTTGTTCATTAACAGAATGAATCTTACCCCAAACACTCTAAAAACCACCATACAAAAGTTAAAAACATCAAAAACATTTTAATGGTTTATGGTGCAGGGCTTAATGTTTACTTTCAATAAATGAAAGGTTCATACTGTTCTCGTAAGTTTGTGGTAGATTAACTTTTACAGTATTAAACAAAATATTCACTTTTCTTAAACCTTTGATCCACCTTTAAAAAACCTTTGATTCACTTTTCTTAAACCACTGATTCTCTTTTTCTTTTTTTAAATCTATTATTCACTTTAGTTAAACAAATCTCTATTTACGATAATCACTTTTCTTAAACCTTTGATTCACTTTTCTTAAACTCATGATTCACTTTTTAAAAACCCTGATTCACATTTGGTTATCTTAATCACTTTAGTTAACAATCTATGCTTACGAGATTCACTCTTATTACTCTGATTCACTTTGTAACAACTTGTTATTCACTTTTTTTTTAACAACCTTTGATTCACTTTTCTAAAACGTCTGATTCACACTAGTCAAATAAATTGAATCACTTTAGTTACAATCTATATTATGAGATTCGCTTTTTTAAACCTCTTATTCACTTTTAAGCAACTCTCTAATTCACTTTTTAAATACCTTGATTCATTTTTAACAACCTTTGATTCATTTTTCTCAAACTTAAGATTCACATGAATCTTAAAAAATAACATAAAAAAATTAAATTTAAAATTTATAAAACATATTCATGTTTATCTTATTTTGAAGAGCGCAAAAATGATGACATGGTATAATTTGTTTTATTTTGCACTTATATTTCATAAGTTATGATAGTTTGAAAAAAAAAAGTATATTCCCTTTTATTCTTAATTTTCTTTTTTCCTTTATTCCCTCCTATGAAGTGTTGACATGTGATAGATCAAATACAAAACTTGACGTTTCCCTATTAGAGGTGACGCTAGAGCTAGGTTCGAAATAGCCATCAATAATGCTTACCCAAGCATAAACTCAGCCAGGACTTTCCTTCAGCATCGACGAGATCGTTGCCGGTCACTATATATTCGAATTGCGCACACCCCGCGCATCGTAAGTTCCTCTTCTCCTGAACTACACTCACCGACAAATTCGCTTATTCTCCTTTTCAACTCGGTCAGCTTAACAGCGGCTTCGATTATGTTTGTGAGATCCTACAAACGGTTTGTCATGTAGAATGCTTCGACAAGTACGACTGCCCAAACATAGACTCATCTACTTAGGCCACGTTCGATAAAGGCTAATTGTAGTTTTGGATGATTTTTGTGTTAAGTTCTTTTATATGTAGTTACGTGTCAGTTTATTATTTGTCTAATCTAACTATTAGATAATTATAAAAAAAAACAAAAACTATTAGATCTCACAAAAACTAACTCTACAACACATGTCAACTTGTAAATGATACTCTACTTACTAACCATATCTAGCTCCCTGGAACCGCATCTAAGTTGGCATGTACAATGATATTGCTATCCTTTTTTGTCCCCTAGACTAATCACTGCCTGCCGCCTTACTTGCTGGAACACTACGTGATCGAGCTTACCCGTCGCCTCACGCTTAGACCGAGCCGCTTAGATCAATCAAATGAACACACTTCAAGAGTAAAGGCATAAGCATTCCATGCATGACGCATGTGGGAGTCTTATTAAAATAATCCCACCAACAGCAAAACCGACCATTCACTCCCAGTCGAACACTCCTTCAACAACCATAAGCATTCCATGTGTGACGCATGTGCATTCCATGTGTGACGCAAGTGGGACTGTCCATAAAAGGTAATCTTAGTTCGCTTAGCTGCCTACCCCTCGACGGCCTCAAAGTGCTTGTTTGAGATCCTCTCTACTCCTGGTATAATTTGTGGGACTATATAAGTATCATCCAAAAAGAGAAATGTTTTGTTTTCTGAAACAATAAGTTTAATCTTTGTGTATTAGGATGACAATTAATATTGGATGACTTCTACTAATCTGAATAGACGGCCGGTGGCCAAAGCTAGAGTGAAAAATTCACACCCCCGTCATCAACATATTCGAAACTCCCGGCATTAGATGGTCTCGAGGGAAGCTTTTTCGATTGTCTCATCATCCAAAGACTAGATGGAGCATTCCAGTCCATCCATTTTTTCACGATATGCTTCTGCGGCCAGCAGCTTTACCCCATGCGTTTCTGGGGATTTATTTCTCAACACTCTCGAGAGCGCCCTCCAGCCGTGAATCTCGGAAGTTAACTGAACAACTACGTTTCTGAATATCTCAAAAGATATGCTGCAAGATCCAAGTTGACGGTGTTTCCGTCGACTATGAATTTTGTGTAGCGGGCGCCCCTTTAGCGGTCAGGATATTCAGACAGCATAAGAGCAATTCCTCTCTCAGCAATTAACTGAAGAAATATAGCAGTATTTTCTGGGTTAGAATCAGCTCCCAAAGTGAGAGTTGCTGCTCATATCTAACAATCTGCCGTACTTTTAATTAGTTAGTTTTTTAACTAGTTTATTTTGTTTTTAATTTTTTTCTTATTTTTGTTCGACAAGAAAGGCTTTTTGCCATAGTATTACGTTGTAATTGGTTTCCCCGGCACTTATAAAAAAAAGATGAAAATGGAATAAACGGGTAAATGACGCATGACTAATACATGAGGTGATAGGTCGAATGAAAACTAGATGATTATTTAAAACATTCATCCCCTTATTTAAGATACATTTAAACATTGTAAATGTGACTCCGAATACGTAATTTTAATTTAGTAATTTTCTATATTTAAATAATGTAATTTTATAAGATACATCAATTTAGATTTTAATATAGAGTCTTGCCATCACCCATTAGTCTTTGATAAAGAAATTTCATTAAAATCCTAGATCCCTAGAATAATACGCCAAATTTTAAATAAGAGAATTTTCACCAATATTATTTTGATAATTAAGGCTTTTGCCATTTATTAGAATAAAAATGAAACCTGCCGAGAACCGGATGTGGTTATTATATATGGGTCTCATTAAAACCTTGCTAAACAAAATCCAATGGAAAAAAGCATAGGAAGGAGAAAGAGCACCCACCAATACCTCGTTGGTTGAGTAGTGATTGAGACTGAATTGGTAGGGATAACCACGGTTCGATCCCCGCAACGGCTATTGGAAGGGGACTGGAACCTATCCGCCCAGACTCCAGAGCAACTTACATCAGTAGACAAAGACAACCCAGTCAAAGTAAATTACAATCCAAGTTAATAAGAAAACTAGGTAATCGTGCTCACCAGATATGAAAGAAAAAAAAAACAATTGTTATGTGTTGTCCACCATTGACACTGAGTTAATCCAGCCACACACAATCTTCAGTCACCCGCAATATAGCAAATGTCAACGGGTCGGGTTCGGGTCAGGTGACGCTCCACCTGATCCGTCACCCGTTTCACCCGTGGGTGAACCCGTTCACCCATTTTTTTTTCTAACATATATTTTTATTTTGTAACACCTATATAAGTTAAGTTTTTTGCTAAAAAAACATCCATATTTGTTAATAAGACATACCATATCAACTAATGTCAACAACATACTCAAAACATAGAGAAATAACCATGAAATATGTATTTTTTTTAAATATATATGTATGCGGGTGACGGGTGGGATGAATGGGTCGGGTGACCGGGTGAAAATTTCTCACCCCACCCGACCCGTTTCACCCGTCACCCGTTTTTTCGGGGTTTTCACCCTTTTAAGCGGTTGTGTGATTGGGTGAAACGGGCACCCGTTACCCATTGTCATCCCTATTAATGATGCCTTTTGATGAAGGCCGGTTTCCTACTTGTCTGCAATACCATTATTTCCATACCCACTGACACTGATTGTTAACTTGCAATCATTCTTTCTTGCTTGAAGCTCATCTATATTTCGCATCCTAATTCTAGACACATACTAAGAATCTCTTCTATTTAAACATCAGTGTTTGTAATTGTGCCATCTGGATTCCTAATAGGTGATTGATTGACTCTCTTTAGGCTTATGTCCTTGCATGCTCTGAGACAGGGGAGTTGGGAACAATTTCATTTGTATCTGCATCATTCCAGGTTTTGGTGGAATCTTCCAACTGCTTTGTCAAGACCAATGCCATAACCTGGAACTCTAGCCATTCTCCCATGATGTCCAGGTGTGCAATGGTGTTAGTCTGAATCTCATTCTTAGTCCCAAGTTTTGTTTCTTCTACAATTCTTGTGGCTTGGGGGCGTACAATTCCTCGGTCATTCCTTGGGAATTTCCACACCGGTTTACTGAAGAATTACCATTAGGCCTCCCAAATTTTTATCTTCTTGACGTTTCATTATTGCTAAGCTTGAGTGAGCCATCTAAATAATGCCAAAATCAATCCGAGTCACCAGCTTGGAGGGAGCGGCAGATTCAACAATGCAATAATCACGTAAGATGACCGCTCTCACTTTACACCTACCTAATTGTATTTAGGACTAACTATTTACGATATCCCACTTCTTCATGTTTTATGAAAAAAAAATATTTTTTACATAAATCATTTTTTTATACATATAGAATTGAGAATACACAAATGCACTAAATCTAAAGAGTATTGATTTAATAATTGGTAGATAAAAGGTTCTTCCTAAAAGAATCTTTTAGCTTAACGTTTTGTTTATTGGTAGATTAATCTATAGTTATTTTTATTTAACTATTTTTTATTTAGTTATATATTATTAAATGAGAAAGTAGCGAAGCCAAATTAATAAAGACCGGTAACTTATGAGTGTAGTTGCTAGTATGTACCACTAAAACATGAAATAAAGCTTAATACAAGGCTAGCTACCTCGTATTAGTTAAAATGTTAGCAAAAAAAATCACCGTTACAAAAGAACAATCTTGCTTAATTTTAATAATACTTTTCATCATCCATGCAACCAATCTTATGATTTACACGTTAATCTATGCATATTGGGGCACAAAGCGACACGGAAGGTTCTAATAAAAGGCAAAGGGAAAGGCCTTCCGGTTCTGCCGTTGCTGGCTGTTCATTTTGATTCTGGATAATACAACCGTAGCTCTCGTGCTTGCTGGTTCGCTTGCTACCTGCGCTTGTATCGCGTCTCTTTCCGTGTCTTCTTTTGTGGGTCGCTGAGAGATACGGAACATCTGAGAGGATTCCAAAACATATACATAGTTCGTAATTAAATCTCACTTTGTAACTAAATCCTTATGGCTGCCCACGTTTCCTTGCTACAAACCCCTCGTCTCTCATCCCGCCCATCGCTTCAAACAAAGCTCTCATCCAACAAGTTCACAACGATTCATCTCTTCTCCTCGCTCCCTTCAAGACCCACGAACGGTAATTGCGCTGAATTACCTGAAATTCTCTTTGCTCCTGATTCTTTTTCACTTTACTTCTATGTCTTACGATTGTTTGTAGTGTTGGTGTCTGTCTTGCTTCTCTCAACACATATCATCTGCTGGTTTAGGCAAATGCGCGGGTATTACTTGTTCTTCCTCTTCGAATGGGAGGGAGCCTGCTGATGATGATGATGTGAAGAACATTCAGCGCCTTCTCGAGAAGCAACGCAGGGCGGAGCTGTCCGCACGGATTGCTTCGGGAGACTTCACTGTGAAGCGAACTGGGTATTTTTTTGTGCTTCTCTCTTTTAAATGTAGATATTATTGCTCTTTCTCGGGTTATAATTATACTCATTAATTTATGGTTCTTGGTTTTCTTAGGATGTTCGAGTTCCATCAGTACTATTATTCTGTACTGGATCATCTCTAAACATTGCTGTGCTTTTTTTTGTATGATTTTTTTTGGTAGATTTTAGTAGTTTGGTTTGCAACTAATTTGAGTGCTCATCTTCTTGCTGAATGGCTGTGAAGCGAGTGGACCTGATATACTTATCCTGTGCTTTGTACTTTTGCAATTTGGATGAAGCTTTTCGTCAGTGTTGAGGAGTACCTTATCAAAATTGGGTGTGCCCCAGAGTGTGTTGGGATTTCTCTTACAGTGGGTTGAAGAACAGAAGATTACCCAAAGATACCAGAGGCCAAGGGATCCATCAATGCTGTGAGGAATGAGGCCTTCTTCATTCCTCTTTATGAACTTTATCTCGCTTATGGTGGAATTTTCAGGCTAACATTTGGTCCAAAGGTTGGATGTTTGTTATTTCATTTGGTTCCCTCTATTATGAGCATGATCTCTTGATCTTTCTCTATTTTGTTTAACATTCTCTCAGCATGTGTTTGCAGTCTTTCCTCATCGTCTCGGATCCTGGAATTACAAAGCTATATTACGCGAAAATTCCAAGAACTATTCAAAGGTTAAAGGCTTAAAGGCGATGTTATTGCTTTTCCATCTGACACACATCTCTCTCTATACATTATGAACCCCACCTTTTCTTGATCCGACCCTTCACAGGTATTCTGGCCGAAATTCTAGACTTTGTGATGGGCAAGGGGCTGATACCAGCTGATGGAGAGATATGGCGTGTTAGAAGACGTGCCATAGTTCCTGCTTTGCATATGAAGGTTAATATCTTTGATCTCATCTTTTATATGACACAGATTTCTATCTACAACAGTCATGGTGATTCTGGAGTGAAGGACCTTGACTTCAACGACAATGATTAACTTTAGATTGGATACTTTTGTGCTTTCTATCATCTTCTCTCATCTGATTACAGTATGTAGCTTCTATGATCAACCTCTTTGGCCAAGCTACTAATAGGCTTTGCAACAAGCTAGAACATGCTGCATTGACTGGAGAAGAAGTGGAGATGGAATCCCTGTTCTCTCGTTTGACACTCGATATTATTGGAAAGGCTGTTTTTAATTATGACTTTGAATCTCTGACAAATGACACGGGGATAGTAGCGGTATGTGGTGTACAAGCTCTCTGATACACTCCACACCTTGTATCCATCCCTGTTTCAATTTAGTCAGTCAGAACTTTTTTCCACCTGGAACAGGCTGTTTATACCGTTTTGAGAGAAGCAGAGGATCGAAGTGTTTCTCCCATTCCAGTCTGGGATATACCTATATGGAAAGACATATCTCCAAGGCAAAGAAAGGTCAACACGGCACTCAAATTAATAAATGATGCTCTAGATAACCTCATTGCAACTTGCAAGGTAGAGGGATTTGTTAGTTAATACTAGCGTATTTCTTCAATGCAAAACTGTAAATATTAGACCGGCTTATTTTAATTCTGAACTATATTTTTTGCAGAGATTGGTGGAAGAAGAAGATGTGCAGTTTGAGGAGGATTATATGAATGAAAAAGATCCTAGCATTCTCCATTTCCTTTTGGCATCGGGAGATGATGTATGAATTCATCAAAGTATACTGAACCTAATACAATACGCTAATAAGATTCTAGGTTAACAGATATTAAAATGGATTGTAACTTCATAGGTCTCAAGTAAGCAGCTTCGAGATGATCTTATGACAATGCTAATAGCTGGACATGAAACATCTGCAGCAGTGCTAACATGGACTTTCTATCTTCTTTCCAAGGTACAATATCATGTTCAAGGTGTTTTTCCATTGACAACCTGCAACGAGAAGATCTATGTTCTCTTGCACTATTCTTGCTTCTATTACTTTGTTAAATTTTATCCGTGATCGTCTTGGGTACAGGAACCGAGTGTGGTGGCAAAATTGCAAGATGAGGTAAATGTGTACCGTTATGTTTGAAAATGGTGGTGTTTTTACTTCAAACTTGTACTACACTACTTTTCTCTTCATATAGGTTGATTCAGTTTTGGGAGATCGATACCCTTCGATTGAGGATATGAAGAATCTTAAGTATACCACTCGAGTAATCAATGAAGTAAGATGTCAGCCTTTTCTCCCCTTTAAAATCCAGAAAATTTGTATATCCACTGCTTGAGCATCCTTTATCTGCAGTCCTTGAGGCTTTATCCACCCTCCTGTTTTGATACGCCGTTCTCTTGGAGATGATATGCTTGGAAAATATCCTATAAAAAGGTAGTAATTAATGACTTCAGAAGTAGGAAACTTGTGTTTCGTTTTATCCTTCTTGTGTTTCCATGTCAGCAGTAAACCCTTGTCCCTATCAACTTCAATTTAAAACTGCTAAGATAGAGCGATTCTGTAGGGTGAAGATATCTTCATATCCATTTGGAATCTACATCGAAGTCCACACCTCTGGGAGGATGCTGACAAGTTTAACCCTGAAAGATGGCCTCTAGATGGACCGAATCCAAATGAAACCAACCAGAATTTCAAGTATGATATATTTATCTCCACCTCAAGACCTAATTATTCCACTATTGGCATCCATATTTCTGCAAATGCATCTACTATAACTTATTCATATAAGTTCATTGAACTAAGGTGTCCAAAATTATCTTCCTACTGGTACAAAACTTCAACCAAATCCTAATGGTCAATGTTTGTCCTTAAAATGAAATATTACATTCTATTGTTGCAGATACGTTCCATTTGGTGGAGGTCCTCGCAAGTGTGTGGGTGACATTTTCGCTACCTATGAGGTAATTTTGACAACCTTTTACTATGCTGTAGAAGTTAATTCAACTGAGGGAAGACTTGTTTACCCATCAACTCATGGTCATCTCATTCGGTTGATATGCAGAATGTAGTAGCATTGGCTATGCTCATGCGTAGGTTTAACTTCCAGATGGCACCTGGAGCACCCAAAGTAAGTCATCCTGTTTTGTTATATGTGCATTTCACAAGATATTTAGCTATTTCATTTGTCTGTTTACTAATTAAGTTGGATCTACTAAGGATTAACCTGTCATCTTGACCTGAAAGACACAGATTATAGTCTCATACTACAAAAGATGGTGAAGACAAATTGACATAAGATTATAATTTTGCAGGTCGAAATGACCACAGGTGCCACTATACATACAACTGCCGGGTTGACAATGAAAGTTTCACTTCGAAATACTCAACAACCCGCAATTGTTGGGGTAGGCTCTGCTGTAAGTTTGTCGCAGTCAGAATCACAAACAGACAAGAGTGAAGTATCCACTATAAGTTCTTAAGATTCCATTTGTTGGCATTCATTTCCCACAGCTCTCTTTGGTTGAAAGGTCACAGAAAAGTTGTAAATGATGTGGGTTAGTCTTACCATTGATGATTTTCATAAAGATACTTCTATCTCGGTGATGAGGAAAAGAGCATGGCTCCTTGTTGCGTATACTATTGTAGTGCTCAATATTTTCTTAGCATGTAAAGTATATGTTATATGATGGTTTGTTCTCTGAAGTGAAATGGTGTATAGGCTGCAAATTCATTGTTCCTCAAAATTAGGGTTTTTTTGTGTAAAGTAGTACTAGTATTTCATTTTACTACAAATGCAAACAGATATTTTCTGGCACAACCCTGACCTGCAGTAATAATAAGTACAGCAATTTACTTTCCATTCCTGAAGGAGCTGACAGACAGACAAGGTACTGGGGCACAGTATAGTAAGCTTTACACTCTTCCTTTTGAATTGGTTACATCAACAGGGAGACCGCGTCACCTTATACTCATATATTGAAGATTCACTTCCTCCCGAGACATTGGTTGAAACCACTTCTTGAACAGCCTCTACAATTTCCTTTTATATCTGTATTACTCTATTATTTAGTCTGATGGAGGCCAGAACAGCCATTTCAAATGGATTATTAAGAACCAGTGACTTCATGTTTAACTAACACATTTATAGTAAAAACAACTAATTCTTTTGTCAATTTTCTAGTTAGTTTTTTTATTATTACTTAGTGTTAGAGTGTAATCGTTGTGGCGTGCGAGCTAAGTCATAAATGCTTCTATGGGGTCAATGCAATAAGCAAGCTGGTCAGGGCTTCAACCAGGTCCTTGGGGTCAAGGTTTTAATTGGGGAGATTTGGTTCATGCACCGGTTCGGTTGTTGACCATTAGGGTACATGTGATTGGGAGATGGACACATAATTAGTTTTCTTAATGATAAGGTTATTTACACCGTGTCAATTATAAGTATGACATCTTTCAAAGGGTAACTTTTAATTATTTAAAATTTGATAATATAGTTAATTGCATTCTTATAAAATTTGATAGTAGCTTTTCTTAATATATTAACATCATTTACATATACAATAACAACATTCAAGCATTAGGTTAGGTAGAGCAAGAGGTATACGAAAATAAAAATATAAAAGAGTAAAAAATAGAAATACAACCAGAATCAAAGGGAGTAGTGAGAAATCAGTTATAAGAACTAGACAAAACTTACTAAAGTATGATAGTAAAAATATCAAGATAGAAAAAAAATTGTAAAAGAAAATTGTACCCATAACAAGATAATTAAAGTAACAAAAAAATATTAAAACAAAAAATCTGTAATTGTAAATGAAGTAGTGATCATTTTTCTTTGTTACTTTAATTATGCATATTTATTAATTTAATGTATAGTTAATTTCTTACTCTTATAACTTTATATACTTTTATATGTATATATAATTATTCGTTTAATTTTAATTATCAAATAAAAACAAACCCTCCTATCCATATTATAGGGTTGAGAACTTTATTAAAAATATGATTCATTTTTACATTTTTTGTATTCATTTTTCTTCTTTTAAGCCTTTACTTTTTAAAATTATTATATTAACTTCACCCTACTTTTTTATTTTTATTTTTTGTATTTGTAGCTTTAATTATAAAAAATATACTGCCTTTTATTTAAAACAAGTTACTGGGCTAAAATCTCGTCTGGACCGCCCCACGGGGGCCCCCATCCCACATCGGGATATGAGTAGTAATGTTAATGGTTTATAAGGATACATATGGGTTGACTACAACAACAAAGCCTTCCACTTTTAAGCCCAAGTGAGGATTGAGGGCTTAAAGTGGTTAGTTTTCAAGGCTAAATGGTTTGAGAGCTTAAAGTGGTTAGTAGTAATGTCATGTGTTTTGTTGTATTTTAGAAAAAATTGTGTATTTATTGTATTAAAAAAAACGATGTATATGAGTATATCTACTACATGACAACCCTTAAACAAAAGATCACTGATGAATAATTCCTTATGTCAAACGAAAAATAATTCTTACATAATTGTTGCCGCATAATAGAAAATCAATTAGCTGAAAGTTGACATATTAATCTTTTATCTATCTTGAATGCACCTGCAAAATGAGTTTTTGTGTAGATATAAGACCAGATATATGTAGATATACATATAAATCAAAGGTAAATTGACAAGTAAACAAATTAAAAATAAATGTACCTTGTGGACTTTGAATTGTGAGCGTTTTCTTTCATAAAGCTGAAGTCGTCTATTATCTTATCAATAGAAAATGTATCAGCAATCTCCCTTTCAATATTAACAATCAAGTAGCTCCGTAGAAACTCATCAGACATACTACTACAAAGTCTAGTCTTCACAATTTTCATTGCTGAAAAGGCTCTTTCACTTGTAGCAGCTGAAACTGGAAGAGTTTTTTTTTTTTTTTAAACTGGAAGAGTTAAAATAAGACGGATTAATCTATCAATCAAATGATATATTTCCGACTTTCCAGTTTCACATAATCCCTTACATAAGTCAGAAATTGAACTTGCATTATTCAAGTCTGTGTGGCTGAGAACATCTACCTCATAGTGTTCCAACTCCTGTCTTAGATGAATTCTTTCTTGTGTGGAGAAATCAGAAGGGTAAAACTTTGTTGCCAATCTACATATGTCATTAACATCGAAAGACTGTATGAATTTCTTGGGTCCAATGAAACACTCAAAGATAAAAGCTCTGTGACTTGCTCATTAAACCTAGAGTTCAGTTCTTGCAACTGACAGTCAACAGAAGCAATAAACACAACAACTCGATAATGATGCTCAACGGTTACACTGTCTTTCCTATGATGAGAACGGATGATATCAATATAAGTTCCATTCATATCAGGGACTGGAATGCAATGACTCTCACAGAAGGAAACCACATCTTCTAACAATGGTTGCCACTTTTAATCTCTCAATTTTTGAACCAATGTCTTCGTAGTAGAAACAAGAGTCAAAGCATTACTAATATATTGTGACTTCAATTGCAGAGCTTGACAGAGCATGTCAGTTATCTTCATAATTTCCCTCATCACATGCATTGCAATCACAAAATCAAATGATAATAATTGCCTTAAAGCATAAATTGCATCACCTTTTTGAGAATATGTTGAACCATTAATGACGATGTCATCTAACACCACTCTAGTTGGGCCAAATAACTCCATCAAGCTACAATTGATTGATAATGTGAACCCCATCTAGTATCTCCTGGTCTTTGCAAAGATCTTATCTGATTCACTTTCAAGTTCTTCAATTTCAGCTAGGTGTGAAATTTGAGCAAGCTGAGCATCTTGTAGTTGATCATTCCGCTTGCAAGAAGAACCAATGACATTTACAATAAAATTAAAGTTCTTGAAAAAGGTATGTACCTCAGACACATCCTTAGATGCTGCAAAGCAACTAGACTGCAATTGATGAGCTAAACAATGCACATAATAAGCATACGTGCATTCCTTCAAAAATAGAGCTTGTAAACCATTCCACTCTCCACGCATATTACTAGCTCCATCGTAACCTTGACCTCGAATATCTTGAACATCAAGCTTATGATATGCCAAAGAAGACATGATCTCATTCTTTAAAGTCAAGGCTGTTGTGTCTTTGACATGAACTAAGTCTAAAATCTTTCCCTGGCATAACCATTCCATCAACAAACCTCAAAACAATAGCCATTTGTTCCTTTTTAGACTCATCTCTAGCCTCATCAACTATCAAGCAGAATTTTGCTTCTCCGATCTCGTCGTGTATTGCTTCTTGCACATTTTTAGAAAAAACTTGTAAAATATCCTTCTGAATGTCTGGGGATGTATACTTTGCATTTTTTGGTGCATTTTCCAATACTACTTCACCAACATCCTTGTTGTAGGATGCGAGAAGTTTGATCAACTCCAGAAAATTACCTTGATTTCTTGAATCAAGTCTTTCATCATGACCGCTGAATGCACCAACTTGAAATGTGAGCCACTTAACTGCCTCAATTGAAGTCTTCAGCGCGTAATCTGTTACTAATTACTTGCTCAGATGTTTGCTTATGTATAACAGTCTCTATATGACCTGATACATTCTTTAGATTTTCATAGCATTTCACGGAATATTTATGTGCAGACCCAGAATTCTTACCTTCATGGTTGACAAAAGGACAATCTTTACCAATATTCACTTTCTTCCAATTGTTGAATCCTTTTGTAATAAAGGTATCCGACCCACTTCCTTCAGTGGGATTTTTAGGGAAAAGATAACATGGAAAGCAAAATACAGTATCTTTTTTACCTCAGAATATTCCAACCAAAAGAAGCTTTTAAACCAAGCTGCTTGAAACTTGCGCTGACGACTAATAGGACCAGAAAATGGATAATTTGACTTTCGAAGTTGATAAGGCCCAAGTTTAATGTAAGCTCGTCTTACCTCATCCCTTTGCTCACTTGGATAATCATAAATTGGAGGTCGTAAGCCAGGATCACGAATCAAGGAATCAATATTGAAAGGCTCTAACAATTCAATATTTTCATATCGAGCTGATTTGAAAGACGGCTCTCCCTCATGAAAAGATTGACTAGGAGGATTTGATGTATCAATTGGCTCATTATCGCTTCGTAATTGTTGTGTATCAATTTCGAGACTTCTCTTTGGCTTAAAAAATGAATCTATTTTTCTTACTCTCTTCATAATGAATCTGAAAAACATAAACGATGTTTACATAATAAGTCATAATGAAATAGGTGATTATCACAAGGATTATAAATTTTCATTATATAAATATATTAGGAAGTATTTTATAACAAAGCAAACCAACCAATTCACATAAAATAATATACACACAAAACCTATTAAAACATATTATCACAAGTATAATCAATTACTAAAAATAGTTATAATATTTGCTTATTATACTTAAATTCAATCTCTAAATTTAAAGAAAAAACCACTCATAATTAACTTCTAAATTCTAAGAAAGAAAAAAAAAATAAGATAGTTACACCTTAAACACGAACCGCAAAGGACTAACAAAGAGAAAAAAACTAAATCAAAAATAATTTAATCGGTCAATGATTTGAATATCTATTCAAGAAAGAAAAAAAGTGAGACCTTTTTGTATGTAGAATCGTAGACTCCTGTGTTGAAAAAAGAAATAGTTCAGACTTCGGAGAAGACTGCTGCACTCCGCTGCTGCTTTCTCTAAACTACTTGTCGATCTCTCTTAAACTAATATAATGCCTCCTACTCCTCTATTTCAATAAATAATATTTTATTTCTCCACTTTATCTCAGTTCTGTTGCCCGTAAATCAAGTACAAAGATATATAAAAATTTCTCTCACATATTTACCAGATACCCCTAACTCCGCCTCTGTATGTAATACCTTCATACCACATCGGGATATGAGTAGTAATGTGAATGGTTTATAAGGATACATATGGGTTGACTACAACAACAAGGCCTTCCACTTTTAAGCCCAAGTGAGGATTAAGGGTTAAAGTGGTTAGTTTTCAAGGCTTAATGGGTTGAGAGCTAGGTTGTTGGACGGTTACCCATATGAGGTTTACACGGTCGGCCTGGGGCTATCCGGACCAAAGAGAAATTTGTGTGCTGAAATCAGCCCGACCGCCCCACAGGGGCGGTCGGACTAGAGACCAATTTGCGTGTAGAATTCAATCTCGATCGCCCCATAGGGGCGGTCTCCCGGGGCGGTTCGAATGAGCTTTTACCTATGTTATAAACAAAATGGTATAAGTTCACCTATATTATCAAAATGCTCTATAAAGTGGTGAAATAGGTCAATAGTTGCATGAAGTAAAGGTTGTAACACCCCATATGAGCAACTGTCCAACAACCTAGCTCCCAAGCCATCCGGGCTTGAAAACTAGCCATTTTAGGCCCTTAATCCTCACTTGGGCTTAAAAGTGGAAGACCTTGTTGTTGTAGTCAACTCATATGTATCCTTATAAACCATTCACATTACTACTCATATCCCGATGTGGGATGGGGGATTACAAAGGTAAATAGAGACCTTATAATTACATTATTTCACCACTTATCAAATTCATCATTGAACTAAGAAAACTGCAAGGCCAACTCTTGATATCTCAGCTAGTGCTTTAGGGTCAAAAGTTCGCATAGGTGGGATCCCTGTACCACGAAACTTAGCATGCCGGGTTGTACTCACTCACAGAC
Source organism: Limonium bicolor (assembly GCA_023374045.1). Classification (NCBI taxonomy): domain Eukaryota; kingdom Viridiplantae; phylum Streptophyta; class Magnoliopsida; order Caryophyllales; family Plumbaginaceae; genus Limonium; species Limonium bicolor. Next base: position 56,356,928 of record CM041778.1, read on the forward strand.
TAACATCGAACATCACAACTGGAGACCCCATACCACATGTGAAACGACTTATAATATTAAAGGACTCAAGGTCCCCTCGAAGGCTCCCTCTACGGTGACACTCGAAGTGCTGAACCGAGCTATCCCTTGTAGCCAAGTCCACTACCATTAATGCTTGTCTAAAATGTAGGCAAACAATCAAGAACCATAAATATGTGTGAATACGTTAGGAGTGTCAACACTGGATACGTCGCACCACGTCTCCACCCTTTTCTATAGCTCAACTCACGCCGAATCGTAAGATGCCGAATCGTAAGATGACTCTGATGTGTAATACTTTGCACCTATCGTGACGGAACTCGAACAACTAGGACACCCTTTTGTTGCTTCGTGCCTATGATCCCAGTAGCACTTGCAAACCAAAGGCCAACGTTAGGCACCACATACCCAAACTGTTGGAGTCATTGCCAAGTTTCCTTTGCAGCGTGCAAACCTAAAGGTGTGCCAGCGTGCAAACCTAAAGGTGTGCCCAATTCTTGTTAGGCCCGAACAAATTCCTCCATTATTTAAGGAGTAAACATGATTAATAAAAAGTTTAACATGATTTTCAAACAATTCACCGTCCACTACATTTAACTTCATAAATTAGCTAAATACTATGACTTTAAATCATCATTACTAGTGGCAGATAGAGGTTATGAGTTGGGGGGTTGTAATAAAAAGTTATTAGTGTTATAGCTTTATTTATATAAGTAGTAAAAAGTAATATATAAAATGATGTAGTGGAATTTATTTTGTATTATAAACATTTGCAATCTTTTTTTTTTCAATATGTTTCATTTGACTTGTAGTAAAATTTTTAGATATAAATATATCCTATTTATTTGTGATTTTGCTAAAATTTATTCTTTTTCTTCATTTATTTAGCTATTTTGTCTAACAAAAAATCTTGCGTATAAAAAAGGATTAATTAGAAACTGAATCACTCAAACTAATTACGATTAGCTTAAGGATCAATTTAATAATTTATTGATTGAAAAAAAAAATCAACCAAGTCCCCACAAGTTTAGGTCCGCCACTGCATATCTAACCTGTTTATCTAGGGTTAGGGGTGACAATGGGTTGGGTTCGGGTCAGGTGAAGCTTCACCTGCACCCACCTGTTTCACCCGAACCTGGCCCTTCACCCATTAAGGTTCACCTGAATCCAAACCCGCGGGTGAAACAGGTGGGTCGGGTGATAACGAGTGAGATTTTTGTGTATATGTTTTTATAGGCTTCGTTCGGCAGCCGCATAAATATGGTATAAATCTGGTAGTTCTGGGGTGGTCCCGCGTGGGTCCCACGTGGGTCCTACGTTCTACTCCAATAATATACTGCCACATAAAAACAACCATAAAACAGCCAGACCAAAACAACCACAAAACAACCATACCGAACGCAGCCATAATTTTTAGAAAAATTAGAGGTTGATTGTAAATTTATAGTAACTTTTGGGAGCAAAGTGTAATTTATATAAATTTTTTGTGAGTTTGACTGAAATTTTAGTAAAAGTTGAGGAGTATTATCATATTTTTTGAAGTTTTTTTAAATAAAACTGTAAACGGGCAGAGGCGGATTCAAAGGGGGGCGGAGGCACCGGCCCCCCGCGAAACTTTTGAAAATTTGTCAAATGCTCTTATAAATTTTTGAAAAAAATGCAAAATGACATAATATTTTAAAGAGTGAGTGTCAAAAAAAATTTGCCCCCCAAGACAAAGCTCCTGGATCTGCCACTATAAACGGGTGATATAACCGTCTCACCCGTCACCTATTTTTCACCTGTTTATTTTAAATTTTCACCCATTTATATGGATCGAGTAAACAGATAAATCGATTGACATTGACACCCCTATATTTATCCCATTTAATCCGATTCAAACAAAACATTTTGACAGCCTATTTTATTTTTTTTAAAGCACAATTCTGATAGTATAACTTACGAGAACCGCCGGTCTGGAATCTAGACCTATAGTCACATGTCCAATACCATCTCAATTATCTGACCTTAATTATGTAAAAATATGATTTATGTTCTTTACATATCATTAGTTATAGAGACGGTTGACGTAAAACCACTGGCGGAAACTTAACGGCAGCCATGCAGGGGGGAGTGTGGGGTCCACCTTGACGACTAACACGCAACCACGCGCCACTTTTAGGTAGAGAGAGATCATGGTTGAACTTGAATAGAGGAGGAGGAGGAGGTGCGAAAACTCTCACGGGGCGGGACACGCGTACGGGTCTCTTGGCTGATGGCAATAGAGAGCGCGCGACTTCCAATGAGATGGATGGACCCACAATGGATTGACCAGTATTCTTTGTTTAATTTTCTCAAATTATAAGCTGGACTACTACTATTAAAGATCACTAAATACATACCCATGTTAATATCGCATATCATATGGACTATTTTATTTAATTTTAAATTCTTTTTTTTATTCTTTTTAGTAAAAGCAAGAATGCGTTTTCAGAATTCGTTCTCTGTTCGTCTCTCTCTTTTTTCTTTCTCTCATCTCTCTCACTCTGTAGTCTTTAATTAGCAACAACAACAGCAGTCCCTCTTTTTCCTTCTCTCTTCTTCTCCTCTATAAAGTGACAAAATTAAATGGTGGTGTGGAAGAAACGAGAACCGAGAAAAGGAAAGACCATCTCTGGACATATACAGATAGATAGAGAAAGGGAGGGAGGAGAAACGAAGAGGGAGACTGCTGGCGGTGTTGGAGTTCTTCTTTTTCTGTGCATCGTCTCGTCCTCTTCTTCAGCCTCCTTTCTTTTCACCTTTGTTGAAGATTCCGGGGTGAGTGCACAAACTATTCTTCCTTTTCTGTTCATTTATGCTCTTGGTTTGTGTAATTGTTTCTTCACATCTTCCCGTTTTCGCTTGAGGATTTTGTGGAGCTTTGTTTTTGGTTTGCTGCCTATGTTGTTGTTTTACCTTTGTTTTTGGTGGTTTATTCTAATGATTTTTATGAGTAAATAGTCGTTAAAGGCTGTGAGTTTTTTTATTTTATTCTAAAAATCATGAATGTGAGATGAATATTTCCCCTGTGGTGATTGTGTGCGAAAATTAGAACTCTTAAGTGAATTTTTGGGGGTTATGTAGGGATTGGCTATTTCCAAGGGTTGATTTGAAGTGTTTTAATCAACAATGTATGTGTTGAATGTCTTGTTTTGGATTCCTCTTAGTGGTGGTCTGCTCACAGCTGACATACTATGTTTTTTTAACTTTGTATCACCTGTTGTTTGGAGATATACATATATGTAATGTAGCCCTTATGCTGCTCAAATTTTAATTCTAGTTTCATGGGTGTGCAGCTGCAGAGCAGAACTTTATTACTAGGTGCTGCTAGCTAGATTTCAATGATCTAGAGTTGTTCCAAAGTTATTTTATTACATCTCGACTCTTGTAGTGTGCGTTGATGATATGAGGCTATATTGTGTCTACTAGTGTGTTGTCTGAGGTATTCAAACAAGAGGCTTGAAAAGTTAGAATGGAAGAAATGTATCACTAGTGCGGGAAAGACGTACAAAAATGGCAAGTTAATGTGACTTCTCTTCTTTCATTTATTGTGGATGAAAAGTATAGCTTGTGGTTTAAATAATCAGCTCATAAATGGTCTCTTTTTTATGATTTATGCTTTCTCATATCTAGGAGAAATATGAATGCTTGCGTGCTGGATCCTGAATTTGGTATAACCAGTTCATCAGACAAGAGATTCAAGAGACATACGAGTATTAAATGTTCTTCCAAATATGTGAAAACTGTTGTTAATCAAGCTGATGAGTAATGTATGTGTCATGCTGTTGTCATTATGTAGGCTCTGAAGCTAGTGTTTTCAAAAGAAAATGCCGTTAAGGAAGAATTTCCTTCAAAGATTGAGGGTGAAGGTGTACCATGCTTGCTTGCATTTTGTTCTTTTGGTTCTCCGCATCCTTACTGTTTATCCCCTTTGGACGTTGACTTGTTGAAGAGAAGCTGTTTTTGTCAAACGTATATAGTCTTGCTACACAATGGTCCTGTGTACAACTTCTCGCAAAATCCATAAGAAATTTGTGCCCAAGGCTCAGAAATATGTTTCTATTGTTTGTCATCTTTTAATATATACAGGAATTTTTCTTTTAGCCATTTGTAAGTCTTAGTGATGTTTTATACCTGTCGGTGTGCATACTGATGATGCATGCTTAACCAATCAAAATGTTGTGTGTCATTCAAAGAAACAGTCAAGTAGCATATCAGCAACAAAACATTTAGTGAAAAATAGGAGGAAAAAGATAGAGATCAAAGAGGTGTTTTGGTGGATGCTGTTGGAAACGAAAGAGACATGATTTGGGAAGTGTTGAAAGACACAGGGAAAATTTGAGTTAATGTAGGTACATGTCGGGCCTGTTCTTTGGATAAGTTTTTGGTTTACAAAGCCTGGTTGTATCTTAACCTCTGATGCATAGCATCAAAGATATTATTCCGTCAGATTTGCTAAGGGCATCACGCCCAATGCCTATATCTGATGTACCTCATCTTTACAATTATTGACTGATAATGCAGTTTTGGAGCCAATTTATCATCTCATATTTGTGTTATCTCTGGTTGATGATTCCGGGGTGTTTACTTTCTGAGTACTCTTTATTACTCTTGGTGATGTATTACGGTTGTTGCATCCATAGATATTAGTTGTAGTTATGGGTTGTTCATCTGATTTAGAATGTCAGTTGCATGTCCCATGTAGATTCATCATGATTGAAATGAAACCTTTAACTTCAAATTTGAGTGACATATTTAGGTTGTCTACAGTATGACTATTTCCAATTTAACAGTTCGGATTTTGTTTAAGTGGCTAATTTAAAGTTTTCTTAGTGTGTAAATATTAATATTTAAAAGCTGAGATCCATGGTATGCTAATTTTCAGATTGTCACTCTATCAACTGTTCCGAAGAAGTTTAAAGAAGCCTCATTCTGCTCAGATTTTAATTGTTAGTTCCAACAAAAATATCTGGACCGCTGAATAATTTTCTAAAAACCTGCCCACTTTATTGCAAAGTTGGGTTTTTAGACATCAAATGAAAAAGACCCAGGTGGCATTCTCTGTGGGCTTGATATCTGTTAACATCGTCAGAGTGATGGGAATTTAATTGAAGCCATGCAACATATCAATGGGAAAAGAGGGAGATGGATAAGTGATGAAACATGTGCGGAGAAGTAATAAAATCCACATCCATATAACTGCTTCTCTTGTTTTTGTGGATAAGAAAGTGGGATAAATATATGTTGCAGTAAACATCCTGGATGTTTCCTTCTTATGGTTTGTGCATTCTCTTTGTTTGGATGGAAGAATGGCAATGAATTCTTAGGCCCAAAAAATTCAATATTAGAAGTGATATTCAGACAAATGTGAAAACAAGGTTAATGTGGCTGACTGATGTATGTGATCTTATAACTGAGAAGAAAGAAAAGTATTGTTTTTGAGTCGCTTGCATTTGCTTTGTGGCTCTTATCCTCTTTCTTAGGCAACAATGTCAAAATGTAAACTTTTTCTTTATGCTGTAGTTACAATAATGTTGTCTGCTCATCATCTCAAGATTCAATATTAGGACTAGAGGTTTTTTCACTTCTAGTCGTCTTGTGCTACGACTATTATCAAACAATTTGCTACCGGTGCGAAGTTCTCTATCTAAGTCTTTAGGCTGATTCTTTCTTTCATGTGGCTCTACCAAGTTTTCAAATGCGTGCATCAGGCGCGTGCTTCACATTATTGTCGATGCACTTAGTAGGAAGCATCTGATGCATTATGCCTTGTGCTGTCGGTGATGCGAATCTGATGCGCACATTTTGTTACCATGTCTCGCATCATACACATCTGGGACAGAAGCCTCAAAGTTGGGTTTTGTTGGGGTTTTACTGACAGAACTGGTGCAAATGTCTTATACTTTTGGTCCTTTCTTTAGGCCTTGGTCCTTTTTAGGCCTTGTCCTTTCTTTAGGCCTTGGCCCTCAGAAGACTTTTAGCTTTTGACTAATCTGAATTCTGATCCTTTTGCCTCAGACTCCTAGACTAGTGGATCTTTTTTTTTGTGGATAGTTGATCACTTGGCTAATCATAGACGTCTCTGCCAACATGTATGACACGTGATCTTTTTGGATTCCTTTTGGTGGTTTTATCACTGTGTATCCATGTCTAGAAAAATGGATGATTATATATGGTTGGTTTAAACATTAATGATTATTAAGGCTTTGGCCTAATAAATCTTGTCTTCGTATATGTGTGTAAAACTGTTAGAAATGTGATCATTTTAGCCTCATACCTTTAGTGTTTATATCAGGATCACTATCACTAAGGTACATGTGTTTTATTCAATTAAATTTTGATTTTATACTTATGTCACGTTTATGCTTATCTTGAGGTTTAAACTGTCTGTTGTGTACATGATGCCCATGCATCATTGCATTGCATATCACGCATCTAACTGATCACATCTGTGTGCATCTTGCATTTAACAATGGGGGTTCTTCCTATGTGGGTGACAAGTGTCTTGCATATGAATTTTTTTTGTCTTGCGAAGTTTTAACTCTCCATCTTTAACTTTTCTTCCAAGAAGCTTTCAGCCTTGTATCAGTATGTGTCATTGGCTTGGAATTGATAATGTGAAGAGTTCTGTCCAGTAGTCCATTAAGCTCTTCCGTTTATGAGCTTGTGAATCAATAACTTCCTTTCTCATATATGATTCTTTTTAACTTCTGGTTTAACATGTTTTAGAAACATTTTGACAACATTAATTTGTTCCATAAAGAACATCCGGTTGATTTTGAGTATTTTCAATCATTCTGACATATTATGGAGAGCACCTCTTTGTCACCCTATTAACCAATCAATAACTTTCCTTTCTCGTATATGATTCTTTTTAACTTCTGGTTTAACATGTTTTAGAAACATTTTGACAACATTAATTTGTTCCATAAAGAACATCCGGTTGATTTTTGAGTATTTTCAATCATTCTGACATATTATGGAGAGCACCTCCTTGTCACCCTATTAACCCTCTCAACCTTTCCTTTCCTTTTCACAGCTGTTGAACCGCCACCGTTAGTCTAGGAAATAGTGCATTATTATTTCTGTAATTAATTAGGTTCTTATGTTTTTCAGCATGTAATTAATTGTACCTGTTCAGTTATTTATATTTCTTAGATGGACACTTCCAAGGTGTCTCTTCCCTTAGGTTATCTAGACCCTTACATACGTGCCTATGAATATAGGACTGTATATCTCATTTCTGACACAGTAAACTACATGGTATCAGAGCCTTGACCTACCCTTTCCTCTTTCCGGCTGCTGCCAGCGCTTCTTCATTCTATCCCTAAACACTGCAGCCTCTTTAATATCTGGTTATGCTTCCAGCTCTATATCTCCAGCACCGAACCTTTTCTTTCTGAGCACCTTTGCCCCATCTTGGTGTTCTTTTCTCCTGTGGTGCTCTCAGTTCACCTCTCTCCCTAGTGCATCTCCAATCTTCTTGCACTAATTCTATCTTCTAGGTGTCTCCACCCTCTCTTTATTAATCCAGTGTGAGTCTCTCCACTAAGGATTAAAAATGTCAAAGGAAGATACTTCAATTCTGCATCAAGTCACCCATACCACTCCACCATTGTAAGTGCTGCTGCTGCCCTCACACTTCTGAAGTTCGACCTACCCCCGGTCCATTCATCCTATCATCTTAATGGATCAAACTACCTTGGTTGGTCCAACTGGTGAACACTCTTCTCCGTGGCAAAGACCTTGATGATCACCTTACAAATCAAAGCCACCAGAATGGGACAATGATGCTGAGTGGCAGAAAATCATGTCAATATTCGTGCCTGGTAATGGAACTCTATGGACCCAAATATAGTAGCACACGTCTTTATCTAGATACTGCAAAAGAAATTTGAGATTTGATACAGCAATCCTACTCTTCATCCCAAGACGGTGCCTTTGTCTATGATTTGTGGCTTCAAACCTTAACTCTCAAGCAAGGTACTCGATCTGTCACAAATTATGCTTCTCATCCAGCGGCGATGGCCCGAACTTGATCAGTACCAAACCTTTACTTGGTCACGTGCTGCTGATGCCACTCATCACTAAAAGTATCTGAATTGGCAGCAGCTGTATTGTTTCTTATCCGGCCTAAATCCAGAATATGATCAGGTTCGTGCTCAATTCCTTAACAACACTCCTCTTCCAGCTTTGCCCTCTGCCATAGCTATTGTAAAAACATGAAGAGAGCAGACACAACATCATGTTGGACATTAGGACAGTGGACAACACAACTCTAGCTGCTTGCTAATACAGCTTCTACTAAGACACCTAAAGAAAAGAAGAAAGGTGGTGTGATCATTGTAAGCAGTCTAATCACAGCATTGGTTAATCCTGGAAGTTGTATCCTCTCCTACAGATAAGCAAAAAGGTCAAGGTAAACATGGTCCTAGTGATGGACGCACCAATTTCTGCCTCTTCTACATATGAAAACTCTGCACCCTCATTTGTGTCTCAAGAAGAAATACAACAACTTAGAGCAATCCTGCAATCTCTTTAAACCCTTAATGATTCTGGTCATTGCTCTCTTGCTCTGCAAGCTACACCCTCTACCAATTTTTGTCTTAATGCTTCAGAACAGTCTCCACATTCAGATTGGATCTTGGGTTCAGGTGCTACCTCACATACGAGCTCTACCTCATCTTTACTTACACATTATCATCCTTTCTAATGGCACGCCTACACGTGTTGCTGGACACGGCAATGTCATACTTTCTAACCAACTACTTTTGAAAAATACCTTACATGTTCCCAAAGTATGTCGATTAAAAAAGGCTCTCTATGGCCTCAACTCAACTGGTCCCCTTGAGCTTGGTTTGACCGATTCATCAATGTTGTTTGAGTTGCAGGTTATAGACAAAGTTAGGACGATCATACGTTGTTTTTCAAAGATTCTCGCAAAGGGGCAGTCATTATCCTTCTTTGTTGATGACTTCATTGTTACTGGTAATGATTCAACAGAGAGACAATGTCTTGAAAATTAGCTCAAATCAAAATTTGAGATGAAGTCTCTTGGCTCTCTCAAATATTTCCTTGGAATTGAAGTTGTTAGGTCATCTCAAGGCATCTTTATCAGTCAACTATAGTATATCACAGACCTTCTAAGTCGGACAGGCAAGAGTGGGTGTCAACCAGCTACTTCACTGCTGGATCTCAATCATAAGATTGGTAGTGCTCACGATGAGCCTAAGGTTGATTCATCTATGTATCAGCGTTTGTGTGGTAAGTTGATATAACTTTCCCATACTAAACCTGATATTTCCTTTGCCATAAGTGCCTTAAATCAGTTCTTGCATGACCCAAGAAAACCGCATCTAGAAGCTGCCTATAGGGTTCTACACTACTTAAAGGGGACTCCAGGTCAAGGGATCTTGTCAAAAGAGGGGGGAACAGCTAACTCTTCAAGCCTTATTTGATGCTGATTATGGTGGCTCTTTGGCTGACCGACGGGCCACTAAAGGGTTTTGTGGTTCCTGGTAGGAAATCCTGTGACATGGAGAAGCAAAAAAACAAAATGCTGTGGCTTGATCCTCAGCAGAATCTGAGCTGAGAGCTCTTTCACATGGTCTATGTGAGCTTCTTTGGATCAAAATTATTCTATATCATTAACGAATCAAATGGAAAGGTTCCATGGAGTTAAGATGTGACCATAAGTCTACAATCAGCATAGCTCACAATCCTGTCCAGCGTGATCGAACCAAGCACATTGAGGTTGACCGGCATTTCATCAAGGAGAAGATTGAAGGAGATCTAATTGATCTAAGCTATATCCCCTCTGAAGAGTAGATTGCAGATGTGTTTACTAAACCTCTCCATAGGTCTAGATTTCAAAATCTTATCTTCAAGCTGGGCATGTAAGACTTTTACAGACCCAGCTTGAGGGGGAGTTTAGAACATGCACCATTAGTCTAGGAAATAGTGCATTTATTATTTCTCTTAATTAAGTTCTTATGTCTGTCCAGCATGCAATTAATTGTTCTTGTTCAGTTATTTATATTCCTAATCAGACACTTCAAGGTGTCTCTTCCCTTAGCTTATCTAGACCCTTCCATATCTGCCTGTAAATATAGGGCTGTATATCTCATTTCTGATCATTAAACACTGAATAAACACCGTGAACTGCTGCAGCTTTGTAAAACCAGATCTATACTCTCCACTAGAGATGTGTAGGTTCTGATGATAGATATGGTCAAAAAATAATAATTACATCATTAGGGTAAATTCTCATTTTGCTAGCTGTTACCCAGTTGAATATACCGATTGAGGCTTATGTAGACTAAAGAGGCAGATATGCTACTGTCATCCTAATCTCATTTTTCTCCAAACCAGATCTATACCAGTTGAATATATCGATTGGTCTGCAAAAACCAAAAAGTTGATACAGGGAATGTAAAAAGTTGGTTACTGCGTTGGGTTCTGATTTGAATATCCTAGTTTTAAATATGGTGTCTAAGTTAAACTTACTCTTAACCATTGAAATGAACCCTCACTTTTGTTTCTCAAATCCACGAAATCCTGAACTTTGTCAAAATCTTATCTCTTCCGTTCCAATTCTTCAGCACACATACAAAGATAACAAGTGTGTGTTTTCTGCATGAACTTCACAATTTTTTGGTGCTATGCCTATGATTGCAGGCTCACCATGGCCATGTACACTGGCAATTTTGTCATTCTGTGCCAGTTACTGATGGGGAGGAAGATTGGCCGCTCTAAGTTCTTGTGGTGTTGATATGCGTTGGGTGTGTTACTTGTGTTAGTGCGTGTGGCTATTTATTGTGTGACTTATGTTTGTTTGGGTGTGTTGACCATATTCAGGTCGTGTTTGTGATGAACAGTTATGACCTCGGTGAATTTTGGGGTCTTTCTCATGTCCACCATCTTAGGTTTCAAGTCTCCTTCAAGCTGACATGCTAACCCACTATAACACGCCCACCTACAGCCATACCTCCACTACCCTGCCCGCAACCTTAATTACCAGTTTCACAGGTGTGTGATGTTTTGTTCCCAACAGTACTCTCAATTTGTGAAGAAAACAATCTGCAAAGAGAAATGAGAATTAAGGTTAGTTTTAATTTGGGAAGAAAACAATCTGCAAAGAGATGAGAATTAAGGTTAGTTTTTAGTTTTGGTTTGAAAGCAAGCTATTAAGGAATTCTAATTGAGCAATAGTTTGAGATATTGATGTCAAAGAGGGAGACAGTTTGGAGAAGAGATTTGGGAAGCAAGGATTACAGTAGAAACCCTTAGTGTTTGATTTCTCCCCCTTCTCATCTTCATCGCTCTACCCATCTGCTTTCTGTCTCCCTTGTTTCACATTGCTGTGTGCTCACTGTTGCACTATGCTTCAGTCTGGATCTTTGCAGTTTTTGTGTCTGTACGCAGTGTTCTGTATGGTTAATGTGAAAATCTGAAGCAAATTGTTATTGATCTGTGTTAAGTGAGATTCTAAGTAGCTGATTATGGTATCGACAACTTTGCTCTCATGAAACCTCATTTCTTTGAGTTAGCTTGTGATGCGTTTCGAGGACATCAACCTCCCAAGCCTCAATGTGAGGAAACTTTTATTAATTTCCAGATACTTCCAACTCATCCGCTTCTAACATAAGTAGCCGGCAACTCAGTAACCAACTCCAACAAGTTGCTAAACTACTACAGAAAGTACTAACAGAAAGACAGCTAGGATAGGAGCAGTACAATTACAAACTAACCCCTCCTAACATACACTTGACCAAAACGCTTATTAAAAGCAGGCGTAACATCACCCCCCTCCTGGACTAACACCTTGTCCTCAAGGTGTAAATTGGGAAACTGTTCCTTGAGAACAGAAAACAACTTCCCAAGATGCATCAAAATCAGGTGAATCCTTCCAACGAACCAGAGCCTTAGTTCTTCATTCTCTCGCTGTCTGTAATCCAGAATTTCAGCTGGCTGTGTACTTGCAACTCAAGTTCACTAGTAAGCCCGGAGGCAGCTGAGAGCAACTGGGAACAGAAGGAGGAAGGGCCTTACGAAGTTGGGACACATGAACAGTAGGGTGTATCTTAGCAGAAGAGGGAAGTAGAAGCCTATACGCCACTGCACCAACTTGTGCCTCAATCTGAAAAGGCCATAGTACGGGGGCTTAGCTTGGCGTTCCTCTTCTTCGTGAGAGATTTGTCTTTGTAAGGATGAATCCTCAGGAAAACCCAGTCTCCACCGCAAACTGAACTGGTCTCCGATGGGAATCTGCCTGTTTCTTCATCCTCTGCTGTGCTTCAGCAGATTAGCCCTAAATTCATCCAATAAAATGTCTCTCTCAGAAAGTAGCTGTACATCAACTTCATTAATCAAAGAACCCAAAGGGCTGTACCGAAGTAACACTGGCGGGTCACGACCATAGACTGCACGAAATGGGGGGGTAGTGCCTAGGCTCTGCTGAAATGTTGTATTGAACCAGAATTCTGCCCACGGTAGTGCTTGCAGCCACAGCTTGGGCTTTTGGTAAGAAAAGCATCTTAGATAATCTTCAAGACATCTGTTTACCACTTCAGTCTGCCCATCAGATTGCGGGTGGTAAGCAGAACTCAATTTAGTTCCAGCCAAACGGAACAACTCCTTCCAAAAGTGGCTGAGAAAAACTGGATCTCTATCAGAAACGATCGACTTAGGAAATCCATATAATCTCACCACCTCTTTAGCAAAAACTGCTGCAACATCCTTAGCTGAGTAAGGGTGACTCAGCGGTAAAAAATGCGTGTACTTGGAGAATCGATCCACCACTACTAACACAATATCCACCGTTCTGATCCTAGGCAATGCAGTCACAAAATCCATCGAAATATCCTCCCAAATTCGGTCCGGAATGGGCAAGGGCTGGAGAAGACCCGCTGGAGACAAGGCGCTGTACTTCACCCTTTGACACGTATCACAAGCGGCTACAAATTGTTTGATGCAGGAGCGCATTCCCTTCCAGTAAACTACTGCAGAAATTCTCTTGAAAGTTCTCAAATAGCCAGAATGACCACCAGAAGGAGTCTCATGAAATTCCTTTAAAAGTGTGGGCACCAAATGAGACGTACTTGCTATAACAAGTCTGTCTTTGTAAAATAAGTGGCCATGCTTCAGACAATACCCAGGATTGCTTTCAGGTGAGACAAGTAATTCTTGCACAATCTTTCTCAACGCTGGATCTTGATTAACCTCTGCATCAACTGTTCCCCAACCCTCAAACAGAACAGCGGACATAGGAAACAAAGAGGAGTTCCCCTCAACTCGAGACAAAGCATCAGCAGCCGCATTCTCCCTCCCGGGTCTGTAACAGATCTCAAAATCAAATCCCAGGAGTTTAGTAACCCACTTATACTGATCCTCGGACATCAGCCTTTGCTCCCAAAGGTACTTCAAGCTCCTCTGATCAGTTCGAATCACAAAATGCCTACCCAACAGATAGTGCCTCCATTTCTGAACAGCGAAGACTACCGCCATCAGTTCCTTCTCATACACCGATTTGGATAGTGCCTTAGAAGAGAACGGTTGGCTCAAAAAGGCTATAGGCCGTCCATGCTGCATAAGCACCGCACCGATACCCCTACCCGACGCATCTGTCTCCACCTCAAACTGAGAAGTAAAATCAGGAGAGGCAAGGACTGGGACCGAGGAAGAGGAAAGAGCAATTTCAGCTGCTCAAAAGCCACCTGGCAGCTTGGTTCCAACTGAAAGTGTCCTTCTTCAGAAGCAGTGCAGTGAGAGGGGCAGCAATCATCCCATAATGCCTCACAAACCGTCTATAATACCCCGTCAGTCCCAAGAAAGCACGCAACTCCTTTACTGTGCGAGGAACAGGCCAAGACAACATGCATTGAACTTTTTCTGGATCAACTTCGACACCAGCACCAGAAATTATATGCCCCAAATAATCTATCTTGGACTTAAGAAAACTGCACTTCTTCAAATTAACTCGCAATTGATTGGCTGACAGAATAGAAAGTACCTCTTTCAAGTGGTTAAGATGCTCCTGCACACTCCTGCTGTAAACGAGAATATCATCAAAAAAGACCAGAACTGAATGCCGAAGGAGTGGCTTGAAGATGTGATTCATTAGAGACTGAAATGATGCTGGAGCATTCTTAAGCCCAAAGGGCATAACCAAGAACTCATAGTGTCCCTCATGAGTCCTAAACGCCGTCTTAGAAACATCCTCATCCTTGACTCGAATCTGATGGTAAAGATTTTAAGTCCAGCTTGGAAAACCACAGGCTCCAAACAACTCGTCTAACAACTCGTCAATGGCTGGCAAAGGGAATTTATCTGGAATCGTTATATCGTTCAAGGCACGGTAATCCACACAAACCTCCATTCCCCAGATTTCTTCTTCACCAACAAAACAGGACTAGAGAAAGGGCTGTTACTTGGTCGAATAAACCCCGCTGACTGTAATTCTTGAACGATTTTCTCTATCTGATTTTTCTGGTAATGAGGATAACGGTAAGGTCTGATATTAGGAGGGACGGAATTAGGCTTAAGAGGAATGTGGTGGTCATGAAAGCGTGTAGGAGGCAATGTTTCAAGAGGCAAAAACACATCAGGATAAGCATCCAACACCAACTGCAGTTCCTGATTATGCAAACCGGAATTGTCATCACCCAAAACCGAAAGCTGCTGTTGACTATCCAGGTAACAAAGCCATCCAAGACCACCATCATTCAAAGCCCTCATAGTAGACTTGAGTCCACTTTCAGCAATCGAATAAGTAGGATCTCCGACCAACTGCACATCCACGCCCTCCCACTTAAATTGGATCATCAACTTGCTCCAATTAGTACGAGTATCGCCCAAGGAAGCCAACCAACTGAACCCCAAAATCATGTCCACACCAGCTAACTCAAATGGTAGACAGTCAACCACAAACACCGCTCCCTGTAAACACAACCGCAAAGCTCTACAAATACCAAGCTTGGGAATTGTTTCACCATTCCCAATCGTCACCCCAAAACTAACAGACTTATCCACTTCTAAATTCAAGCTTCTGGCTAAACTTTCACTAATGAAATTATGGGAAGCACCACTGTCAACCAGAATAAGAACAGTTTACCTGCCAATTCGCCCACCAACTTCATTGTTTTCTGAGTCGGAAAACCAACCGATGATAGTTGTGAAAGTTCAGCCCTTAAACCATCTCCCGTATTACAGATATCCTCAGCGACCGGACTAATCTCAAAAGCAGTCTCACTGCCGTCATCCCCTTCAGTCAACAGAAGTTGCAATCCAGCAATCTTGCAACGGTGGGAGGAATTCCACTTATCACCACAACGATAACATAATCCCTGTGCCCGCCGCCGTTGCATCTCCTCCTCTGAAATGCGCCTGAAACGGTTGGCAGCAGTCGAAGCGGTACTTGAGGCGGTGGAAGATTGAGGGGACAAATTAGGAATAGATACTTCCTTAATTTGGTCCACCCGACCAGGCGGGTTAGTCGACCACGGCTGCTTCTTGGGAGCGAACTCCACACCGCGCGAGACAGCACTCGAACTAGCTCGAGAATTTCCCCAAATCGATTTCCCTTCGCCGCTTCTAGGGTTCCCAAAATTATTCCTCTCTTCAATCTTCTTAGCCGCACGCATGAGACTCTCCAAGTCGCTAATCTCAAACAAGACCAAATCCTTCCTGACCTCTTCCTTCAAACCGCTTCTGAAGATCCCCTTCAAAATAGCATCGGGAACATCAGACAAGTGAGCGGTATGAAATTCAAACTGCCTGCGATACTCTTCTACTCCCGATTCTTGTCGCAGGCTACATAATACGTCCAACCGATCACCGCCAGCCAACGGACTAAATCGATCGATCAAGATTTCGCGGAACTCCTTCCAAGAAGGCAAACCGATATAATTCCCGTACCATTCATACCAGTGAAGCGCCGCGCCCTCCATGTATATCCCCGCCGACTGGACCTTTTCATCATCTCCAATACCACAAAGCAAAGAAACGTTCCGCTTTGCACAGCCATTCACGTGGTTCATCGCCAGAAAAAACCGGTAACTCCAGTTTCCTCGTCTTGTACTCACGGTGACTACTTCTCCAAACTTGATTCCCAAGACGCCCGCCGGAGTTATTCTGATTACTCGCAGTGCCGTCCTGGTGTGGAGAACGTCTAAGGAAGGCTTGAAGATCCTTTTGCATCTGGATCACCGCAGCAGAAAGAGTGTCGACCTTGCCGTCGATATCCTTCTGCGAGCGAACGACTGCGGCAGAAAGATTATCAACCTTGCTGTTGATGTCTTCAAGTCTCCCCTTGATCACTGATTGCTCCTTCTCCAGCAACTCCATCGGTGTTTCTTTACCACTTCTCGTCACCACCATGTACGTGATTCACGCCGCCCGGACAGAACAGAGCTCTGATACCAAATTGATGCGTTTCGAGGACATCAACCTCCCAAGCCTCAATGTGAGGAACTTTTTATTAATTTCCAGATACTTTCCAACTCATCCGCTTCTAACATAAGTAGCCGGCAACTCAGTAACCAACTCCAACAAGTTGTTAAACTACTAACAGAAAGTACTAACAGAAAGACAGCTAGGATAGGAGCAGTACAATTACAAACTAACCCCTCCTAACATACACTTGACCAAAACGCTTATTAAAAGCAGGCGTAACAGCTTGCCACGAGCCTTGCCTGAGACAGATGTTCAGTTAGTTGATTGTGGTGGCTGATATTTGCTTTAATGCCAGATTTCTGCTGGGGTTTTGTAGATAATGCCTTAAGATCAATTGATGATGTCTTATTGTGGAAACGGATCTTATTTTGCAGGCCTAGCTTTTACGTTATTTGCAATTGATAGACCATCTCAGCTGTGATAACACATGTCTGGTACCAAAGTTATATTCACATACAAGCGAAAGCGATTGACTTCGGGGTCCTCCCTCAGGGATGAGGATGCGTATCCAGGCAAGATCAAAGCTGCTAAAGATGAATATTTCAGTGATGAATGTGCCTCCAGGAACAATAAAAGAGACTCATGGGTACAAGAACTTAACTTTCTTCTGTTTTGTGTATGCATCTTTAAATTTTAATTTAATAATACTCTTAATTTTTCCTTCTCTTTCTTCTGTTTTGAGCGTCTTGCTATTACATATTTATCTCCAGTAGGTGATCTTAGTTTTGTTGAGATGTCCCAACGTATTTCGTGTGAGGGTGTATTTGGGCTGATTTATGTGCAATGAATGAGTTTGCAGGATGGAAAGCACATTGAAAGATCTGATAAAAGCCAAAGCGCACCTGATAGCCATGATATACTGAAGAGTATTGTCTCAGGAGACATTATTGCCAAGGTGAAAAATGAAGACATTAGCCCAACTTCATTGGAGGAGAGTGAAAAATCCAAGGCAAAAGATTCATCTTTGCACTTGGACTCTGACTTTGTCTCATCTGGTAAGCACAAAGAGGCTGGTTCTCATTCTCAATCAGCAGAGAGAGATACAAGCGTACAGTCAGTGGACAAGCTAAATCGCCCATTTGATAGTGAAATAGCCAAAACCAATTTAAACTCTCCCCTCCTCACTTTTAGCCGAAGGATAAAGAGAAAAACAGTTATTGAGGGAACAGATATATTGAGTAAATCGCCTCGGAGAGAGTGTGCACCGAACAGGAGAAACTCGTCTACTGACCAGAATATTGATGCTGATGCACGGCTTCTAACTTATGACGATGAAACTAGAGTAAGTCGCTTTTATTCTGATTTCATGAATTCTTGTGTTTTATTTAGCTTTTCACATGTTTCAGGCTAAACGGTACACATTTAGAAGATTTTTCAGGCTTTTTATACATGACACGTGGTCGCTCCTTCCTAGAACTTCTCTTTGCTTGGGGAGTAGTGTCTAACACATCATACTGCCATTTGGCTTTGAAATTTTGAAGTGATTGAGAGGAATACTTGCTGTGCATAAACAGGATGTATCCTTGATGCCCATATCATGCGGTCATTTGTTGTTTATCAAGCACTTCCCAGTTTGTATTACCCTATTATATCTACTATGTTGACACCTTTTGTTTATGGTATACTCTAGTGCCTGCTGCATTTTGGATACGGGATTTAGAATTCCTTTTCTTAATTGATAACATGGTTGAAAATTTTCAAACAGGCTTGCTGCAGATTGGATGCTTGTCCTACAACAAGGTCACATCCAGATTTGACTATGTCTGTTTTTGGAGTTAGCTCATTCTCCTCATCCCTCCCTTGAGGTATTTCATTGACTAGTTTTTGTGCTTGATTCTTTGACAGATTGAAACCCGCAAAAGGAGAAGCTTGTAATGAAGACGTTGTGGTTTTAGAGTCTGATGATAAAAAAGTGACTGTGCCAAACGCCTGTGAATTTCCCCAAGCAACATATGCAAGACAACCTTCAAAAGTCGTTATTGCATGTTCATCAAGTGAACCAGCCCAAGTCTCTTCTTATAATGAGGAAAGTAAAACTGACCAAGGAGCTTCCAATGGGGCTGATTCTCAGCTCACCTCGAGTGATGGCTCTGATTCAAAAATGCCTCGTACTCCTAGAAGAATTGACAAGGAACTAGCCGGTTCTCAGGCTTCCTTGAACTCTTATGTCCCTGTAGCAGGTATATATTCTTCACTTTAGGCTTCCTCCAACTAAAGCTATTCATATTGAGATAATCGGAGTTAATGAATGCAGATTCTAGAGTGATTGATTGCAATGTACCTCCTGAGCCGGAGTTTGAAGAACAAACAGGTTTACCTCCTGGTCGAGACTCAAGCAAGTCTGCTGTTCTGGGGTGTTCGAAGGGTAAAGCTTTGGAATTGTTTGAGAATTCTGGTGAGAGAATGGGTGAGACTCAAACAAATTACTACTCTCAATTTTGCAAAAATCCATTGCCAGGTTCCTTGGTACTGGATGAGAGTAGACTTGGAAATGCTAATCTCATCCCTACTGTTGGAGCTGCATCCTGCTCGAAGAGCAATTGTCTTCAGGTAGGTGGGACCTGAAATATCCCTGGAGAGAACGCTTAATTTTTTATGGGTAACTTGCGCTCTAATAAGTGGTTTCCTTGGGGTCATGTTTGTAGCTATTTCCTGATGAGGGAGAATCCAGTTGCCAGGCTGCTGACATGCCAGCAGAGACCAGCCACTCTACAGTAGGACAAAATGTGATAAATTGTTTAAGAGGTCAGAGGGATCATCAGCCGGAGCAGTCTTTCTTGAAGCCCTCGCATTTTCTCGGCTTGTCTCTTCCAACAGATCTCCTTGAAGGTCATCATGCTGCTGCGTCCTCCAAATGTGGTATCCCCTCCTCTTCTCAGCTGTTTCCAGGAATGAATCTAGGACCACCTCACAAAGGTGCAGGAGTCCAGAATGTCACAAGCCTCCCATTCTTGGATTCTGGTGCTGCTTCATCGGCTATGAGACATAAGATACTGCTTGATAGTATCAACTCTCGAGCAAGTGCCCTTAGGGGGATTAACAACGGCAATACACGAATTTTCTTGGACAGGTTTGAACCTGTTCCTAACCCCACCATGTGGACAGAAGATGAGCTAGATTTCTTATGGATTGGTGTTAGGAGACATGGAAGAGGTAATTGGGATGCCATGCTTCGAGATCCCAGGCTCTACTTTTCTCCTTGGAGGGTAGCTAGTGACCTGGCGCAGCGGTGGGAACTTGAACAACAGAAGCTATTTGGTGAATGCAATTACTTGTCATCTCGAAGTCGAAACCGAAAGCGAGGAGAAGATGCTTATACCGGCTTCAATGTTGGTAGATACTCATCTTCATCATCATCTAGGGCAAGTGTTCGAATGAGGGGGGATACCCAGCTTTCACTCGGTGGTGATCTTAGGCCTGTCAAAGAAGGTGGAAACTGCTTACCAAGGAGTGCTGTGGAGAACCACCTTGGGGTTGGGCATGGCAAGCTAGTCCTTGGCCCAAAGAACAATAATGCCTTGCCTCATTGGCTTAGGGAAGCTGGTAGCAGCTCATTGAGCACCGCTGAACCTTTCCTAGGGGCTACAGTGCATCAGCCTTTAGTTGAACCACCTTCTGCTGGAGTTGGTGGTGGTTTTATAGGAAACCAACCACAGCCGCAACAGCCTTTGCATGCCGCTGCTGATCTGTGTCATCACCATGGGAAGAGTGCTTTGATGAGCAGAGGAACGGGGCTGTCGGAAGTGAAAGGTGTTCATTCTTCGTGTCCAGTTGGTCGCAGAACCGAGAGGGTGATTGTCATCAACAGTGATGACTCTTCTGAAGAAACCATATCTGATGAGCATGGGTGTTAAATGTGTTGCTATCATGTAAATTGCTGACTTTGCAACTGGTGACTTTGTTATGGAAAATTTCTTTTATTAGAACTGTGGCAGCTCTGTGCATATACTCGCAACTTTTGCAGGTTCTTAGATAATTGTAAAAACTATGAATATTATACAACCCTTGTTTATGTTTGATCGTTGTAGTTCTTGTTCTCACGAGTTTATGGCACTTGATCTTGGGTAGGTTATCCTATTTGACAACTCAATCCCCTACAAGACCTCTCCGAGGACAATGATAGCGTTATCATATCTTAAGAACGAACACTTATTTTTAGGTTAATAAGTATTTGCTCAGGTAACCCTATTTTGCTAATTTATAGTGTATTGACTTGGAACTTGAGACATTAGGCCTCGTTGGTCTTGGTATAAGTTTTATAGGATATTTACGTCTTGGATTTCTGGATCATTTTTTTTTTGCAACTTATACAAAATAGTCAAAACAAAAATGATTATAAATATGTCAAAACAAACTAAGTGCAAAACAATGTTCATATAGAAATTTACATTTTAATATCCAAAATTAAGCTAGTTTATCACTTACTTTTAACTTATTACCCAGTTAATTAGACCCTAAATGGAACCTAAGTAATCAGACGTCAATCATGAGCATGAGTACAGATGGCAAAGGGTCGGGTTGGGTGACACTCCACCCGATCTGTCACCAGTACTATCCAATTTGAATCATCACCCGTAATTTCATCACTCGTCACTCTTTTTTTAGTAAGTAGTTTTTAGTCTTTAATACTTTATATTAACTTAGTCTAAATATTTGTTTAATAATACATACTACATCAACTAATGTCAACAATACACTCAAAACATAGAATATTAACCAAAATATTTCCAAACTATCTCAACAACTACAGATAAGTATATATTTTTTATTTATATAATATATACAGGTGACACATCAGATGACCAAGTGAAATATATTTACCTGACCTGATCAGTCACCCGTTTCACCCGTTTTTCACCCATTCTTTTCGGATCATTTTAGCGTATCGGGTGGTTGGGTGAAATGAAACACGTCACCCATTGTCAACTATACCCATAAGCATGAGGTCCTCATTTGCTACTGCCGATCTTGAACGGGATAAATCTTGAAACAGCTCGACAATATTAGACAATATTAATGTTTACTATCCATTAATTATATACTTAACACACAAAACCTTCTTAATTATGCACTGTTGGAATTACTTTATGATAAGAAATATTTTCATGATTTCTTTTTAAATTCTTGGGTGTAGACAGAGATAACATACAGAAAAACTATAATTTCAGTAAAATAGTTAGTAATACAAATTTTCCTGAACAAATAATATACATATTTTTATTTTCCCGTTTCATATACATATTTTTATTTTCAAACGCATAGCATTTTTTTTTTAATTTCACTTGGATAACTAACACCAACTAAACTTATTAGTTACCCACAGTTGGGAGTGGAGGCATAATCAGCAACCCATCTTTTCTCGTCATTATTGTAAATATCATAGTTTAGCTTCTTTTGATGGCGGAATAAACCTCCCAACCCACAGGAGTTACAGGCATAAAATTACGAAATGGTATTCGCGCAGAAAGTATAAAATTGAGAAGGCTAATCAACTCCGTGTTTATCAGATGACCCGACTAACTGACTATGAACATATATATAAACAATCGTTATAACGCAAAAGTGGCAGCAGTAATGGAAGTGTGGTACAGACACAATACCATTCACGGTTCAAGAGATTCTGTTCATTAACCTAACACACTGCGAATCAAAACTGGACAAACAAATCAACTGTCTTTTTTTTTTTGGTGTTATAGTAGAAACACTACACAGATGACGCATATACCTACGTGGAATGGAATGGAATGAAAGTGAGAATATAATAGTAACGAACAAAAGATCTGATGTTCGCATTTGTTCACAATCTTTTGCCAATAGCAAGAGAGAGTGTGTGTATGTGACATATAAGGAGAGTTTCACCAAAATGACGTGCATCTCTACTTGAGGAAGCTACCCTACTTCCCACAGTTGAAGCCATGGCACACTGATAACACAATTATGAGGATTAAGGCGATGATGATTCCCAACACAATTAGCTTTATCTTCATGTTCTGCAACCACATCTTTCTCCTCATTGTTGTTCCTTGTGTCTTGAACTCTTGTGCCTAATATATATAAAAAATTAGAACAAAAAGAGGTTCATTCTAACTCACTGTTATTGCCATATTTCTATTACTCTCTCCGTCCCTTATTGACTGTCTGGTTTACTATTTGAACATGTCGTTTGACTTCAATATTTAACATATAAGATGATATAATTTTACAAATCTAATTTTTGCAATAGAATCCTCATGTAAAAAACTATATGTTATAAAAATTATTTTATAAAATTATTTTATCTTATATGTTTAATATTGAAGTGGAAAAGCGTGCCAAAAAGTAAACAGGAAGATGAAAGTGGGACGGAGGTAGTATAACCTAATGAGTTAGTTCTGTTACAGATTGTTTCTATTGTTGTTACTTAACAGTGTTAGTTTCTTCTCATATAAAATAGATACCCAACTAGTAGCTAATACTAAACAGGTGGCCTCAAGTTATAAACATTAAACTGAAGCATAGTAAGCAATCATATCTGCAATCCGCATTATAATTACATGCAGAAATATCTTTTACCTGAGAGCGAAGATTGTCAGTCTTGTCCACCAAAAGCTCAATTTTCTCACCACGGTCAAGAACCTGCAACCACCATAAATGAAGCAAACAATGTTATACAAACTACCTAACAATAGACTGAACCATATACATCAAGTGAACCAAATGCAAATCAGCAAGGACTAAAAAAATGAATAAGCATACTGTCAAAGTTCACAAGAAAAACCATAGTAGTAACTTCTTTACCTTCTCAATGTTCTCCATCATCACTCCTTTAACTTCAGAAATTTGAGCCTGCACCTTAGCTAGCTTGTTCATTTCTTCTGGATGATCAACACAGTACTGCATGTGCTCCTTAAGTTTAGACCTAAGGGATAATAACCACCCGCAGATTGTTATTAAGCTAAGCTCTTTTGGGCAATAGACAAAGGGATATGTACGTTATTGGACTTCAAAAAATCAAAACTACCCACCCAAATTCTTTGTTCAAGCTTTTAGGGGGTGCGGTGGCTGCTTTTCCACCACCATATCTCTTGTTGAAGTCTTCCTTGACTTTTTCCAAAAAGGCCATTGGAAGTTGTCGGCCGGCAGATTCAATCGCCACGACACAGTACGCTGCAATCCCCAAGAAGAATTTATTGAGCAATAAATCTTGAAATAGAATACTCGTTCAAGGATTATGTAACATACAATAGCAAACAAAAAAGAAACAGACCAGCAGTTGATATGATTCCAAGGAAGGCCAGCATATATGTTGCAAATAAACTACATTCATATAGGAAAAGCTACATCCATACCTATTAAACTATGCCCAATTTGTATATCCGAAACTGATGTGAATCATAATGTATTGTAAGCATAGCAAGCACTTCACAGTAAATTCCAAGAACTAATACAAATTTCCACAAATTAAGATAACATATCAATTCATTATAGTACTTCATGTAATATCATATCACATCATATGCTAACCTCCATAATGTACAACTACATATACAAGACGATGCCTAGTGACCACGTGAAGAAACAAAAATCAACTCTTACAGAGTCGAATGCTTATCAGCCTGTTGATCATAAACAAAGAACATAGCAATTTCTTGCAACCTTTATGAGCAAAGAGGATTGAGTTTTTTAGGTAAAAAACTTGAGTATTCTGACTAGTTAAAAAGGCAAGCTCCTTTTCGAATATTACTAGTGAGTAGAAATGGTAATTATGTTTTGGGATCTGGACATGTAGTAAATTTAGCGGCAGATACAGCCAAAACAACATTTTTCTAATTATTCAAACTAATAACCGATAGGAAAAGCGCCATCTTCAATGATAGGAGCAGCCCTATCTTCAATGATAGGAGCAGCCCTATCTTCAATGATAGGAACAGCCCTATCTTCTCCCTCTAATCCTCCAAGAGGCCTATTCTAACTATCCTCTAGAGGCAGATTAGAGCCATAAACTATGCAGTGCCTTGTTCTTTGATGGAAGAACATTACATAGAGCTAGGCTGGCTTGTAATAGTCTTTTACCATAGTACCCTTATAAATCAGTACCCTAACAATGACCATCACGCCAATAATAAAAGTGAACCTAGAAAAATGTACTCAAGCTTTGACAGAACGATGCACAAGGTCCTAAGAGTTCAACCTCACATTATACACAATTATGATGAAACAACAACAGAACAGTTATGCACTAAAAACAAAGAAAAAGGAAGCTAAACTAGCCTCTGAAGTCTAATAAACAGTCCTTTAGTAACTCATTCGAAGTAAGTTATCAATCAAGAAGAGAAGATACAGAACACCCCTACAACAGATGCTTGAATATTCAGTTGATTAACAAAGAAGCTAAGCTAGCCTCCGAAGTCTAATAAACAGTCCTGTAGCAACCCATTCGAAGTAAGTTATCAATCAAGAAAAGAAGATACAGAGCCCCTACAAGTCTACAACAGATGCTTGAGTAATTAGTTGATTAACAAAGTTTTCTCTAGTCACCCCCGCTTATGCCCACAAAAAATCTCAAGAAATGACAACTAATACTTCTCAGACCCGCTAGGTATACAGATGAATAAATGACCGCCATTACCATATTAACATGAATACAGATTTGTAGATCCAGCGTCAGTTCAAAGTTCGACATAAACGCAGAAAAAAGAGACAACCAAATCAAATCATAATTTTTAAACAATCGGGAAAGCGGATCACGATCCGACGCACCAGAACATCTCTATCAATCACATGACAAACCCCACAAATCTCATAAAAACAAAAAAGAAAGATCTTACAACCCAGGGGAGACACCAATATGAAGAGCAAAACAAATGAAGACGAAATGAGAAAAGGATAAAAGCTAACAGCTAGATCACGATCAAAGTCCACATATACGTATATAAAAGGGAAGTGATTCAGAGAGAAGAATAAAGCAAAAAACGCACTGAATCCATCAGCGACAAGAAAATTGAACGTGTGGCCATCGCAGTTGTAAGTAAACTTGTTGTTGGTGGCAGGGAGCTTCTGGAGGCACTGCGAGGCTATATTGCTAAAATTTCCGCTGAATTCGGTGTACTCGGCGAGTATCACCGTGCCCCTGGCTACGAAGCTGTAGATCAGACTCTGCTGTCCCATTTCCTATCCAGATCGTGACGAATCAGCTCCGATGAGACTCAAATCTGACGAGAAAGAATTTTCTCTTGCGCGGAAGGGAGGAGGAGAGAGACGAGATAGAGAATAATAGATTGAGGGAGGATTGAAAACCCTGTCGTACCAGCTTTTCATGAATTCGCACACTTTTAATTACTGCATTATTATAATGACAACCGAACCCCCACACGGTGTTCCTTCTTCCGAAGAACGTCGTCGTTTCTTTGCAAAGACTACAATGCGGCATGCAGCAGAAGCAGAACGGTCAATCATCGCCCATACGACGTCGTCGTGTTCATAATGATGGTAGATGACCAGAACCGTGCAACCGCCTCTCTTTCGTTGTACGTTGAGCCTAGCTGTCATATTTGAAGACTGAAGTCACTGATTCAAAACAAATTTGAAGGCTGAACGACGGGATCACCGTTGTAATCGAGACACTGCCTGCACCCACCGATGCAACGGCTATTTTCATCTCTCTGATCCCATTGGTAACTCTTCACTTTCTTCTTTGTGAAAGAGGAACAAGAGTATTATAATTAAGAAAATTACATCAACATTCATAATGTTTTGTAAAATTACATTCTTTATCCATGTAATTTTAAAAATTAATTTCTTCACCCATTATGACATTTCGTTCAATTTAGAAGATACTTAGACGTTGTTATAAGTTGATAAAACTTTACATGAATGATGTTAAAATATTACTATTTTTCAGGCTACGACAAATCCCAAGTTTTATAAACTCACATGTGTCCTATTCGATTCAATGCAAACACATTAAGAATAATTTTTTTGCGGTTTTGGATTTTTTTTTTATAGTTGGAGGCGCAAGGCCAAATGATCCGCCTAAGCGGGGTACAACCAAAATAACTAACCAAAATTAGAAAAAACCCATACCTTACAAATTCTACCCTTCCCTTATAGAAGGATAAACTCGACTCCTTAGCTTACACTCTTACTTTCCTCTTACCCCTACTTGCAACCTTATGGACACGAGAGAATTTACTAAAACCCCTCAAGCCTTTCTTTGCCCAAGACCCTTTCTAGAACTAATTCTAGAATTGGTTCGTGAGCAAGTATCCGACTCAACCCCTGCACCACTCCTGGACTCTTGACATCTCTTGCGGAAGCTATCTCTATGCTCACGGATGATCTCTTCAAAGTTAGACAACCAAGGTCTTTTTGCTAGCAACAGAGTCTGCCTCGCCTCCTCCTTGATGTAATCATCATCATGCTGAGTCGTCGGCCCGAAATGACCTCCCCCAGGCTCGAAGCCATGGGGAAACTCGGGATCCTCAAACAGGTTCCGCAGATCTTCACCATCCACCACTTGCTCGAACTAGGGAGTATCAATCACTATCCCAGGCTCACGACTCCCTAGATTGGCATCAAAATTGTTGGAACCCAAGTCGACCTTAGTCATCTCGTGGTTATTCGTCTTACTTTAACACCTATTCTCCATTGGGCCAGTCCTTCCTCCTTACAATCTCATCAGCAATCGGGTCGTGGGCAACCTCCTTACTATTCACTGGCTTCAGAATGGAAATAGGCACCCGACCAAACTCCCCTGATGTTCCGGCAGGCACGTAGCTTGTAGAGGCACTTGTCGGATTAAGAACTTGACCAGTCTACCCATACACCAAGGGCGAGTAGTTCGCCCCGAGAGTCGACGCGAAGGACCAGTCTCCTCCCCACCCACACTCAAGCCCCCACATCCCACTTTGTTCAAAACCATTTATCGGGGGGCTAGCCCAATACCCATAGTTTGGGTAGGCCCAACCTGCACTCACGGTGGGCGCATAACTCCAAGCCACTGTGGGAGCCCACTTCCATTATTCCCGAGAAGAATTTTGTCTCACTAGTAGAAAAAAATGTTTTTAATGACGGCGTTTAAACCACGGTTAAGTGGAAAACCGTGGTTTAAAGTTTATAAACCACGGTTTTAATAGAAACCGTCGTTTAAGGTGCATTCCAGAGCGCATATATACCACGGTTTTTTCCGGAACCGTCGTATATAGGTTAGTTATATACCACGGTTTTCAGGGGAGGGACCGTGGTATATAGTACATGCCGGAGTGAATATACCACGGTTCTTCAAGAACCGTCGTATATAAGGTACCTATATACCACGGTTCCTAGGCAACCGTCATTTATATTGCACATCTTGCTATATTAAACCACGGTTTTTTGATCAACCGTGGTATATAATCTAGGCGGGAATTTTAATTTTCGGCCGAAATTTAACGCGGTGCTTTCTCTCTATTCTCATATATGTCGACGCACTCTTCTTCTTCATTCTCTTCATGGTAATTTTGGAACCCAAACCGACGAGCTCTGCAACTCTTCTTTATTCTCTTCAACCTCACGATAATTTGGAACCCAAACCGACGAACATGCTCTGCAACTATTCTTCATTCTCTTCAACTAGCTCACGGTAATTTTTGCAATCCTAAACCGCGAACAAGGAACATGCTCTTCCTCACTCATTCTCTTGTTTTTCGGTAATTTTTGCAGCTTACACTTGCGAACAGGAACATGCTCGTTCACTCACTCTTCTCACTGTAATTTTCGCAACATAACCGGCGAACAAGGTACATGACCTACGCCTCCGTTCTTCATTCTCTTCAACTCACGGTAATTTTGCAACCCACCGCGAACAAGGAACATACTACGCCATTCTTCACTCATTATTTTGCAACCATAAATCACAAACAAGGAACACACATGTTGTAACGACCCCAAAACCACCCTGGTTGGGAGACCGTTACACGCCGCGCGCTTATTACCTAAGACACGCAAGGCTACACTATCGAAACCCCAAAACAGAAACTAATGCTCTATATTACCAGATAAACGATTACAACATGTCTTTACAATACACAGGCGGAAGCCAAATTGAAATATACAGCATAATCTAATACAACTGGGCCCCAAGGCCAAACAAACTAAATACAAAACTTAAATGACAAAACCAAAAGGAAAAGCTGAATCTCCAAGCACGAACTAAAACCTGCAAATCAGACGGAGATAGGGGTGAGCCAAACTATAGCTCAGCAGGTGATAAACTTCATCAGCTGAGCATGCTCAAAACAAATACTGAGCATATATATATATAATATATATATTATATATATATATATATACGAAAGCGCTTAGCCAGAGCAAAATCAGAGATAAAGCGGAAGTCTTTCAAATAGACAGAAGTTTAAAACACAAGGAGCTAAGCGGTGGTCAAAACATACACTTAATAGCATAAGGTAAACTGAAGCTGAAAGCTTGACGAAATCAGAAGCCTAACAAACTCAAAAGCTTAAACACAATCAAAAGCTTAGCAAAATCAGAAGCTTAGCAAAATCCAGAACTTAGCAGAAGACAGTAAGCACACAGCAGACCATCTCAAATAAAATACAGATAGAGCAGACGAAGCAGAGCAATTACAAAATTAGAAATCCTCAACAGACAGGAAGCACACAGCAGCCTATATGAGTTTGCAAACAGACAGAGTAGGCGAAAGCAGTACAAACAAACAGAGGCGTTCAAAGGACAGAAAGCACACAGCAGTCTGTCAAAACAGCAGAACAGAATCCAAACAGAAGTGGGACACTAGCATTCAAAGCATACAGACAGAACGGGTAAACAACCCGTGAACAGAACGAGGAAACCTCACTCGTAAACAGAACAGGGAACATCACCCGTGAAGCAGAAGGATATCCTACATAGCGCGCTACGAGACAGCTAAACCAGCCATCCAAAGGTTCAGATATAGAGATACTAGGTCCCAAAACAGAAGCTTTCAGAGCAGATCAAAGCCTTATACATAATAGAATGAAATCTTTATCAAACCAGAGCAGAAAGCATAAGCATAATCAAAACAGAACAGAGGGCGTTGCTGAGTGCTAACACCCAATCCCAAAGTTTAGTACAATCAAAACAGAATTCACAAGCTGAAACAGAAGTCTTAAGCAAAGACCAATGAAATATGAAAGTCAAAACTAACGTCAGAAGCTGAAACTCACTTTCAGAGCAAATAAGAGTTCAAAGGCTTATCAAAGATTTTAAAATCAAATGACACATATACATGTGCTAAAACATATTTAAACAGATAGTACTCGAAAAGAGGAATCCAACGCCGCAAACGGCACTCAAAACGGAGCTCAGACGAAGAAGTTATGCCAAAAACAAAGGCCTGTCCGAACATACGTCCGACCTTGCATGTTCGGACATAAACCGAGAGTCTGAAAAGCTGCCGGCGTATGATGTCCGAACTTCAATGTTCGAACCGATGTTCGGACACTGCGAAAACTGCAAAATCGATTACGGAAAACAGCCAGAACCAAGCCATAAACCCCCCACAAAACATACATAACTTATAGTATCAAAATAGCCAATCGAAAACATACATCCACGGGGTTTTAACGCATCAAAAGCACATCAAAATCAACCAAGAAACATCACCAATCAGAGAATCAAAGAATTCACATACAGAAACCGAAACGGAACCCCCGTGGGTCAACATACACAACTGAATCCATCTACCACCTACCTGACATCCGTAGCAATGCAATCTCAGAGGACTCTACACATCAGACTCCTCGAATCACCACTCGAACGACCATCCATCGAATTGAACCACTCCCAAAATACAAAATCAAAATCAGAAAAAGGAAAGGAAAACTCAACGGAGAAGAGAACAGGAATCTACAAACCAAACCTGATTGACGACTGACAAACGAACAGAATTCCACTGGCGGATCTCTAGCAATCAATTTACAGATTGGAGATTGAAAGAAGGGAGAAGAGCAAAGGGAGGTTATGGAGAGCGAGGAAGAACCGTCGTGCGAGAGAACGTCAGGGTAGTGGAAGGAGGAATTGATCGTGAATAGAAATTTGAGAAATGAGAGTTAGGAAATAATAAAAATAAGAAATAAGTCCTTAACTCTTTAATTACAAACAGAACGCAAAAGGACATCTTTAGCCCTCCTTCCACAAGCTAACATATGACATTAGGAGAATGTCATAGACAATCTAATATAAGATTACAAAATAGCACAACTCCCTTTGCGAATCAGAAAGGAAATAAAAAAAAATCTGGGGTATAACAATATACCCCCCTTAAAAAGAATTTCGTCCTCAAAATTTGACGAAACCAGAATGTGAACAAATGCACTTCTAGTGCCAGAAAACAATGAACACTCACAAGGCCAACACTCAGGACTTACTGCTGATTGACTGACAGAAGGAGAAACAGAAGATTACTAACACATAGCTTTGAGGCACAGAAGGGAACACTCACAAAGCTAACACTCAGAATACACTAGTTAACTCGCTGACAGAGGAAAAAAAGTAGATGATCACTAAAGGCTCAGCACAAAGGCACAGAAAGAACACTCACTCATTTCAGAAGCTCTAACCTCGAAGAGCTAACACTCAAGTTTACTGGTTGACTTCCTAACAGAGGAGGCGGAACAGAAGATCAGTAACTCTCAGCCCAAAGGCACAGGAACTCTCAGAAGTCGTCCTAACCCAAGGACCAAGCACACTCACAAGCTCACACCAGAATACACTGACTGACGCGCCGACAGAGAGATACAACAGATGATCACTAAAGGCTTAGCACAAAGACATATAAAGAACACTAACATATCTCAGAAGCTCTACTTATACGAGCTAACACACGAACCTCACTAGCTGATTCACTAAAAGAATGAGCAAAGCAAAATATTACAAACGCTAAGCTTGAAGGAATAGGAACAACACTCACATATCTTATAAGCTTGCACCTCACAAATCTAGCACATAGCAGAATATTTTTGGGGGTTCGGCCTAAAAGCACAGAAGGAAATGCTTACACATCTCAAAAGTCCACACCTCACAGAGCTAACACTCAGAACTTGTTAAATAACTCACTGATTTAAGAGGTGAAACAGAAGATTACTAACACTCAGCCGAAAGGCACAAGAACTCTCAGAGGTGTCCTTACCTAAAGGACCAACATACTCGCGAACTCCCACTAGAACACAACACAGAACATACAACACAAGCACGTAACACAAGCTCACAACTGAAGTACACAACTCTGTCAAACAAGAACTCACATTTGGTCATCCTTTCCCAAAGGACCCGACACTCTCAGACTCACTCTTAGAACACACAAGCACATGCAAACAAACACTACACTTCCGCTGCGCCACTCTGATGGGGGACCACCACAGAGCAGACACAAAAAAAAACACAAGATAACAATCAAAATCACGCAACAGATATCACATAGCAGATAGCAGGCAAGACACAGAAGCGTAGACATGCAGACACCCAACAAATCCCAACGAAAGCCAAACCGAGCTCTGATACCATTAAATGTAACGACCCCAAAACCACCCTGGTTGGGTGACCGTTACACGCCGCGCGCTTATTACCTAAGACACGCAAGGCTACACTATCGAAACCCCAAAACAGAAACTAATGCTCATATATTACCAGATAAACGATTACAACATGTCTTTACAATACACAGGCGGAAGCCAAATTGAAATATACAGCATAATCTAATACAACTGGGCCCCAAGGCCAAACAAACTAAATACAAAACTTAAATGACAAAACCAAAAGGAAAAGCTGAATCTCCAAGCACGAACTAAAACCTGTAAATCAGACGGAGATAGGGGTGAGCCAAACTATAGCTCAGCAGGTGATAAACTTCATCAGCTGAGCATGCTCAAAACAAATACTGAGCATATATATATATATATATACGAAAGCGCTTAGCCAGAGCAAAATCAGAGATAAAGCGGAAGTCTTTCAAATAGACAGAAGTCTAAAACACAAGGAGCTAAGCGGTGGTCAAAACATACACTTAATAGCATAAGGTAAACTGAAGCTGAAAGCTTGACGAAATCAGAAGCCTAACAAACTCAAAAGCTTAAACACAATCAGAAGCTTAGCAAAATCAGAAGCTTAGCAAAATCCAGAACTTAGCAGAAGACAGTAAGCACACAGCAGACCATCTCAAATAAAATACAGATAGAGCAGACGAAGCAGAGCAATTACAAAATTAGAAATCCTCAACAGACAGGAAGCACACAGCAGCCTATATGAGTTTGCAAACAGACAGAGTAGGCGAAAGCAGTACAAACAAACAGAGGCGTTCAAAGGACAGAAAGCACACAGCAGTCTGTCAAAACAGCAGAACAGAATCCAAACAGAAGTGGGACACTAGCATTCAAAGCATACAGACAGAACGGGTAAACAACCCGTGAACAGAACGAGAAAACCTCACTCGTAAACAGAACAGGTGGAACACCTGTGAACAGAACGGGGAACATCACCCGTGAAGCAGAAGGATATCCTACATAGCGCGCTACGAGACATCTAAACCAGCCATCCAAAGGTTCAGATATAGAGATACTAGGTCCCAAAACAGAAGCTTTCAGAGCAGATCAAAGCCTTATACATAATAGAATGAAATCTTTATCAAACCAGAGCAGAAAACATAAGCATAATCAAAACAGAACAGAGGGCGTTGCTGAGTGCTAACACCCAATCCCAAAGTTTAGTACAATCAAAACAGAATTCACAAGCTGAAACAGAAGTCTTAAGCAAAGACCAATGAAATATGAAAGTCAAAACCAACGTCAGAAGCTGAAACTCACTTTCAGAGCAAATAAGAGTTCAAAGGCTTATCAAAGATTTTAAAATAAAATGACACATATACATGTGCTAAAACATATTTAAACAGATAGTACTCGAAAAGAGGAATCCAACACCGCAAACGGCACTCAAAACGGAGCTCAGACGAAGAAGTTATGCCAAAAACAAAGGCCTGTCCGAACATGCGTCCGACCTTGCATGTTCGGACATAAACCGAGAGCCTGAAAATCTGCCGGCGTATGATGTCCGAACTTCAATGTTCGGACCGATGTTCGGACACTGCGAAAGCTGCAAAATCGATTACGGAAAACAACCAGAACCAAGCCATAAATCCCCCACAAAACATACATAACTTATAGTATCAAAATAGCCAATCGAAAACATACATCCACGGGGTTTTAACGCATCAAAAGCACATCAAAATCAACCAAGAAACATCACCAATCATAGAATCAAAGAATTCACATACAGAAACCGAAACGGAACCCCCGTGGGTCAACATACACAACTGAATCCATCTACCACCTACCTGACATCCGTAGCAATGCAATCTCAGAGGACTCTACACATCAGACTCCTCGAATCACCACTCGAACGACCATCCATCGAATTGAACCACTCCCAAAATACAAAATCAAAATCAGAAAAGGGAAAGGAAAACTCAACGGAGAAGAGAACAGGAATCTACAAACCAAACCTGATTGACGACTGACAGACGAACAGAATTCCACTGGCGGATCTCTAGCAATCAATTTACAGATTGGAGATTGAAAGAAGGGAGAAGAGCAAAGGGAGGTTATGGAGAGCGAGGAAGAACCGTCGTGCGAGAGAACGTCAGGGTAGTGG
Organism: Limonium bicolor; assembly: GCA_023374045.1. Classification (NCBI taxonomy): domain Eukaryota; kingdom Viridiplantae; phylum Streptophyta; class Magnoliopsida; order Caryophyllales; family Plumbaginaceae; genus Limonium; species Limonium bicolor. Next base: position 56,391,077 of record CM041778.1, read on the forward strand.
AAGGAGGAATTGATCGTGAATAGAAATTTGAGAAAGGAGAGTTAGGAAATAATAAAATAAGAAATAAGTCCTTAACTCTTTAATTACAAACAGAACGCAAAAGGACATCTTTAGCCCTCCTTCCACAAGCTAACATATGACATTAGGAGAATGTCATAGACAATCTAATATAAGATTATAAAATAGCACAACTCCCTTTGCGAATCAGAAAGGAAATAAAAAAAATATGGGGTATAACACATGTTCTAGCCTCTCATTCTCTTATGTGCTGTGTTTGATATCTACGAAGCAGCGCTTCTGAATCGCCGGCGATTTTAAAAAAATTTCATAGACTATAAACCACGGTTATATGTATAACCGTGGTTTATTCATTGATTTTATAGATAATAAACCACGGTTTTGACCTTTAACCGTCATATAAAAGGGCTTTATACCACGGTTCTCTCCTTAACCGTCGTTTAAAATCGTTGAGGACCGCGTCCAAAAACGGTCTTAAACGACGGTTAAGGAGAGAACCGTGGTATATAGTCTACTTTTATACCACGGTTATCAACCGTGGTATATAGACAATTTTCTATATGCGACGGGAGCATAAACCACGGTTCCTAACCGTGGTATATAAGCAAAATAACCGTGGTTTAAAACATTTTTTCCACTAGTGTCTTCCGATGCGCTACCAAGGGATAGAACGTTACCCGCTTTGGGACTCAACTGCGCCGACACCAATTTATTTTTGGCCGTGTCCCTTCTCGACCCGTCATCTTTCCCAATGCAACTCCTCACCACAAGCCGTATACCGGTGCAACGATTGGTCACCCCAGGGCAAACACCACGCACAATCTCAACGGAAACACCAGACTCCACCACCACTATAATAGGTTCACCGTCGAATTCAAGACACTTATCGGAACCACCGCCCTCACCCTCCTTCAATGCCGCGGCACCATCCATCTCTGTCACAGGGGCGTGAAACTGATTATCAGGAATGCCTCCCCGGCGATTACCAGAAAAGCTTGGAGAGAGCATCATCTTGCCCTGCCTCCTGCTGTCCTTGGGGACATCTCTCCTTCCTCCCTCAGACAGATACTTGGCCCTACAAGCAAACAGTTTGTGACCTAGAAAGGTCCGTCCATGAATCTTACCCAAAGCTTCGTCGACCCGTGAGTCACTTTTCAACTGGACCAAGGCAAAAGCGAGGGCGTTGTTGGGACGCCTCTTCTTGGATATGGAAATCTGGGCTATATCCTCCTCAATCCGCAATAGCCAACGGATCGCCTTCGCATCTACCGTTCTGCTAAGATTATCAATAAACAGGGTAGACCCTGGACTCCCGTTCCAACAAAAATTCCATCGATTCCTACTACTCCCTTCTGACTACCCGTGCTCCTCTACGTGGGAGGCCTTCTGCTCGATCTAACCGACCTACCAGGTGTAAGTTAGTTTTTTCTCATTTTCGTTCAATTTTGAAGATGCTTAAATATTGTGTCTCACATGTCACATGTGAGCTTATAAATTTGGGATTTGACATAGGTCTGGATAAACACTTTAACACCGTCCATATAAGTTTTCAACTTCGGACAACATTTAAGAATCTCCTAAATTAATGGAAATTAAAGAAAACTAACTTACGTCACACTACTACAAAAATTGCTATAGACAACTGTTAAAAAATCCAAAGACAACTGTTATTAACAGTTGTAACAGAACCAGTTGTCTTAGGTAAACATTACATTAGACAACTGTTAAATAACAGTTGTCTTATGGCACCAAACAACTACTGTAAATGGACCTATTACAACTGTTATTAACAGTTGTAGTAGATATACATAAGAGAACTGTTAATAACAGTTGTAATAGGTCTTATTAAATTCCCACTTTCGACACCTATCACAACTGTTTTTAACAGTTGTCTTTGGTCCTTTTGGAAAGAAAAAAAAATTACCATACACAACTGTTATTTTAACAGTTGTCTTAAACAACTGATATGATTTTCATCTATTTATCACTTGTTAATAAATGCATTCATATGTTCACAATAACATTCACAAACCCACGTCACAACACTTATAGTTCCAAATCAACAGCACAACATTCATATTCATGATCTGCATTCTAGTTGATCAGCACCACTCTGATGGTTCAGTACAAAGAAACATGACCATATATAACTAATCTCCATCTATACCTAAATGATTCAATGTGTAAATTCTCTAATCCTCTTGGAGTTCATCGGCCGCCACTTGCTTCACTTCTTGCCTCTTGTATCCAGGGGCATTGAAGTAGTAATCATGTACAACGGAAACTTACAAGTACTGCTGCACTTCATTCCAACAGATCAACCTTGGTATCTCACTAGTCAGCTGAATACAGGCTAGACCACTGGAAACAAAAAAATGTGTCAATATTGTAGAGAGAAGAAGAGTATACAAGCTCTAACCATCAATAAAAGCTCAAAACACATTGTTGTTGGCAAAGAAAACAGATAAGAAGCTGGCAAATAAGATGAAGAAAAATATTTACTCCCTACAGACTAAACCTACATTTGTAGTAGTGCTATCATAACATAACAGAAGAATCCATAAATGAACTATTTTGTCAATCTTTTCAAAATAATAACAATGCAAGCTTTAGAAGCTTTTAAAATCATATAACCAAGATATTTCTTATAAAGCTTAACTTAATGGCCATTAAAATAGTGCAGTATCATAAGATGACAACCTATGACAATCGTAAGTATAGTGCAGTCCCAAATAGATGTCTCCTGTTTATAGCAGAATTGAGCTGTTTGTTTTGTATCAAAAGCAACATAAACCAGAGAATGGGGTGTGATACATCAGAGAATAAGCTTGTCACAACAAATTCGAATGTAAAGCAAACACTAAAAATGGTAGACACTTACGGATGGAGTATCACCGAGCATGTTAGTGTCTGAAAACCAATGATGTGGTTGACCGAGAATGGGGGAAGAAGTGAAAGCTCTGGTCAAAATTGAAGAAGAACACAATGTTTCAGCCCACAACAGCAGATAATCGGACAAGAAGCTTCAGTTTCGAATGGAAAACAAAAACAGAAAACGGTATATACTTACAGATTGATGAGATGTAATTAATGTACAGATGAAAAGTAGAAGAACAAGGTGATGTTTACACACTTGATGGATCGTTAGACAGCTATGGCCGTCTCGCCGTCCGTAACAAAACTGGAAAATGGGCTGCTGCTGCCATAGTACTCCGTACGTTATCATATACTACATTTGCATACATATACATGGTCTCTTGTTACTTGTCATTACAAAACAAAGTAAAACGTGATTGAGTTCTTCATTCAGCCATAGGAATATTGCCACCAGGACGATCTCTTGTTATTAATTGTTTCAAACAGTGCAATTGATTACAAAATAGTAGCACGAGTCATAGTCATAGTAGTAGCTAGTTATTCTTTCAAACAATACAATTGATATATACTGGCAGATAGTTAGCTAATAAATTTTGGTGGCCGGCTTATCTATCTCTTGTTGTTATCAAAACGATCCATCGATTGATATATACCACAGACACTAAAAACAATACAAAACTGGTGTGATAAGAATCCTTCCTTTCTCGGTTGTATGTATTGCCCGTTTAAATTACAACCAAGAGTAACTATCAAAAAAAAAAAAATACAACCAAGAGTAACTATCAAAAAAAAAAAAAAATACAACCAAGAGTACTATACACATCGTAATTAAAGCTCCAATATTTTTGGCCACTACAATTATATATAACCGTGCGTGTGGCTGTGTATTAACTAGAAGATGACAAGCAGTAAAGGGAATAATGTGTTGATTCATGTCGTGCCCATTAATTAGTTTTTCTCCACATGTATGTACATTCACAGACATAAATGCATCAACATACACAGTGATGAGTACAAGTGCCTTCTTGCCTTGCCTGCTGCTATCATTTTCTCAGAAAAATATGGATAATCAAAGTGAAACATGGAGACCACAGAGAGGTCTACCTGAACTATCTATTAATATATTAAGAGCTTGGTTGTTTGAGCACTTCCCTCACCTGTAAGTTCACTGACTACTACTTCTCTCTCATATAGAACAGTCTAACGTACCACGCAACAACAGCAAACTGTAAAAGGCAATCTCACTCAAACTACCCAACATGCAAGCTAAACATGAATAGGTTTTTGCTATTGCAAAGATAAGTGAAAGAGAATTAAAATATACACCAAAATGAGGAGTTAAAGATGTAGTAGCAAAACATCCAGAATAAAAAAAAAATTGAAGTACACTGTTCGTCTGCAAATGATAAGCTTCTAGTACTACTAAAGTTTCAGGAGTTAAAAATATTACAGGCCTTTAAAAGACGAGGAGAAGAGCTTAAAGACACAACAAGTCTTTTTATGTTTAAACAGTAGTCCTTCGGCAATTCAAACAGCAGTCTTTGAATGTTCTGTTTCTTTTTTATTATTAGTAGCTGATCAACAGCAAAAAGGCAATACTAATGCTCATGAGGAGCTATTCTTGCCAAGGAAGAAAGCATACAAACAAAAGAAAAAGAACACACATACACCATTGAAAGTACACGAACTGAGGAAAAAGAAAATTTAGGCAAGAAGAAAATCTGCTAAGTTTGTCGTTGATAGTAGCAGTTGGGAGGAGATTTGCTTCAGAGAATTGGACTTTTCTGTTTCTCAATCTACCCTTTTCGTTGTTGTACCCTCAATTTTGCAGGCTATGTTCGTTTACAGTTAAATGCGCCCCCCTCAAGTGTTAGCTATTTGTAAGACTCATTCATTAGAAGCCTCTAAAGTTGTGCACATATGATATATATTTTTCATGCCTTAAATCTCTCCTTGAACAATGTAGTATGATACAATGTAATAAATATAATATCGAATTAGTGTAGTTCTTTTTAGTACATATCAAATGAGTTTGATGGATAACTCATTTGGTAATCACGTCCCACTAAAAACTAAATGATGCACCTTTTTTTTTAATCAGAAGAAAGGGTTATACAGAGGAAAGAGCATATAAGGCACTTATTACTCAAAAACTGCAATGAACCAAGTACCTATATTTTGGTTATATGGTAATTGAAGATGAGACTCATTATCAAAACAAAAACAAAACAAACATAAGAGGCAGAAAACAGAGATACTGAAGTAGGGAAAGTGAGCAGTCAAAGTAAGGAAATTAGGCATTTCTAATTGTCCTGAACATACCGTAGTGAAAATAATTTCTCAAATGGTACCATGCATATTCTAAATCAAGTATTATGAACCAGACATAAACGTGAGAGATATTTTGAGTGGCTTATTCTTGGAATAGGTAGATGGAAGCTTTGGTCTTTCAGCAGAGGAACTTTGGACTACAACTATGAGTAGTAACACAGAAAGTACAACAATTTTTTTTAAAAAAAGAGCAAACATACCTAAATAAAACCAACTGTGAACTTCTCGCTAGTTTCCTGGTTGGAGCCATCAGTTGTGAACTTCTTGCTAGCTTCCTGGTTGGAGCCGTCAACTGTGAAACCTGACCCGAAACCCGATTTTGACACCCCTACTTGCAACATTACCGTGAGTGAAGGGAGTGAAAGATATGTTAGAGTATATTAATGGCCGGTTCCAGACAACTGTCTTAAACCCCATCTTCAATTCAACAATTATCTCAGCAGAGCACAAACTCAAGAACACAATGAAGAGAGACGCAGAGCAAGTTCTATGTTCGCCAGTTAGGGTTCCAAAATTACAGCGAGTGAAGAGATTAGTATATTATCGGTTTCGCAGTGAAATGCTTTCCCAGTCTTCAATCTGGTATGCGACTTCAGAGATGGAGACACAAGATGATGAAGGAGTCTCACCACTGTGTTTCCAATTGAAGAATCTGATGGAATCGCAAGAAGACTCATGACCAGAAACGCAAGAGATGAAAGTTAGGGTTCCGAACGAAAAGAAGACTCATGACCAGAAACGCAAGAGATGAACAAGATGATGAGGAAGATGTATTCACCAATAACCGCGCGGTCCGCACGAATGCACCGGAAAATCGAAACGCCAGCAGGAAGATCGAGACACTCGATGGAGTTCTCACCAAAACCGTGAACGAAGATAGCGTTCCTTTGTCAATCTTGCAAGAGAGAGAATATCTAATTAACAGTAGGGCTTGCATTTATTTTTGTTTGCCTTGTGAGTTTCGAAATCAAGACGTCTACATATTGAAGGCGTTCTCCGCTTTTTTCAAATGCATAGACAACTCATACTACCTCCGTCCCGTCATAAGTGTCCCATTTGCTTTTTGGCACGCTTTTCCACCTCAATATTAAATATATAAGATAAAATAATTTTAAAAAAATAATTTTTACAATATATAGTTTTTCACATAAGGATTCCATTATAATTTTTTTTTATAAAAATATGTTATCCTATATGTTAAATATTGAAGTCAAACGACAAGTTCAAATAGTAAAGGGGACAAACACAATGGGACGGAGGGAGTATATATTAACAGTTGTATAATGTTACCTATATCTCACCTTAGTCATCCATGAATGTCATTTACAACTACATTTATGCACCAGTTGTCTTTAATTAGTAGTTAAAAGTCATATTTGTAGTAGTGTCAGACACTGCAAAAAAGCATAATTTGAACGTGTTTTCATTGGGTCGCACAAGTCACATGTGAGCTTACAAAACTTGGGTTTGACATAGGTCTGAAAATAACACTTTAACATAGTTCATGTAAAGTTTCATCAAATTCGAACAACGTTTAAACATCTCCTAAGTTGAACGAAAACTAGAGAAAACCAATTTGAATGCAAGGTGTTCGATGTAAAACGATGGAAACTTCATGGGTGGAGAAATTAATTCCTGAAACCACATGTGTGCAGGATGTAATTTCATCAAACGTCATGAGTCGGGATGTAATTTTCCCATTTTAACCTATACAATTTAACTATTTCTTAGTTTGAATAAAGACAATTTTTGTAAGCAGTTCATGTTCATACTAAGGCCTAGGGAACGGTTAAAACGGATATCCGTCAACCAAACTAAAATAAAGTATGGTGTTCGGTTATTTCGGTTATAACCGAATTAACCAAATTTAATACGTAGTACTAATATTTATTTTAACCGATAACTGTTTTTTATGTTACACTAATAATCGTTAACCGCCTAATAACTGAAATTTTTGAAATAACCGAACTTCCTAAAAATAACCAAAATAACCAAAATTCCTAAAATAACCCAAATAACTAAACTTTCTGAATAAACCGAAATAATCAAAATCTAAGTCTAATTGGGTGAGTAGTGAAATACTAAATAAAATTATTGGGTTAAGAACAAATAATATTTTTTTTATAAAAGTTAGGTTATTACGTTTGAATTTCAGTATCCGTTAACCGATATTATGGAACCATTTTAATCGAAATAACTGAAATTTAGTAAAATGGTTAAAAAATACAGTGATTGAACCTGAAAAAAATTTCGGTTATCCAAAATGACCGTCCTGTTTGCTCATCCCTACTATGGGCATCCACAATAAGAAAGGTGGATTCGTCTCACTATCAAATATTTTTTATTACACCTTCTCACAATCTCTCTTTTATTTACCTAAAGGTTCTCTAAAAGATACATCTTCTCTTCTTCACCTCATATTTTTTTTAAATACCACTAATTCACACCACTATGAATGTCCTAATTGTCTGTTTCATTTGTGTAGTAGTATAAGAATTTGGCTAGAAAAAAGCCTAAAATTGTCTATATATTGACGGTTTTGATTATTTATTTTTTCAAGTTTTCAACAAGCCTTGCATTTTTACATTATTCCCTATAACTATTGTTTTCTTTATCACTCCTCATGCAACTTTAGTATTATGTAGTTTTGTCCAATCAATTTTTTTTGTACAATCAGTCATGAGTTTCCTGTATGGTATTTGTTGGCGTAGAGTGTTATTATAAAGATAGGGGGCTCTTTTTTAGGTTTTGTGATCTAACTAAAACTTTTCCATCGCATTACAGATTGATTATTGTAATTTGTCACAGTTGAAGCTGTCGTTTATTGAGGCTATTAGTTAGCTTATCTATGGATACCGAAGAAGAACTGCAGAGTGCTAAACTATTGGGATCCTCGACAATTCATTCCACTTTCAACTAATCGCTGATGATGTCCAAATGTTCGTGACATATTTTAAGTGTTTTTTGGATGTCTTGAAGAGACGAACAAGTACTTATCAGTGTAGTTAAAGAGTATCATGTTATGAAAATTTTGGTGGAGGGAGCTAGCGGTGATGATTGACTATAGGCTCGGGGTGTAGTTTGTCCGAAGGCTGGCTTGCTAGGGGTTGCATTTTTTCAGGTTTGTAGGTAGTCGTGCAAGTTGTTCGGCCACGTGGCTAGGTTGCTTGTGTTTTCTGTAGCTTGATGATATAAGTATGTATTCGGATTTTGATGGGCACTCTTAAACCTCTTTTAGATTTTTCCTACTAGATTTTACTAAGAGAGGTTTTAATGAGGTCCAAATTTTCTCCTCCACCTGATCTTCCAGGCGTTGTTTTATAAATATAATGGCTCTAAGCCCAAATTATCAAAAAAAAAAACAATAGAGTGGCTTACATGTGCGAAATTATGAAATAAAAAGTACACTACTATGTACTTGTTGATGATAGACAAGATCATCAAAAATGATGTACCACTTCATCGTACAAACATTGCATGGTTGCGCAAGTTGTAATTCAGGTATGAGTGTTATGTGATAGAACAATTTTATGGATTGTATAATCAAACTATGACATACAAGAAACACATGGTTTACAAGATGTGTGAGGGGAGTAATTTTATATAACTATCTTATTTTTATATTAGATTAATTTTATTCATAAATTTAAATATTTTCTTATTTATAGTATTCAAGCATTACCTAACCATCATTGTAAATATTTTAATGAAAATAAAAAAAATGATAATTAATTGAAGAAGCTAAAAAAAAGAGAAGAAAAAAAAAATGTTTAAAGTTTGTGTATGTTTAATATTTAAGAATTATTAATTTTATTTTAATTTATATCTTTTAATTTATTTTTTAAAAATTTTATTACCCTATTAAATATCTTTGTAGTTCTTTATATTTTTGTACTACTTTAGCTTTTTTTTAAAAAAAAGATTCATAAAATGCCCCCGAATAATTAAGTGGGATATTATGAACTTGAAACATGATCAGTAGAAATGAAATAGTCATTATTCAATGTCCATTCATAAATAGGATTATATTGAGAATTATGAAACTTTTTCATGGCACATGAAGAACGAGTTTCAAAACAGGGTATATCTTGAATTATGAAAATTTCGGTGGTATATTGTGAATTTTCCCGAGTCCATGCATAGCTGTGTTTCAGTAGCTAATTTATGCTACAAATTGATGCTACTCATCTGCATGGAAAACTTAAAGACAAGCTTTTAATTGCTGTTAGTAAAGATGGCAATATCGAAATCATTACAGTTGCATAAGCAATATGAAGATCTTCCGTGTTGGAAGTTCTTTATGGACCGATAAGTATGTCTACATGTAATAGCGAACCCAGAATTATGTTTAGGTGAAGACAAAATGTTAACAGGTGGTCCATATTGGCAACCCCACGATCCGTTATATTGTGTTTAACTTCCAAATAAGATTCCACAACAGAAATGAAAGAAATATTTGACCTACACAGGTACCTCTTTCATATTGTGTGTCGTTGACTTATATTTACATTAAGGAGCTCGAGATCATACCTAAAAGAGAAAGTGTGTTTCATAAGTTGTTTAGCAGCCTTAGAGAAGAATGAACAAAATGTAACAACAAAGCCTTAGAGAAGAATGAACAAAAAATGTTATAACAATAAAGGCATTCAAAGATCTCACTGGGTGTCGGAATTCATAGGCGAGTGGAGATTAGGTGAGGTAGAAAGATAGGTAAAAGAACGAGGCGTTAAACTGGAAGCTCATCAAAGTTGTTATTTCATCACTTAACCAGGTTTACAACCTTAATCTATTTATAATGAGGGAATAAAATCTAATCAGAATCTACTTAAATCTATCTATATCTAACTAATATTTATCTAGAGGATTAACCTGATGTTTGACCAACAGATAAAGAAAGTAAAACACGAGCCCAATTAGAACATATCGGTCCAAGGCCCAACTAGAATATGAAAGCCAAAACAGATGGACTATTATGTAGTCCAATACCCCCCCTCAAGCCGTAGGTAATTTGAATTACTTAGGCTTGATTATTTCGCATCCCCATTTGAGGTAGCAGCTGTTTGTACTTGGATCCAGGCAAGACCTTAGTCATCATGTCAGCGAGTTGATCTGAAGTAGGTGTATATGTGATGTCGACTAACCCCTGTTGGATTTTCTCACGAACAAAATGACAGTCAATTTCAAATGTTTGGTGCGTTCATGGAAAACAGGATTCCGTGCTATATAAATTGCCGATTGATTGTCACATTTGAGTGGTATGGGTGTGTGATGTTCTCAACACCTAATTGTGAAGTAAACGTGTAGCCAGGTCAGCTCGGCTGTGACGTCGTAGAGACCTATATTCTGGCCTCTGCACTAGAAAGTGAAACAGACCCTTGCTTCTTTGTCTTCCAAGAGATAGGACTATCTCCTAGGAAGATATAATAGCCTGAGACAGATTTTCGAGTTAGTTAGGACAAGCTGCCCAGTCTGAATCACAGTAAGCTCGAAGGTCCAACGGTAAAAGACTGGTTCTTTGTGAGAATCATCCCGTAGTTTATGGTGCCTTTGATATAGCATAAAGCATGAAGAGCTGCTTCCATGTGAGACGTACATGGCTTTTGCATAAATTGACTGAGAACTTGAACCGTGTAGCTGATGTCAGGTCGTGTGTTGGACAAATAATTAAGTTTGCCCACCAACCTTCTATACGTGGTGGGATCTCAAGAAAGATTCCATCTGTGACAAGAAGTGGTTTTCCTACCACCATGGGACCCTTACGGCCGGGTATGTCTTGGCATGCAAACTCTTCCAACAAATCAAGACAAAACTTCCTTTGAGATAGAACAAAACCGTCCGAAATGGAAATGAACTCGATGCCTAGAAAATAATTCAAGGTACCAAGATCTTTGATTTTGAAATTGTGATGCAGTGCACGTTTAATATCATCAACTGCTGCTTGTTGTGTTCCACGATCACCATGTGTCGACATAGCACAGCTATGAACACAACTTCCCTTCTGTGCTCTCTTTGCCAAAAAGAGAATAATCATTCTTAGACTGTAAACACCAAGAGTCTTGAGAAAAACTTCCAAGTTGGAAAACCACTGCCTGGAAGCTTGCTTGAGTCCGTAAAGAGATTTCTTTAAACGGCAAACTTTATTATTTCCTTCGACATCGAGACCTTGCGGAATACGCATGTAAACTTCTTCATCTAGATCACCGTGTAAAAAGGCATTGTTAACATCCAACTGGTTGATTACCCAGCCTTTATTGAGAGCTACAACAATGAGAGAGCGTATTGTCGTCAACTTCACAACTGGTGAAAAAGTTTCATGATAGTCTAGTCCATGCCTCTGTGTGAAACCTTTGGCAACTAATCTTGCTTTGTATCTTTCGAGAGTGCCATCAGATCTGAGCTTGACTTTATAGACCCACTTACAACCGATCACCTTTTGTCCTTGCGGAAGAGTAACGACCTCCCAGGTATTATTATCTTGCAATGCTTGTAATTCCTGCTGCATTGCCACCCTCCAGTGTTCATACATAACAGCGTTTTTATACCCTTTTGGTTCATGAACGACATGTTCTGCATGACTACCCGAGAAAAGAGCCATAGACAGTTGTGGGGTGGTATCTGTCAAACTGATGTAGCCCGTGAGATGATTTCCATGTGCCCCTAGATTATAGACCCTTTCATCAAGTATCTCCTGAAAAGACGTATTACATACGTAATCATCCAAGTACTGTGGACGACGGCTCTCCCTGGTGGATCGCCTCAATTCTGCTGACGTCTCATTCCCAACAACTACATGTGTATCCGTATCATGTTGACTAACGTGAGTATCTTCATCATCCATGATATATGGTTGATAATCATTGACATGAGAAGAATTGTCAACATTAGAACGCTCAACGATATCGGAAGTATGTCTGCATGGGAAAACATTAGTATGGAATTTAACGTCACGACAAACTTCAACATCCCGTGTTTCCAAATGCATGATTTTATGTCCCTTTTTCCTGGGATCCCTTCCTAGATAGATGCACGCTTGTCCTCTTGGATCAAATTTGTTTCCTCTTGGTCCTACCATGGTTTTATAGCACAAACAACCGAAAGGCTTCATTTCGTCATAAGAAGGTTTGTTGTTGTATAAAACCTCAAATGGTGTCTTACCATTTAAAGCCTTCGTGGGAAGTCTGTTTATAACATAAGTAGCATGTAAAATACACTCACCCCAATAAGCCAAAGGAACATTAGACTGGAAGAATAATGCCCTTGCCGTCTCAAGCAAATATTTGTGCTTCCTTTCTACAACTGCGTTTTGTTGCGGTGTATAAGCACATGTTGTTTGGTGAACAATTCCTTCATGAGCATAAAACAATTTTCCTTCTTTTGATGATCCTAATTCCTTGGCATTATCAGTACGTACAACTTTAACCTTAGCATCAAACTGTCGCTCCACCATCTTTATGAAATTAACGATCGCATTCCAAGCATCACTCTTTTGACCAATAAGAGTTACCCAAGTTGTGCGCGAGAAATCGTCGACAAAACAAACGAAATACCTATAACCATTATAGGTGTTAATTTTGAATGGCCCCACACATCTATGTGTAACAATTCGAATGCTCTTTTTGCTCTCGTTGTTGAAACCGGAAAAGATAATCGTTGAGCTCTTGCCTTGTAACATACATCACAAGGTTTTTCCAAATCAAAATCTATTCCTTTTATTAACCCAAGCGTAACCAATTTCTTATACGGCACATGGCCCAACGTTACATGATATTCTTCTGCTTTGGTTTTGTTGGACACAATTAAACCTACACTATCACGGCCGTAACTTTCTTTTTCTTCGGCCCACTGATCTAGCCCATCCACATCCAAAACATAAAGACAATTCTGGCAATGACCGATGCGGTGACCCAACTCTCTGCCTTTCTGGACCGGCCCTGTGTTAAAACGGCCCTGTATCGAACATCCAACATTGTCAAAAATCAGAGAGCAATCGAACTGCTTTGTAATTTTCTCTACTGATGCAAGATTGAACATGAAGTTAGGGATGTAAAGTACTTCCGTTAACCATGTTTTCCTTCCAACCCTCACATCTCCGATTAAGTTCACTACTTGAGGACTACCATCTGGAAGAATGACAGTCCTCTCAATATGCAACTTTCTCCAATTTCGAAACTGACTTTTAATACCAGACATATGATCTGTACACCCAGAATCTATAATCCACTTCCCAGCATATAAACGATGCGTGCAATTACTCGTGAAGCAGTACTTGTAATTAACAAAATCTGCAGTTTTACCTGAAAAATTACAATGACCAGTTGTATCTGTACTGGACTCTGCTTTGTTGTTCCGAATCAATTCGGTAATCTGCTGCAGTTGCCGCGGTGTCAAACCATCTCCAAGGTTACTACTCTCGTTTTCTCTTCGATTTCTTCTGTGAATTTAGCAGCGTTGGCAAAACCCTTCTTCTTGCGTGCCAAAACGTTATCCCTACCGTGTAGCTGATAACAATCCGCCGCTAGATGCCCGTTTCTTTTGCAGTGTGTGCAACGCAGTTTCTGAAAACATTCCTCCGCGACATGCCCTATCTTCTTGCAGAGAGAACAATTGAGCTTTTTTCTGTCAACCCGCTTGTTCCCGTTTCTGCTATTTTCTCCAATCGCACCACTGTAACTAGCGAAAGATGTAGCTTCCTCTTTGATTCCTACACCACCCCGCTGTTCTTCTTCCTGCATAATAAGTGCAAAAGCCTTCTCCACCGAAATCGACTTCTTCATCGCAAGAATTTGACCGCGAATGGAGAGATAGTTGCGGTTCAAACCCATCAAGAAAGTAAGGAGTTTATCTTCTTCAAGTTGCTTTTCTACCTTCTCTTTCACACCGCAAGTGCAATTCTTGCAGGTACAAGTCGGCGGAGGTCGCGCCAACTCCAGTTCATCCCAGATTTCCTTCAATCTGGTAAAATAATCACCAACAGAATCTTCGCCTTGCTGCTGCTCAACCAGTTCGCGCTTCAAATTGTGTATAATCGCCAGATTATCTCTCTCATATCTAGCGCACAAGGTATCCCACAAAACCTTGGGATCGTCACAGAAACGCACCGTCTGTGCCACAGTAGGTTCCAGTGATGCCTTTAGCCAAGCAGCGACTAGGGATTTCGACCTTTCCCAAGCGCACAACCGAATCGTATCAGTCTCGTCGGGTTTCTTGATTTTTCCCAAGACGAAACCATACTTGTTCTTCGCTTTCAACGCCGTCGCCATGTCCCACTTCCAGCCCAGAAATCCTTTCCCGTTGAATTTTGAGACTAAATTCAAGCCGGGATTCTCCGCAGCGTGGACGTATACTGGATCATTGACGTCGATGTTGGTTACCGAAGACGCCGGAGATTTGCCCTTTGGATCTTCCGTCATTCTCGAAACAATTAAACGGAAAAATTGACCCAAGCCTTGATACCATGTCGGAATTCATAGGCGAGTGGAGATTAGGTGAGGTAGAAAGATAGGTAAAAGAACGAGGCGTTAAACTGGAAGCTCATCAAAGTTGTTATTTCACTTAACCAGGTTTACAACCTTAATATTTATAATGAGGGAATAAAATCTAATCAGAATCTACTTAAATCTATCTATATCTAACTAATATTTATCTAGAGGATTAACCTGATGTTTGACCAACAGATAAAGAAAGTAAAACACGAGCCCAATTAGAACATATCGGTCCAAGGCCCAACTAGAATATGAAAGCCAAAACAGATGGACTATTATGTAGTCCAATAGGTGGGGCATCAAGATCTTGGTTCAAACTTTTTGTCACTTGACGACTAGTACAGAAAGAAGACAGATAAAAAGATAGGTGTCAAACATTCCATGTAATGGTGGCCACCGAATCCGAATCTACCCGGAACCGATATTGGAACCGGAACCGAGCCGGAGCCGTTTCGGAACCGGAACCGCCCCCTTGCGAATCGAATCCGAATACAAGTTTTGAGATTCGGGACCGAACTGGAACCGGAACCGCCTGGATTTGCATCGGATTCGGAACCGTGGAACCGGAACCATGGAACCGGAACCGGAACCGCCCCGGAACCGGCCAAAGTAGCTGTTGGAATCAGTCCAAAATGACGTCGTTTTGGGTCTGAGGTGCGTGCTCCCCTGGTCAACATGATGATTTGTACGAGATGAATGGGGACAACACCACTTAAGACTTCTATTTTGTGTTGTAATATTTTAGAATGTATTAGTATTACTTTCTTTCCATGTAATCTTTTAAAACTTCCAAATTGAAATCATGTAACCTATTAGTAGTTGTACTCTTTTCCCTTATTAGGGTTTTCCCAATGGGTTTTTACCTAATAAAGTTTTAACGAGACAGTGAATCATATAATAAAATCCGCTTTCCTCTTTAATTTTTGCAAATTCAATACAAAAAATTAAGTCTTTGGTTCTTACACATTTAAGATTATAAACTTGAGGAATAACCTAGCTAGGAGTAAAGTGGACGAAAAGAGCATCGTGTGCGCGTAAACGGATCTAAAATCGGAGTTAAAACAAAGAAACTGAAGCCGATCGAATCTTTCCGGAACTGGTCGGAACTGCCCCGGAACCAGTCAGAACCAATCGGAACCGGTCGGAACCGTTGATTTGAGCGAATCCGAAGCGAATACAGAGTCCCGGAACCGGAACCGGAACCGCCCAGGACCGGTTCCGAATCCGAATACACATTTTCCGGAACCGGAACCGGTGGAACCGGAACCGTGGTCACCATTACTTCCATGATTCAAGTTGTTTTCTAATTTAACCAAGCTTTGCATGTTAAAATTGCTCTGTCAAATTTGAGTCATGATATTCAACACCTGATTGAGGAGCAAACCAGGCAAGCCAAAACCAATATGGTGGAAATTCTTCTAGAGGAAAACACTGAGGATGATTTGTTTCTACGTGTTAAATTTTAAAAAGTCAATGTGAAATCATCCTATTGAATTCATTCAACCCCTTAGTAATGTAAGATTAACACTTAACTATGTGGTTTGCTTGAAGTGTAATAATGAAAGCGAAATGGCTGCATCCACAGAGATAGCAATGAGAGTTGTATCGACAACTTTTGTTTGAGATTGGGTGATGCTGAAGTATCTGAATCTCAACTTAGAGCTTTTCCAAAAGGGTGCACATTTGGCTTGGGAAAGGAACTTGGTGTCAAAAGAAAGGGAATATGACTCTTACACTACCATGACCATCTATTTGATTATGAAAGAAGCATTTGACGAGTACAAGTACATCCCAATAGTCAAAGCTTCTCCTTGAGAAATTGGAATTGTCAAATCAAACGATTTTATAGAGAGGGAATTTAACTGATGGAATTGGGTCTTTAAGACATCTTTCTTTTTGTTTTTTTTTTTTTTTCCGAATCTCAGGTTTTTAAGACATCTTTCATTTGAGAAGAAATTGGATAGAGTCGGAACGTAAGAGGGAGAAAAAATTGACGAAACAAAATCAACGAATTGTTACTTTCTTTTAGAGGAACAAACGACTTCTTTGCATTCACATAATATTCGGAAATGAAAGTACATGGAAAAGTTGTCAATACTTGCTTCCCCTAGCATCCTAAAGTAGAAAAGAGAAGGTCCCAGATGGGAGAAAACGTCAATTTCTAAGCTAATTCTAGATGTCCAAGTGCTGTGTCATGTTGGGCACAACCACTAATTCAACACATATGACGGTCATCAAAAGAAGCAGAGAAAATCCCCAAATCTTCTATGAGAATAGCCATGACTCACGGGGGAGCACTAAACATTAAATGCAAAATATTATGTACACGGATGAGAGCTCAAAAGTTCTGATTTGAGCATGAATCATCCCCTTCAGATGAGGCTGCCTTTCGTAGTTCCACTGGCAAGTAGACGGAAGAAATCGTTGTTATTTTCGCTATCCTTGCTTTCAATATCAACCACCTGACCCATAACCACACTTGACGCTGATGCTGGTGATGATAGCATTGCTGGTTTCTTCACCGAGATGAAAGCTACTTGGTTTCTTGTTCTAGATTCGGATTTCAACGAGGTTGTTGGTGTTTGGGTCTTGGTTGAGCTACCATCTCCCAAGCAAGGTTTTTTACAGGGTGGCTCCACACTTTCCAAGTCATCTGTCGGTTGAGATGAATCACTGATTTCAGTTGTTTGATCAGTCTTTGTCTCTAGACTTTCTTTAGCAGCAAGTGTATCAGATCCCAAAGCCTTCTTCAAACGCTCCTTGCTGACTAAAGACACATACAAGCCAGAGAATGAAGCTTTTCAAAATCAAGTTACATTTCAAACAGATACTCAACAATAAGAAATCGCTGACATTCTGATACGACAAATTTCTCAAGAATTACAGGAGATCAAGCTTCCGAAAGACGATATGAGCTACTACTGACCTCCAAGGAAATCTTCTAGGCTTCGATACTTCACATCCGGTTGGTGATGTCCCTGCTCCTCTGAACCCACATCCGTGTTCTTTGTGTCAATCTTCTGCAATTTTTCTACTAAGACATACTTATCTGTTTCCCAGAGACATTCTAAGGTGATGATTTCATTTATTGCTGGAGGATAATACTCTCTGAATACCTGTAACGGGTGCTCCATGGAGTTAGATGCAAGACAGGAGAAAATAGCTAGATATTTTATAACTTTATAGCACAAGTGATAGCAGGACACAGAACTTGTACCTCTAATCCATCCTGAGTGATCTTAACTGACTGCTTCTTCTGAGAAATTGAAATAACTTGGTTGAACAGTGCAACAATGTCAAGCAACAGCTGCAACACAAAAGCAGTTAATTAAAAAAAGAGTTGAGTTTAATAGAAACTAGAAACCATTAAACCAAGAAAAAAAATGCTTCTACTAATGATCTCTAACCAATTTTAACCAAACTGAAATAACATCATGGAATAAGAAATCTTGTCAAGTGTGAGCTGGTACTTCAGACTCGGTAATTCAGAGGCTATATACTTAGCATTAGACGAGCTACTCCATGGGTAACAAATACTCTCTCCTATTCAAAATATAAGCCATTTCAGAGATGAATTTGGACTATTCTAGTGGAAGTTCATCTACAAAACAACTTATATATTGAATAGAAGGGAGTACTTGACAGATGATGGTCAGTTATTCAACTGGAGGAAACGTTTACCTGCTGGACCAACACCCTGATCCTTGCAAGTAGAGCATAAATCGTAAGAGAAAAACTCATGAAAAATGATCGAGCAAGCAACTTGGATATCTCTCTGACGAAAAGTCAAGGAAAGAATGGCTGAAAAACAAGGAATGACTACTAAACAAGTAGAACCATGTTAAGAGTTGATTCCAGCGAAGCAAACAACCACACTCGCAGCGCAATAGATAGATATCAGATTGCTAAAACTTGACAACTAAGCTTGGCACAACTTTCTTAATTGAATAAGCAGTCAAACAAGGATACATTGCAGCTTTGACAATAGGCTCCATCATCTGAAACAATGAACCAAAATCATGATTCATGAGTGCCCCACGGAGGAAGCTAGCGAATACCAGTGAAAGAGAAATGCGTCAACAACAGACAAACATAAACATAGAGGGTAATTGCAAAGATGAACACTCGAGAGAAACCTTACAAACTCATCTTACCTGAGATAGCAACCGAGCAACTCCTAGTACACGTTCTAGAATGTTGTATTTTCCATTTTCGAACTTCCTTGGCTTCAAACTATCACAAAAATTAGAGACAATTCGAACCATGAATCAGACTAGAACTGAGCCCATTGTCTAACCCTAAAGATTTTCATTTTCATTCTCCACCCAAAATTTACAAGTATACTTATAACTACCACGAAACACAACTTCGTTGCATATATTTTGCTTTACCTTTCGAGAACTTGGATTTTTTTCGTAGCTTTTCTACCAGTGACAACATTACAGCATGAATCCAGAATTTCTTTCAGGCCAGCTGATTGCAATAGCTTTAAATCCCTTCTGACCTAATGGGGAAAAACAAATCCATTGAAATATATTTCTGATTATGCTAATGCGGAATCTGTAGAAACGAAGCTTTCAAAACTTAGATACAGAAGGGAGATGTGGAGCGAGAGAAGAACCTTCAGAAGGTACTGGAAGTAAGAGGAACGACGGTGCTGGTTTTTGTTTTTGTACACAAGGCGATCAAGAACTCCACATTCAGCTTGTAACTGCACGAAACGAGACTTGAGCTTCTCTTCCTCACCTTCCATATTGACCGCAGCCATCAGTGAGCCAACAAACAGATTAAACTCCTTTTGAACCTTATCTATAGCCGGCCAAAGAGGTGAGAGCTGAGGTTACACCGGGGGTCTGGGTCTGGGCGCGGATAGCAGAGTGATGGAAAGTCGACGGTAGTACTATCATAGCACTCGCGCAGACTCCTGTTCCCCTCGCCCTGCGAGAATGCGCCGCCACCACCTAAGCCCGCCAAGGAAGAGAAAAAGAGCCGAAAAAGTCGTGCGCCAGAGGGTGTTGCCTTTTTTATCCTTTTTAATTTTATTTTCTTGATGAGAAAAAAGAATAGCTACAGAATAAGTATTTTAGAAATGTTACTCTATTTTTGGTAAATTTGTGAAATGTTAAAAAGAGAGTGATAAATTATAATTATATTTTTATAAAAGTTCATAAAATATGCTCACAAGAGAAAAAACAAAAATATTTCAATAGTTAATCGGGGGTTGCTATTCGCAGTATAAAATTACTAATCATCACAGTACAAAATTTTTTAAATCATATTAACGTTATAAACATGTAATGATGTGTCCCTGTGTTTTTTTTTAAAAAAAATGATATCTGAAAAGGATTTAACCCAAGAAGTTTGTAGTTGATTAGTAGTGAATTTTGCTAGTTACTTTTTTGTTGTAATCAATACTGGAATTTTTTTTAAAAAAAAGTGTTGGATTGCATTTTTAAGTGTTTACACTATTAATATGATTTAAAATTAATTTGTACTGTGAATAGTAAAAAATTTACTATTTGCAGTATTTTTTTTTCTTCACCAAATTTAGTTGAATAAGTTGAAATGTTGTGGAGAGACACTTTTTTTCTGAACAAATGAGAATTGAATGACCAAATTTGAGTCAAAATTATTAAAACAACAAAGTTACAATAACCCCACTAAAGAGGGTCAATACGCTCAGTCGTGTTTTCACTTCGCACAGTCGGAAAATGACCATTTTACCCCTGCTTTAATATCTTTCAGAAATTACTATATTTACCCACAATTTGTGACATATTACGAGGTGGCCCCAAATTTCATTACGCACAGTTGGAATTCCAATACGCTCAGTCAGAAAATGACCAATTTAGGGGCTAATGTAGACAAAATTTATTAAAAGCGGTTCGAAAAAAACAAAGAAGGATTTCGAAGTACTTATATAAGTAAAAAAATAAATCATAAAAATTATCAGAAAAGTATACCATGACAAAGTAGACGAAAAGACGAACGCGTCGGCGCAAACGGATCGAAAAACGGAGCTATAACGAAGAAGATATGACAATTTTAAGACCGGAACCCGGCGCAGGCGCCGGTAAGGAAGGGCCGTTTGCGCCGACGCGTTCGTCTTTTCGTCTACTTTGTCATGGTATACTTTGCTGATAATTTTTCTGATATATGTATTATTTTTTCTTAAGCACAACATTAACTATCATCGACGTCTTGTTCGAAATTGCCTATCAACCACTAATTACATGTCCGTTGAAGAAGAATCTATTTGAAATTCATTGAAATTTTCTATCATTTCCACCAATTTCACGTCCATTGACGAAGAATCTATTTGAAATTATCAAAATTTCCTATCAATATCAATATTAACTATCATTATCGACATTAACTATCATTGACTTCTTATTCGATAGTAAAACGAAGCAGGGCTGAGTCGGACCGTAGGGAACACAATGCACGCTACAGGGCTAATAGGAGGAGACGACGTCCCCCGACTTGATTAGTGCAAACACAGACTTGATTAGTGCAAACACATTTGGATTTCATGTACTGGTAGTCAACAGAATTGTTAATTGTTCTGGGATTTAAAATGATGTGTGTGTCGAATAAGTTGTAACATTATGAGAAATGACGTGCGAACAATGTTGTTTGAAAATGAAACTCCGAAATAGAATCGCTTTTGAAGTCCTGAAAATATGTTACAAAGATGTATATATTTTCACTTGTTATAAAAAAACCTTTTAGGAGCAATCTCCGACGACAAACCGATCTCGCTTTTGAAGTATTGAAAATATGTTTCAAAGATGTATACAATTTCATTTGTCAAAAAAAAAAACATCTTTTTGAGCAATCTCCGACGACAAACCAATCTCGGTTTTGAAGTATTGAAAATATGTTTCAACGATGACATTTTTTGAGCAATTTCTGACGACAAACCGATCTCGTTTTTGAAGTATTGAAAATATGTTTCAAAGATGACATTCTTTGAGCAATCTCCGACGACAAACCGATCTCGCTTTTGAAGTATTGAAAATATGTTTCAAAGATGTATACATTTTCATTTGTTATAAAAAAAACATTTTTTGAGCAATTTTTGACGACAAACCGATCTCGCTTTTGAAGTATTAAAAATATGTTTCAAAGATGTTTCAAAGATGTATACATTTTCATTTGTTATAAAAAACACATTTTTTGAGCAATTTCCGACGACAAACCGTTCTCGCTTTTGAAGTATTGAAAATATGTTTCAAAGATGACATTTTTCGAGAAATCTTTGACGACAAACCAATCTCGCTTTTGAAGTATTGAAAATATGTTTCAAAGATGTACACATTTTCATTTGTTATAAAAAATAACATTTTTTGAGCAAAATCTGACGACAAACCGATCTCGCTTTTGAAGTATTGAAAATATGTTTCAAAGATGTTTCAAAGATGTATACATTTTCATTTGTTATAAAAAAACACATTTTTTGAGCAATCTCCGACGACAAACCGATCTCGCTTTTGAAGTATTGAAAATATGTTTCAAAGATGACATTTTTTGAACAATCTCCGATGACAAACCGATTCAAGTATTGAAAATATGTTTCAAAGATGTATACATTTTCATTTGTTATAAAAAAATAACATTTTTTGAGCAATTTCTGACGACAAACCGATCTCGCATTTGAAGTATTGAAAATATGTTTCAAAGATGTATACATTTTCATTTGTTATAAAAAACACATTTTTTGAGCAATCTCCGACGACAAACCGATCTCACTTTTGAAGTATTGAAAATATGTTTCAAAGATGACATTCTTTGAGCAATCTCCGACGACAAACCGATCTCGCTTTTGAAGTATTGAAAATATGTTTCAAAGATGACATTCTCTAAGCAATCTCCGACGACAAACCAATCTCGCTTTTGAAGTATTGAAAATATGTTTCAACGATGACATTTTTTGAGCAATTTCTGATGACAAACCGATCTCGCTTTTGAAGTATTGAAAATATGTTTCAAAGATGACATTCTTTGAGCAATCTCCGACGACAAACCGATCTCGCTTTTGAAGTATTGAAAATATGTTTCAAAGATGACATTCTTTGAGCAATCTTCGGCGACAAACCGATCTCGCTTTTGAAGTATTGAAAATATGTTTCAAAGATGTACACATTTTCATTTGTTATAAAAAAATATCATTTTTTGAGCAAAATCTGACGACAAACCGATCTCGCTTTTGAAGTATTGAAAATATGTTTCAAAGATGTTTCAAAGATATATACATTTTCATTTGTTATAAAAAAACACATTTTTGAGCAATCTCCGACGACAAACCGATCTCGCTTTTGAAGTATTGAAAATATGTTTCAAAGATGACATTTTTTTAGCAAATCTCTGACGACAAACCGATCTCGCTTTTGAAGTATTGAAAATATGTGTCAAAGATGTATACATTGTCATTTGTTATAAAAAAATAACATTTTTTGAGCAAAATCTGACGACAAACCGATCTCGCTTTTGATGTATTGAAAATATGTTTCAAAGATATTTCAAAGATGTATACATTTTCATTTGTTATAAAAAAACACATTTTTGAGCAATCTCTGACAACAAACCGATCTCGCTTTTGAAGTATTGAAATATGTTTCAAAGATGACATTCTTTGAGCAATCTCCGACGACAAACCGTTCTCGCTTGTGAAGTATTGAAAATATGTTTCAACGATGACATTTTTTGAGCAATATCTGATGACAAACCGATCTCACATTTGAAGTATTGAAAATATGTTTCAAAGATGACATTCTTTGAGCAATCTCTGACGACAAACCGACCTCGCTTTTGAAGTATTGAAAATATGTTTCAAAGATGTATACATTTTCATTTGTTATAAAAAAAACATTTTTTAAGCAATTTTTGACGACAAACCGATCTCGCTTTTGAAGTATTGAAAATATGTTTCAAAGATGTATACATTTTCATTTGTTATAAAAAACACATTTTTTGAGCAATCTCCGACGACAAACCGATCTCGCTTTTGAAGTATTGAAAATATGTTTCAATGATGACATTTTTTGAGCAATTTTGATGATTGTCAAATAAATTATTCTGTAATGGACATGAATTTAGTGGAATTGATAGGTAAGTTCGAACAAGACATCGATGATAGTTAATGTCGATACATCTGACTATTTAGATTAGTGTCCATTCATCTGTTAATTAGAATAGAACATGCTTGATTATTTTACTATGGAATAAGAAGTTAATGATAGTCAATATTGATATTGATATGAAATTGTGATAATTTCAAATAGATTCTTCGTCAATGGACGTGAAATTGGTGGAAATGATAGAAAATTTCAATGAATTTCAAATAGATTCTTCTTCAACGGACATGTAATTAGTGGTTGATAGGCAATTTCGAACAAGACATCGATGATAGTTAATGTTGTGCTTAAGAAGACATAATACATATATCAGAAAAATTATCAGCAAAGTATACCATGACAAAGTAGACGAAAAGATGAACGCGTCGGCGCAAACGGATCAAAAAACGGAGCTATATCGAAGAAGATATGGTATTTTTAAGACCGGAACTCGGCGCTAGCGCCGATAAGGAAGGGCCGGCGCCGGTAAAGAAGACTGCGCGCAGGATGCGTTCGTCTTTTCGTCTACTTTGTCATGGTATACTTTGTTGATAATTTTTATGATATATTTTTTTACTTATATAAGTACTTCGGAATCCTTCTTTGCTTTTTTCGAACCGCTTTTAATAAATTTTGCCTACATTAGCCCCTAAATTGGTCATTTTCTGACTGAGCGTATTGGAATTCCGACTGTGCGTAATGAAATTTGGGGTCACCTTGTAATATGTTATAAATTGTGGTTAAATATAGTAATTTATAAAAAGATATTAAAGTAGGGGCAAGATCGTAAAGTTTTTTAAAATTCCGACTGTGCGAAGTGAAAACACGACTGAGCGTACGAGTTCAGTAACTAAATTACAATGACTAAGTTAAAGAAAAACTAACTTATAACAACTAAGTTAAAGAAAAACTAAGTTACAATGTTGTTCCATCTATCTAACCTAGATTGTAAATGATGAATCCAAGGTCCAACGGTGTTTGGATTTCTATAATAAAACCACTGCAGATAGACGGGGGGAGTGGGGAGTCATCAACCATACAAAACCTTACGAAATGACCCTGGGGGCAAACTCCGATGTGGATCTCTCCTCTTGGTCTATCACGATTGGTATGATTTTCGATCGGAAGGCATGTGTCACTTGTCATACCCCCATATATAGTAGAGTAGAAAACTACTATCAAAGTGTACTTTGACACGATCATTGTCCCCATTTCTACGGTCATCCATTTCACCGTAGGTGCTGCCCCATCCCCATTCCAACGAAACGCTCTTAACATTTCCTTGTACTTTGTTTCGTTGAACATCTCCTTATATGCATGCATCACCTTTTTTGTATTCTTCATGTCAAGGTACAATCCTTTACGGACATGTTTCCATCTATCTTCGTTTGAATACAAGTAATCAGCAACCACCCTGAATCCACAATGACCATATCCACAAACATCAATATACCCAGTGATATATTGATATAGGTTGGATGGGAAATACTAGTAGTATGGGAAGCTGTTCATGGGCATGAATCGATTCGGATCTCATGATCCTCTATTCAGTGATCTTCCATTTGATGGTGCTCCTTCGGACTGGCTCACCCTTGGTCTGTTACACTCCCAAGATGAAGGTTCTCGTCAGTTTAGTCTTGAGGTCCCGGTAGGTCTGCCAATCCCAAGCTGTTCTAAAGGTTCTCCTAATTGGCATGCCATATATGGATGAAGGAAGTTCTGGATTTGATTGTAACATCTAGCTATCGGAGTCGGATCGTCTGATTTTGCTACCTCAACAGAAATATCACGCCATCTGTTTTGTTATGCCTCCTTGAAGGATAGCATATCAACTATTGATTCATGATTCTTCCGGCTCAGGGTATACCAGAAACAATGTACATCCCTCTTTGAGCACATGATACTGATAAGCCGCAGACTTATCATATTTTATGCACTAGATTTAGTATTATATTTATCTAAATAAAGTTATATTTATGTTATTTATGCTTATTATGTGTTAAAGTATAATATTTGTACAGATTTATGTTTTTGTGAGTTTTCTGTGCAAGGAATGATTTTCTAGGCAAAAGTTCAGTTGAAGCCGGACTCCATGCCGGGTAGCTTCTGCACGGCAAGTACAGAACAAAGAAAAGAGGCATTGCCGGACCTAATGCCGGGTAGATTCCATCCGGCATAAGTGAAGAGTCGCCACGGTTGACCAAGCGATAGCAGTTATTGACCGTTGGTGAAAAGGATGATGCCGGGTGTGATGCCGGGTATATCCTACCCGGCATATGCACTGTTTCGCACAGAATTGACGGTTTCGACCGTTAACAGTTGGGCGCATTTAACACGTGTGCCGGCTATTGGGGACCCGGCACGACACCCGGCATCGACACAATTAATGCCTATAAATAGGCCGAGGAAGGCAACAATTTGACATATTCCAACATACATATACACTCCATCCACGTCCTTATTTCCGCCACATTCCATCTGTTGGTGTCCAAGGCGTTTCTACGGATCCGTCCACAAGAAGAAGAGAAGATTTCCTTTTTCGGGTTGAGGCTATGTTCAATCTCCTTATCCCTTATGTCTTTCTTCCTTATTTGAGTGGATGGTGAAGTAGAAATCCTTGTTAGGCTTTGGCTAGGGATGAGTTCCTTCTATGTAAACAATATGATTATTTCAATACAAATTCACGCGGTTCATAAGATTCTGGTTCTTAGTGCAAGTGAATTAGTTGATCACTCGTTCTCTTTATGCAAATTCTACTTAAGGGGGATTTCCCAAGAGTAGGATAGGTTAGACAAATCTTAGTGGTCTTTGATGTTTTCATCTATAATTTAGGGTTAGCATTAAAGATTGCGAGTTAATCCATCTTCCCCCATCTCCTTGTTCATTTCGTGGCATGATATATGCTCGATTTGTTAATGGGTTTTGAGTTTCTTGTTCGAAGCAAGAGAATGGTTTTCACCATATGAACGTGCCGGATGCACTGCCGGGTGCTTCCTGTCCGGCACATTCAAGACTTTGAATATGCCGTGCATCTGATGTCCGGCAGGACATCCGGCGCAATCATGTTGGTTGGTTAAGTTCGTGTCTTGAAGTTGCATTGCGTGATCATGTTGTTACTTAGGGTGGTTTAGTCCTAAACCTCGCATTTAGATAGGTCTTAGTTAATTATTGTATCATTTTCAATTCCCCCCTTTTGTTATTATAGAATAGGCTTTTGCCCGGATTAGGACTAATTTTCTATAAGTCCCTTGGGTACGATACTCTCGGTCGTAATATATTTACACTATACTCCGACCGGGTTTTATTTTGCTACCCGTAGTAGAGTTGTAGGATTATTATTTTATTTTATTATTTTATATATATTTTTATCTTACAATTTCTCTGTTAGCAGATACCACTATTCAACATGTAGTTTAATCTACATGTACATGGTAATCCCTGAGAGGTTACCTTGTCACATCCATAGATTGAGCTACCCATTTGAACATAGTCCCCCCTACCAAGCTCCTTTACTAGCTCATCCAAGCATCGGATACTAACCTTCCCGATTAGGTCAGCAATTGGAACCCTCATGTGCTCTCTTCTGTGTTTTGCCTTTGTCGACTCGGAGTCCTTTTTCAGCTCCCTGATGCTAGTATTCATGTGATTGTTAGTTTTTGGAAAGATTACATCCAAAGTGTGTCTTGCACTCCTTAATCTCGCCTTAAGAGTAGAATGTGTGCTCTCCACCCTGTCAAATGTTTAAGTAAGTTTTTTAGATCTATAACAATGGTTGTATTATCTTACAAATTACAAGACTAACAATCTTACCTATTTGTCGTTGTGTTGCCGAAGTGCAACACATTCTTGACCCAAGCCTCCACAAATCTTTCCTTGTGCTTCTCCCAGACTGATGCAACATACGTAATGAAATATGGATAGCTTTTGTATGTATTCTTGAATACTTGGAGGCTCTCGTTGTACTCCTGCTCTATGCTTGAGTAGACAACCGAATCCCACATTCGGACTGTAGTCGCCGCCCTTCCTTTATTACCCATATACGTCTCCCCCTTCCCTTGAATGTTCCTACTTATGTGCCACCGACATAGTAGATGATGAGATTCAGGAAATACCTGTTATAAGGCATTCGTCAGTGCCATACATCTATCGGTGATAAATGTTGAGGTTTTAGTCCGACCAAGGAGCACCCTTAATTGTTCAAGTGCCCACACGTACATGTCTGTTGATTCTAATACAAGAAAGGTGAAGGCAATGCTGAAGTTCTTGCCTATACTCATCACTCCGATGAACTGAACCAAAGGCATTTTTGTGATGTTCGTTTTATAGGTAGATCAATGCATATGATGTATGGAAAAGCGTGTAACAATTCTCTAGAGGTAGGGTGTGCGACCCAATTTGTGTTCGATACCCTAAATTGTGAAAGTATCCAAAATCATGTTATCTATCAAATTAATATGAAACCTAAAGGATTATAGTTATCTGGGACAACCTAAGTTGACTTACTTGGTTTTATCGTATAATCGTAGTAGTTGTTGTTTTTGTATAGATCACCTAACAAAGTCTGCACCATAGAATGACCATTTCTCTTTTCAAGTTTTGTCTTTTGAATCTGGTTGTATATATCTTTCCTAGTTGCCGACATGTCGGGGTTAATCGTGGTGAGCTCTGAATAAATTGCAGAAGGTGGCACACCGACTCGGGTTCTCTGATCGATCATAATCTCCTCCTCTTTAGTTAGGCTCTTTCCCACAAAATGACCCTCTGTCCACTCAGCAAGATCATGATTATGCCATCCGTTAATCACATTCAACTCACACCCGTAGCTTGTGTAATACCCCTTTATTTTAAAAGGACAACCACATTTCTTTGAACCAGATGATCTGTGTCGAATGATGACACTAGGTCGTGGTGTCCTTTGTGGTTTCCAATACCTCTCGCATGTTATGCGGAAACCTTGGCCCGCCTGAGAACTTTTAATTATGGTGTAGACATGATTAGGATGGCCAACACTATCTACCCAATCTTTATCTTCTTCTTTACTCCTAAATGGTTGATTTGTTTCAAATAAGACACCTGTATCCACCACCAGAGGTTGATTATACATATGTTGAATGTAGTCATCCATCTCTGCGTGCTGATCTTGAACTCCTTCATCAAAATTATCACAAGCTTCATCAGTAGTTGAGTCACTTTCCTGCAATAAGGGTTGAGAGAATGTTAGATGAATGTTTAAATATGCAATATTAGTGTGATATGATTTACAAAAACATAAAATAAATACTTACTCCGCTTGATACTAGAACAAAATCATGATTGGAGTCTGAAGATTGACTCATGTCTAGCTACTTGGACACTTTTACGAAATATTTTTTGGGAGAGAGTCTGGAGATGGTGTAAGTGATTTGAGAATATGGAGAGTGAGTGTGTGAAGATGAAATGGATGAGGCATCCTGAAATACCCCTAATCTTTAAAGTATAATTAAATGATCTAT
Source organism: Limonium bicolor (assembly GCA_023374045.1). NCBI lineage: Eukaryota > Viridiplantae > Streptophyta > Magnoliopsida > Caryophyllales > Plumbaginaceae > Limonium > Limonium bicolor. Next base: position 56,420,393 of record CM041778.1, read on the forward strand.
TAATGATCTAAGATGATTATTAAGCATCTAAATATTATTGGGGAACAATCTAAAAGATCTCAACAAGGCAAAACACGCCTTAAGATCGGTAAAGCCAAAAATGTGCTTTAAGGCACCATAAAGATTGTATGACCTCAAATAGGATCCAAAGTGGATTCCTAAGTATTATAATGAAGTAAGAAACACAACAAAACCGTTCTCAAGGAGAACTAAGCCCAGGAACACCCTGTGACACAAAAATGTGCGCTAAAACACCTTAAAGCACGTTTTTGTGAGATTGCCTTTTAAATTGATTTTTAATGGGCTTAAAAATTATAATTACCCTTAAATATGATATTTCATCATATTATATCATATTAGGAATTTAATTCCAGAAATTTACGAATTTTTACAAATTTAATATTAAAATATTAATAAAACCCTAAAGTGGGGCCCACATGAGTCAATATTGACCAAGTATGGTCAATGGCCAATTAATTGACCCACTTGGACCATGGAGATCGGCAGGCAAGGAGGGAGGAGACATCACACAATCATTAGAAGACAAATTGCTACCTAATATTCAATTTGCAATAGTAAAACCTACCTTTTTCAATTATTCAAGCCTTTCCACTCTCTCCTCTTGCTCTTGTCCGATTCCAGCCTGCCCAAACGAGTTTCTCCCTTCCTAAGAAGCTCTCAAGTCTAGTTCTTGAGCATGGAAGGCAGATCTAACTCCTAAGCTCCTAAGGTAAGTGTTTTAAGTCATTTTTAGCCCCTTTTTCTTCATCTCTTCACTACCAACACCTAAATTTCGTGGCTCATCAATTCCTATGGCTTATTCTCAGTGTTCTAAGGTTATAACAAGAGCTAAACTCGGTTGAGACCAGTAGAGGGACCAAGGTTGTTCAAATCTACATTTTAAGGTAAAAATGTGCTTTAAGCTCATAACTTTTGATTCCCTTCGAGTTTGGCTGTGAAACTTTGGTCATAGCCTCATCTTCCTCCTTTTCATGTGGAATCTGTTGGTTAGCCATTTGGAGCAAGGGTGACCGAGATCCAAGAGAAATACTCTCTTTTAAGGCATTTTTCCAAGGTAAAACCTAATAACAAGGTAGTATTTCGAGATCTAACTATTTCCTATGTCAATATGGTGGATCTAACACCTTGTGGTGTGTTTGGTTCAGGTCGAAAATACCTAGAACTTCCCTTGCATTTTTAAGGTGATTTTTGCCTTAAATCTTACATTAATTATTCCTTATGGTTAAGCTCAAGCTTGGAGTGTAACCATATCTTGTTTTTGTGTATTAAACATGTCTAAATCAAGTGGTGAATCTTCCTACAAGTGACCGAGCCCATACAAGGAATAATCAAGGTATAAACACCTTAAACTTATGATTTTTGTAATTTCCAAGTATATATATATATATGGCCGAGAGTGAAATCATATATATAGGTCATATTGACCTAAAAATGGAAAAAAATGGCTAAGATAAATTAAGCTAGTCATTTAAGAGATTTAATTAACATAATGGTCAAATTATGACATTATGTGGAAAAATAATTAAATCTAAGTGAGGCCGAATATATATGCTATATTTTGAGACATTTATTGTGTAATTTATTTTGCAAGTTCAAGGTTGTAATAAGGCCATGTCATTAGGCCATTTTAATTTAAGTTTATAAGCTTATTTAGTTTTATTTATGCTTATAATTAAAATTGGGGCCAATTCATAATTACTAAGAAAATAGAAAGCCGTGGGCTTAATTTAGAGCAATTTAGGATTTTTAAATGAATTTAATAAAAATTATAACATTTTATAAAGTTTTGGGTCAAAACTGTAAAAATAGAAAAGTATAGGTTATTATTAGTAATTACCGAAAAAATTGGTTCCCATTTGATATTAGGAGTCAAAGTTGACTATATAGGAGACCTTGACCAAGTTTGGAAAATTTAAGAAAATAAAAATACTACCTTATAATAAGATACTTATTAAATTGTAAAAGGTTTATAAGACTTGGGGTGGTATTGTGATTTCCGAAAACTTGGGGTACTAAAAGGAGTTTAGTACAAACCTTAGGTTATTAGGAATTTTTAGAAGTTTATTTGGTTAAATTTGGAGTTTATATGAATTATATAAGAATAATATATGGTATTTCATAATATTGTTACAAATGGGTAACATATGTGGTAAAAATCGAGATTTAGAGAAAATATAAGGTTAGGAATAATGTTTATAACCTTTTGGTATAGTTTGGTGATTTTTGGAATTATATATGAGGTTTTATAAGGACATATGTATAATATATGGTTTTAATGGAATTAGAAAACTATATGTTATAAAGAGGGGAAATTGGTGAATATAGAAAGTTAAGTGGTGGGAAAATAATTTAAATCGACCATGGGGTCTGTTCGGTTATTTTGAGGAAATATAACCATGGGTTATAATTATATTAAAGAATAAGGATTATAATATAAGGTATATACTATAAGTGTAACAAGGAAATATGATTTGGGGTTGAGTTGTAAATTATGGAAGTTTGGTGGGAATTAATTAATACCGAGAGTGTTAAGGGCTGTTTGGCATTTATTAACAATATATAACTATAGGTTATAATTGTTTTAATGACATAGTTGTCAAATATATGTTATATAACTATAATATAACATGGTATAAATTATGTGGTGGATTTTGTAAATATTTAAGAACATAGGTGCTGTTCGGAAATATTAACATTTTTAAATGGAATTTATAATATGGTTTTAATGTTATAAGAATTACCATATAAGAAATAGTTCCATAAATACATACACATAAATAAATATGTGTTGTGGTGGAAAATATAATATGGTTTAACGACCATATATTTTCATAATTAAAATGACATAGGATAAAGGGAAAAGAATTACAAACATTGGATATGGAATGTTAGGGCAGTACACGTGATAATAAGGATTGATAATGCAAAGTATTGTTTACCACATTGAATTTGGGAAAAAGAAAAAAAAAGAAACAAACCTTAGAAAAATAAATACTAAGGTGAAATGTATGGTTTATGACAAGAATCATACATGCAATATAGAAACAAACTATATGATGCACAAACATACATTCGGTTACATGCGATAACAAAAGCTCAACTATAAATATATTAATATACGAGACAAGACTACGCTTGTAATATAACACTTTTCCAATCTCGAGTTAAACCTAAAACCCGACAAACATTGACAGTTAATAACGGGGGTTAACCGGGAGGTATTAGTGACGGTACGGGATACCGTAGGATTTTGTGTTGTTATACAGTATGCTAATCGGTAGCATTATGTATTGTATAGACTGTTAGAAACGACGCACGGAGCGTAGGATCTTGCTGATTCATACTCCACCGTAATACTCAGCAGTGTGAACGGTATGTTATTTATGTGGCTTGATTGTCTCTGAGGATTTCCTCAGTTCAGACATTGTGTGAAAATCTGTGATAAGATTGAATGTCTGCTTGTGTGAATTAATATGCTTGAGTTGTGTATTAATGCTGCTTTATTATTACTGTTGTGCGATAACAGTACCGTTCGTACATATGAACATATTATAAAACGAACTAGCGGCAATGATGCTATCTTATATGTGTAATATAAGGGACGTAAGTAAAACGTTGTAGCATTAGGGTAATAAGATATATAAAATATCTGAGACTTATATACGGAGCATTGGCCTCTTTAACGCCGCTCTCGTATCTAGCACTGGATCCCGAGTCGACATACTCAGGATTGGACTACGACCTTGGTCTGCTGTGTTAGAAAAAAAAAATAGTAAAGCGATGCGATGGTATAGATAAGTATATCAAGGATGTGGCTCTTGTTGTGAACTGTGATCCATTAACGATACTAGGCCACCGTGTGGTAGCCGTAAGTATCTGGATAAATTTCCAACGAACTACAGATTGTTCGTAGGACGGAGACTCTACCGCTGGAGTGGCTATTGCCGTGGGTGACCCGCCATAAGAGATGGGTAACTTAGAGACACGTCATTCTAACGAGACGTTGTCATTAGACATGACTGAACAATTACGAACGACTATATTAACTCGTACATTAGGCGAACAATATTTGGGCTTGCATGCCAAAGACGAGAGTTCATACTCGTTTATAATTCTCGTTACTTCGCCTTGTTGTTCATTGGTTGTGCTTTGTGGTTATGTGTGGTATGTTGGTGGATTTGTTTGAACGAGCCATTGTGCTCATACTGTGTGTTGTGAACTGGTTGTGTCGAGTCACCGTACTCATGTGTGGATGTGTGGTTGGGTGTCTGGTCGAGTGAGTCGCTGAACTCAATTATGAATTATTAAGTGTTTGTTGGAATGGAGTCTCTGTACTCATATAAGCGCTGTAAACGCTTTCAGTGGTTTATTACGATGCGATGTGTGAAGCCGGGGGCTTGTTTGTTATTTGAGATTACTGCAATATATATTGTTGCTTTACAGTTTCAACATTGAACTATTTGTATGGAAACGAATTGCATACTCTCGACCAAATAACTGAATGGTCCGAGGGTGCATGACAGTCAGGTAATAACATACTCAGCAGGGGCTGATTCCATACCACAAACTACCATTTTTGCAGGTATGCAACTTCCGGTGTCGGCAAAGAGAGTGACGCGCTGGGTAGTTTGATTACAGTTATTTAAACATGCACTGTTGTATTTTAATACGAACCTAGAAACATGTATAGGTCTTGGATACGTAGAAAGCTCACTGTGAATGTATTTTATATTGGTTTTGGGAGTTTAGATCTATCTCTTGTTGTCACTGCGAGAAAATGTTTCGTATTTAAGAGCTTATCAGGAAGCACGTTATTACTCGTATGGGCGAGCAAGAACGGTGACCAGTAGTCAATTGTTGAGATTACCGCTGCGATTATATTGTTAAATAAGATGATTAGGAGCCGAATAGAGTAGGGGTGTTACACATCCCATATATAGAAGTTGGTCATGAACTAATCACAAGGTTACAAGTTCAAAAATGGTAACCTGGTACATGTACCTCATGTATTGGATACAGTCCTATTGTACGTGAACAGTGACCTGGTACTAGAGCTGCTCAAAACCTGTCCGGCCCGGAAAAAAGCCCGGTAAGCCCGAATCTGACGGGTTGTATGGGCGGGCTTGGACAAAAAAATGAGCCCGAATAAAAAACCGGGCCGGGCTGCGACAAATTTTCAAGCCCACAGGCCGAGCCCGCCCGGCCCGGTTTTCAATATTATTTATTATTTTAAAAAATATATATATAAAATAATGTATATCTTATATTATTTATATAATACATATATCAAAATTCTATTAAATATACATATAATATAAAATGTTACTCTAATTTATATATATAATAATGATTTTGAAATTAAATATATATTTTAATTTTTTTAATTTTGAAAAAATAAAAATAAGTAAATAACCGGGTCAGGCGGGCCGGACACTGGCAGAGCTGAAAATAAACCGGGCCTAGCCCGGCCCGGCCCGATGATATAAAAAACCGGGCTCGGTCTCCATGAGTAGGCCCGACGGGCCCAAAAAATCTTCGTGGCCCGGCCCGAACCCGGCCCGCCCGCCCGAATGATCACCTCTACCTGGTACGTGTACCTCTTGCTGGTAAAAGTAATTACCAATGATAACTTTTAATTCACTTTGTACTGGATGCAGTCTTATTGTACTTGTACCTCTTGCTGGCAAAAGTAATTACCAACAGTAACTTTTAATTCACTTTGTATTGGATGCAGTCCTATTGTATGTGAACATTGACCTGGTACATGTACATCTTGCTAGCAAAAGTAATTACCAACGGTAGCTTTTAATTCACTTTGTACTGGGAGCAGTCCTATTGTACGTGAACATTGACCTGGTACGTGTACCTCTTGCTGGCAAAAGTAATTACCAACAGTAACTTTTAATTCACTTTGTACTAGATACAGTCCTATTGTACGTGAATAATGACCCGGTACGTGTACCTCTTGCTGGCAAAAGTAATTACCAACAGTAACTTTTAATTCACAGTGTGTTGGATGCAGTCCTATTGTACGTGAACATTGACCTGGTACTAATTCATAACCTGCTCCATGTTACCGTTTTAACCTTACTTTTTGCACTATCCGTTGAACTAGCCATTAGACATGTCAGTGACCGTTTCTCTTGTATTATAAAAGGGGGTATGGGTCTCCCAACATACTCATTCCTTACCTTCTGCTCTCAAAATCTTTGTAATTACATCATGCGTGAATTCTTCATATCTTACACACACTTTGCTCTCAAAATCAAATGGAGTTTCCTTTTAGCTTGCACGTTAATTATGTAGCTACTTTCGGTCGTCATGGTGCACAATTTGATAGAAGAATAGGGCACAGCCGCGTAGAAATAACTATGACATATCCTAGTAATCTCCGTGATCTACAATGACGAGTAGCTCGTGCTCTACAGTCCCTCCTTGGCATAATAAACATAGCGGCAATGGTGTATTTGGGGCTGGAGGGCGACTACGAGTGGACTTTTATGTATGTACGAACTGATACATCAGTTCGCCAAATGATGCCAGTACTTGTTATTTATGATCCTATTGAGCCCGGTGATGATGATTTCCAACAGCAAGAACCAACTTATGAGATGCGACGTAATGTAATAGCACAGTGAATAGAGAGACAATGGTCATGAAATAATTAGGTTATTGGTTATTGCGTAATTGATCTTGTTATTTCTCATGGTAGTAACATTAGGTTTGTAATGAAATGATCTCATATGTTATATATCAATGTAGCTTATAAGATGAAACCATTTAAGGTTTTTACATTTGGATATATTTCAATTCTCGAGGTAGAAACATCAGAAACAACTTGTATTGAACACAAGGTGTGATTAATGATGGGATTTGAATTCTAGTGAAATACCCCAAACTAATAAAATATGGATTAAATATATAATCACATTAATTAAGGCCTAAACATGCCTTAAAAGTCAACTGAGAACAACAGTGGTCAACACAAAGCAAGATGTTGCACCCTTTGACAGTTTAGGGTAAATAAATACCCAAATGAACTTCTTAGGACCTAAAAATTTGTCCTAAGCTTAGTAACACATTACTAAACACATTAAAATCGTTGTACAACACTCCAACACAAAGAACAAGCACTTTCATGCTTCAAGGTTAAGAAGGGCAAAAATGTGCTCTAAGAAACCTTAAAGGTCTAATGATCTCTAAATGATATAAAATTGGATACCATGATCAAATATCATGTAAGGAACACAACAAAACCATTGTCAAAGAAAACCAAGCTCAGAAACACCTTGCGACACAAAATGTGCACTAAAACTCCTTAAAGCACGTTTTTGTGTAATCGCTTTCTAAATTGGTTTTAAATGGGATAAAAGGTTATAAATACCTTTAAATATGATAAAATATCATATTATATAATATTAGGAATTTAATTCCAAGAATTTACAAATTTTTACGAATTTAATATTAAAATATTAATAAAACCCTAAAGTGGGGCCCGTTTAGGTCAACATTGACTAAGTTGGTCAATGTTGACCATTGACCACGAATTGGACCTCTTAAAATCGGTGGAATGAGTCTCCTAACAGACCAAGAGACAATTCCCATGTGACAATTATTTATATCCCTTTACTTTTGCATAAAATAAGTAAAAGTTAACTTTAACATATTAAAACACAAAAGTAGCTTACCACTTGCTTACCCATGTGAAGCCAGCCGATTTTGGAGCCCCTCTTTCCCTTGTTATACGGTGCTCCAAGCAAGAATAAGACAAAGCAAGATGAGTCATCTTTCACTTATTGCTTAAAGTAACATATTATCTCATTTTTGAATCAATTATGTACAATTATCCACCCACCTTCCTCCAAACAAGGACGGCTGCCCCTTGCTGTTGTCTCCACCGATCAAGCCTTCAATAATCAACACCAATAAGTCATTGGTGAGTCATCAAAACAATAAAGACATAAAATAAGTAAAAAATGTGTTTTAAGCCAAATTAGGTCATTCTTTCTCATTAGTCCCATTCCAACCATGGGACTCATTTCCAAACTCTCTCTTTGGCTCCTCTTGACCGAAGGTAAGCTTCCCAAGCTCCATTGATGAGAGCTCAAGCTCTAGGTAAGCTTCTAAGGCATAAAAATGCCCATTTTCTTCATCTTTCTTTCCTTTTTCCATTGATCTAGACTCCAACCATTTCTATACATTTATGTAGAGTGTTATGGAGGTTAAAGGAAGGTTCATTCTCGGTCATAACAAGATCTAAGGAGAAAAGTTCAAGTCTTGACCATTTAAGGTAAAAATGTGCTCTAAGCACATATCTCTTCTTCCTTGTGAATTTCGGTTGTAAAACTTGGTTCCCTAGCCTTATTTTCTTCTCCTTTTCATGTAGATTCAGTTGGTATACCAAGATCTACAAGGAGTAGCTAGATCCAAGCCAAAAACACCATTTTTGGCATCTTAAACAAGGTAAATCGTAGCCATCTTCCAAGCTAGCTACCCACGGTTTTATACCTTGTTCTTAAGAGTGTTTTGATACTCTTTCTTTACTGGAAAAATAGGGCCGAGACAGATCTATAACAAGCTTGAAGATCTAAGGTAAAAATCAATGATTTTCATGACTTAAATTACTTCTCATGGTTAGCTCATGTTTGGAGTTTAATCATGTCTTGTTTTTTACATGAAGACAAGTAAATCAAGCTTTGTAGAAACTCTCCTTAAGGTGGCCGAATCCAAACAAGGTTCTATCTAAGCTAAATCAAGGTATAAATCACTTAAACATTAACCTTGTTAAGTTAATATGTTCTAAAGCTATTTCTAATTAATTGTCGTGAGTGAAGAAGTATAATAAGGTCATGTTTGACCTTAAAATGATTAAGGAATGGTTTAATAAATTTTATAACTAATTAAACAAGCATAATTGTCAAATTTAAGACATTATGTGGAAGTTTGGTAATTAAATGGAAAATATATGGTGAGGCCGAGAATTATAAGTGTTTTTGGGACATTTATGTGTAATTTATTTTGTGAGCAAATGTTTGTAATAAGGTCATGTACTTTAGGCCATTTTATTTATGCATTTACAAGCTTTTATTTAAGTTTAGGTGATATATAATTATTACCGAAAAGAAATGAGATCTTGGGTGTAATTAAATTAAATTTAGGGGCTCTAAAATAATAAGGCCGAAAATTAGAGGTTAAAAGGATTTAAAATAAAGTTTATAAGATTTTATAAAGTTTTGGGGTCAAATGGTGAATTCTAGAAAGTTTGGGTACTAAACCGAAATTATTAGGAATTAATGGTCAAGGAAATATTAAGGAGGTTAACCTTGACCATATGGTAGGTCTTGACCAAATTAGATAAGTTAGATAACTTAGTTAAGGCTTTATAATAAGATAAGTACTTAATGGTAATATTTTTATAACATATGTGGTAAATATGTTATTACTGAAAATTAAGGGTGTATAATGGTATTATAAACACCCATGGGCTATTAGGAATTTTTAGGAATTTATTGGGTTGTTTTTGGAATTAAAATGAACTATATATGTATAATATATAGTTATTATGTCATTATGACACTTTGGAGAAATATAGATGGTGGAATGATAAAAACCGAGAATATATGGGTTAATAAGGATATTTATAACCCTTTGGTGAAATTTGGAGATTTTTAGAATTATATAAGAATATTTATTAAGATATGTGTATAATATATGGTTTAATGATATCATAAAATTATATGTTATAAATAGGGCCAAATGGCAATTATTGAACAGTTTTGGGTCTGTTCGGTATTTTATAAATATTGACCATAGGTTATATTTATATTAAGGTTAGAATGTTATATTAAATGGAATATATAACATGGTATAAGTTATGGGATGATTTTGTAAATAAAGGAAACTATGGTTTATGGAAAAGTATAAGGTTTAATATATATGCCTATGAGGCAATATTAATAGTTTTGTATAAAAACTATAGGTTATAAGTTAAAGGAAATAAAAAAAATATCATATCAAATGATATTAGCATATGGTATAACATTACATGATGTTATGTGGTCAAATAGAATTTAAAATAAATTCAAGGGCTATACCGAATTAACAAGAGTTGGAAAATGAATTTTAGACTAAGGGATATAATGTTATAAATGTTATAACAATTATATGGTTTAGGTGGAATTAATATAAGTAAGGATATTCACATAAAATAATGTGATGAACTATAAAAATGAGATTTATAACCTAAGGTGTTTATGGAATAAACCTTAGGAGTTGTAATTATACAATATAAAATGTTACATAATATTAGGATAACAATCTTAATACAAGTTGTATAATATAATACAACTAATGAGAATAATCATCTAAAAGAAGATGATTAGATGTAACATATGATATAAGAGTTTATTAAACTCATGGGAATTACCTACGTGGTAAATATATACATACACAAGAATAATGTATATAAGGTGGATATATATTTTGGTTGGAAACCATATTATTTAATGGTGGTGGTTATTTTAAAAAAAATATATAGTTACGAACTATAAGTTATGAATTTTTGATGCAAATATTATTTGCTAAAGATAAATGTATTATAATGGATGGTGGAAAATAATACAATATAATAAAATAATGCATGCATACATGCAACTATAGGTTATGTACCTATATTTGTTGGTGGGTAAGATTTAAGAAATACAACAAATAAACTTAACAGTTGAAATGTTATGACATATGAGTTTTAAGTAACAAAGCCGACTGTTTTAGAGAAACTCGTAACAACAACTGTAGAAAACTGGGGTGAACTGTCGGGGTTACTAATTATTCGGAAATACCGGATGTAGTTAGTCATGGAGACTGACTTATAGTTTCTATTACCGTTTAGATTATACTTCTGACAAGACGCTTGACGAGCTAGTGGACTACACGGAGCATAGGATCTTGCTGATTCATACTCCACCGTAATACGATCAGGGTGAACGGTATGTAAAGGGGTTTGATCCGAGTTGTCCTAAGGTTGCTCCTTGGGCTCGGATTTGGTTGATATAACTTGTGTGTTATGTGTGTGGATACATGTATGTGATTAAGTGTTACTGCATTATTTATTTATGCACGAGCGTCCTACGGGACTAACACTACGTCGACTATAGATCGACTTATATAAACATACATATGCGTTGTGATGACATGACGGTTACTTGATATAATACAATGATATTAATATTAAGTATATGGTAACTTAAGTAAAACACTTAGGGATGAGTCACGACATTGTAGGTCTCTAGAGCATGGATCTCGAACATGAATATAACCTAGATTAGTTCTAGGTATGCATGAGACCCATTGGGCAGCTAACTAATAATTATATTCTCCATAAGACTAAGAGCAGATCTTAAACATTATGAGAGAGAGATGGTATGAGTTGAGGTGAGGAATCCCGGTAGTTTACGAACTACTTGGTTGCGCATTTGTGATCACTGAGGGGTTTCCTAATTGGATTCCGCTCCAGGTTATATCCAACGAGCCCAAACTGGATCGTGGATCAGGTGGCTACGGCCTTTTTATGGACGTCTTACGAGACATAAGAGAGTCAGGGGCCTCCGGACCTCTGGCGAAATGAGCATCTTTGTGTGTACGGGAGGACTACTGTCCATGGTGAGGTTATCGGGTTGTCCTAACATGACGCCCAACTGACGATAATAATTAAACATGGTTGGATGGAGCCTACAAGGCTAAGGTAAATTAAATATGAAAACTGTACGCTACGGCGAATGTACATTGTACATATGGATGGGGCCTTGAAGGCCAAACTAAAATAAATTAATAAAGGATGGTATACGCTACGGCGATTGTACATTGTACATCATATTGTGGTTGTTCGATACGTTCGATATATAATTGTGGACTGTGTTATTAAATGATTGTTGGATTGGATGGATGGTTGAATATCTATGAATATTTGTATGGATGATTAATTATGTATATTATACATGTATGTTACAGTATTGATTATAACTGTAAAATGGTAAAGCATGAAACCAATCTAATAACAAGATGGTAAAAATGACAAGTGACCAATAGGGTCCAGGCCCGGCATACTCAGCGTCTATCGCTGATACTACACCATTACAGGTTGTTGATCATTGTCAAAGCCGAAGAGCAGGAGCAGGGTAATTGGAGCTTTACTTTTGTTACTACACATGGAGTTTGTCTACATGACAATGAAGATGGTGAATTGTATTATGGTAAGGGTATGTATTTTCAGGATTGGGTAGACGCTCACTTGTCGATGTTAATGGTTTATAGACTTAGTATGATGTATAGGAGTTTCTCGTTATCACGGCGGTTAGTAGTTTGTTTATGTTGGAAGTTGGATGTAGTTTGGCTTCGTTGCTCGCATGGGCGAGTAATGGCCGGTGACACCCGAGTGAGTTTTGTAATTGTTATTTATTTACCGCTGCGAGACGTTTTATTTATTGCTACGTGAGAGATTATTACGTGATTGTGGAGAGGGGTGTTACAAAAGTGGTATCAGAGCGGAGTACCGCTCTGATGACGAGACAATAGGTTAAGACAGTGAGCTTAGGACATGGGAAATTATGGGAAACATTTGGGAAGTACGAGACGATTCGTCTTAGAAAGATATTGTGTCTAGAAACGCAAATTGCGTGATAGATTAGCCTCTAAGGCAATTCAATATCTACTGGTTGTGTACGGTAATTTACCGAATATTTATGTGACATACTGTACTACAGATGTATGGGGGAACTAGAGGGCGTGGTACTGGAAGAGGTGGAGGCGGTGACCCCGGCATTCCAGGAGTTGCTGAGACGGTTGCAGCCGTTCTTGCACAGCTGGGTACTCAGATAGGAGGAGCACCAGCCCACCCGCCACAGCCCAGGGAAATGAACTGGCTGAAGTCAGTTACCGAGACCCGACCACCTACATATTCTGGGGAACCAGACCCCGTAGCTTTGGAGCGTTACATTGTTAAACACGAGAAAGCATATGAAGCTTTACAGGTACCGGACGACAAGAAGGTCGCCATTGCTGCTTTCCATCTGAAGGATGCAGCCAGTACTTGGTGGAGGTTGGTCAAGGACCATCACATGGCTACGCCCGACTTTTCGTGGGCTGCCTTTGTAGAGTTACTGAGAGGGAAGTACTACCCGGCGCATCTCAAGCAGAAGAAGCGCCATGAGTTTGAGACATTGACCCAGGGAGGTCTGACCATGGATGAGTATTACGCTCGATTCATTGGTCTGCTGGACTTTATTCCCGGTGTGGATTACTCAGAGACCGTGAAGGTCGAGAAGTTCCGGGGAGGATTATTGTTTCGCATCCAGATGGCGATGGGTGCTACCCTCTACACTACCATCCAGGTATTAGCATGGAAGCCATCTACTCTTTACTTACTACAGTACCGTTTAACGTTGTGAGAACTTACCAATGAAATTCCAGCAGTGTTATGAGGCTGCCTCAAGGACGGAGCTAATGCTCCAGACTCGGGAAGAGACTCTAGGGGCAAAGAAGAGAAAGAACCCCGAAGGAGAGTCTGAGGGTGGAGGAACATCTCCAGGCAATAGCCAGAAGAAGGGAAAGTAAGGACTTATCCCATTCTAAATTGTTACCATAGTAAGTACCTTATGAATGCTAACCCAAAACCTTGAACAGGAAATTCTTTCCAAAGAAAGGGCAGCAAGGTCACCAGGGAAAGAGCCCGTCCTTCGGTTGACCGGCCCAGCTATTGATGCTCAGCCTTTGAGATCTGCACCTCCTAAGGGTGAGGACACCTACCTCTTAAATTCAATTGTAACCTTAACCTTTATACCAACAGTTATTGACTTAACTAAATACTATCATCAGGCACCGGACAGCCCCAGCGCCATTTCTATTGTAAGCGTTGTGGGAAGGACCATCCTGGGGTCGACTGCGAAGGCCGCAAAGTTGTCTGTCGGTGCTGCAAGAAAGAGGGCCATAGGGAATTCGAGTGCTGGATGAACCCTGAGAGCCGTAATTACAGGCCACCAAATAATACTCAGAAGACCTCAGTTGGAGGATCTGGAGTACCACGAGGCGGTCAGGATGGCCAGACATCTACTGATGCTGTAGCCCAGAGAGGCAAGGGAGTAGATAGGGCATGAGTACCCTAACTCCATGAGACCGCTGGTGGAAGACTTTTACTTACTATGTTATGTACTTACTTTGGATGTTGTATAAGACTTGTTATAAGTATGTGGGAGCATGTCATTGACCACTCGCCTCTTGTGTAAGACTTTGGGATTAGTTGTGTGTACTCAGTACCTATAAGCTTTAAACCTTGACGGATATATATATATATGGACAGGATGTTAATGCTTACATTATCATGTAGCAATACTCAAATGACAAAGAGTCAATGAGTCCGGCAATTACTGAACCAGAATTTCCACCTGCATGGCGCACTTGCTATTGCAAGCGCTATGACAAGTAAACCACTGAAATTTCCATCTGCCTTGCGCACCAGCGACAGCAACAGTAACAGCAACTGCAAATACAACTGCAACAACTACTACTTTTTAGTCTTTTATTATATATACCAAAAAAAATGTTTTTCAAACGTTTTCATACAAACCCTGAGATTAGAAACCTATGCAACCTTGGGAAGACCGTTAGTCCGACCTATGCAACTGGGAATTATACAGCCACTGTGATTGAAAACCACACCAGTTTAAATTGTTGGGAATTTTCAGACAGGGCTTATTAGCCAAATACCATCAGTGTATACCCGCATTTAATGCTAATCACTACTAGTGATGAATGTTTAGTCCTTATGGACAAGCATACCCTTTGTAGATGCACCACCGTCAGTGAGGATGGTTGGGTAGTGAAGAGCCAAGTTGCTCAAGCTATTATGCAATCTGCAGTACATCCAATTAAACGGATGAGGGAATAAATATGAACTATGGATGAGATGTGATCATGATAAACAAGGAGAAAAGGAATATGTATTGTACTCAATGAGATCAAATTAGGAGAACCAATTTTGCTAAATATAGCACGGTTTTACTTACAAGCCGGCGTATGGCTTATGGTTTATGACACGAATTACCACTGATGCCACCAGGGCAATAACACTTATTACAAAATAACCAAATACCATGAACTATTAAACAAAAAAAAGGGAAAGAAGAAGAGAAAAGAAAACAGGATATCCATCAAAGGGAGATTGACAAAAGAATACTTCACAACAACCGTGTGACAGACATTACCAGTTTACTAAACGAGACATGGGACGACCGCACTCCGATAGGAGCATGTGGGCCTGACAGACTTACTTATGAGTTAGTCGGGTAAGTAGTAATGTATCAGTACGGTACCCCATGCAAGTAGACAAGTAGTGTTAGGAACACGAGAAGTAGTCAACTCCATTCTACGGACAGTAAGACGGATTACCTCGAAGATGGACGAGAAGAGCCGCAGTTAAACCAACGGGCTAAAGAAATCATGAACCTTCAACAGAGAGCAGTAGACAGTGTACAGAGAAGGCAAGGAAACCTTTCAAGGACGTGAACACTAAGATTAGGAAAACCCATTATGGACGAATAACATGTAGACTCCTCATAAGGATCGAGTAAATTCTTGCAATCCAGAGGAAATCTACAGGATGATATGGACATAAACGCGTGACTACGCGAGGATAAAAGACAAAGCTATATGATAGCAGATACCTTAAGCAAATAATAGTGGATTTGGAATGTACCACTCACAGGATAATTCGCTCATCTTATCTGTTTGACTCATTAGATATTGGCTGCTGAGAGTTTACGCCTCTGCACTCTGTATGACTGAGTGTTTTGGTATTGCACTTGTGCAGTTATTAATTTAGTGAGAATACAGAAAGATGTAATGGATATCAACACGAGTGCGTATAAAAAAAAACTACAACAGTGTGTTACTCCGGAACAAAACCACCAGGAGACATAGATGACAAACATCATCTTTGTGGACATATAGGCTGGTACGTCTTAGTATTACAAGACAGGTGCAAAGAGCACTAAGTACTAATAGTAGTCAATGTCACATTACACCTCAAGCTGAATATCAGTGAGAGAAGACACACGCATGTATGCTAGTGATCCAAATGAAAGGATACACAGCAATGGGAAGAGGCAAACTAAGCCTATGTTCATGGGTCTGCACCTCATACGGAGCGAGTGGGCCCATAAGAACGAACTTGGGAAAGAGCACAATAGATTAGTGCCTCACCCTTTATGTATTGTGGAGCCCAGAAGGGCTAGAGTCATACCCGTCTCTCTGACATGAGAATAATCCACGAGTTGGGGAACTCTTTGAGAGCCAAGTATCCAGCGCTCCTTGTTGAGCGGCTGTTGTATACTTGTGGGGTACGGGGGCGTAACCCTTTTTAAGGGGGGTAGAGCCTCTTAGCTGTGCACATGTGTGCACTAAGTTTTGGTTGTTTAGTATGCATTGCATACAAAGAATTGGTGGTGTGCGGGGCATACGAGGTTGTTTGTTTAGTATGCATGGCATACAGTGAATTGTTTCGCATGCATTGCATACAGTGAATTGGTTTGGTTGGTTATGTTTGGTACGCAGGGCGTACATTGTTTGTTTATATGATGTGTGTTGTGCACTTGTATGTATGTATCTTATGAGATACCTGTATGAATGTTGCATTTACACCGTGTGTGTAGTACCTTTCTTATGCTATTTGTGATATGTATTCATATTGCTTTATAGAATGATTACATATGGTATCGCCTAGATACGAAATGAATCAGTAGATATGGAATGTGGAACAATGGAATGTTATGGACACCTCAGGGAGGTTGTCAGGGTTGGTAGAACTGATAGGTAATGATGGTGCTGATGGATCACCTATATCCATATATGATTGAACTAACGCCACAACGTAATGGCTACGTGCTGTATAAGCGCAATACGATGTGTGTAAATGATATATCACATAGATATACATTATGGGAACAATGGGTAGTTATACATTTATATATACTTACCTACTTGATTAAGAGACTTCGGGACGAAGTCTTTTTAAGGGGGGTAGATTGAAATACCCCAAACTAATAAAATATGGATTAAATATCTAATCACATTAATTAAGGCCTAAACATGCCTTAAAAGTCAACTGAGAACAACAGTGGTCAACACAAAGCAAGATGTTGCACCCTTTGACTGTTTAGGGTAAATAAATACCCAAATGAACTTCTTAGGACCTAAAAATTTGTCCTAAGCTTAGTAACACATTAATAAACACATTACAATCGTTGTACAACACTCCAACACAAAGAACAAGCACTTTCATGCTTCAAGGTTAAGAAGGGCAAAAATGTGCTCTAAGAAACCTTAAAGGTCTAATGATCTCTAAATGATATAAAATTGGATACCATGATCAAATATCATGTAAGGAACACAACAAAACCGTTGTCAAAGAAAACCAAGCTCAGAAACACCTTGCGACACAAAATGTGCACTAAAACTCCTTAAAGCACGTTTTTGTGTAATCACTTTCTAAATTGGTTTTAAATGGGCTAAAAGGTTATAAATACCTTTAAATATGATAAAATATCATATTATATCATATTATATCATATTAGGAATTTAATTCCAAGAATTTACAAATTTTTACAAATTTAATATTAAAATATTAATAAAACCCTAAAGTGGGGCCCGTTTGGGTCAACATTGACTAAGTTGGTCAATGTTGACCATTGACCACGAATTGGACCTCTTAAAATCGTGGAATGAGTCTCCTAACAGACCAAGAGACAATTCCCATGTGACAATTAATTATATCCCTTTACTTTTGCATAAAATAAGTAAAAGTTAACTTTAACATATTAAAACACAAAAGTAGCTTACCACTTGCTTACCCATGTGAAGCCAGCCGATTTTGGAGCCCCTCTTTCCCTTGTTATACGGTGCTCCAATCAAGAATAAGACAAAGCAAGATGAGTCATCTTTCACTTATTGCTTAAAGTAACATATTATCTCATTTTTGAATCAATTATGTACAATTATCCACCCACCTTCCTCCAAACAAGGACGGCTGCCCCTTGCTGTTGCCTCCACCGATCAAGCCTTCAATAATCAACACCAATAAGTCATTGGTGAGTCATCAAAACAATAAAGACATAAAATAAGTAAAAAATGTGCTTTAAGCCAAATTAGGTCATTCTTTCTCATTAGTCCCATTCCAACCGTAGGACTCATTTCCAAACTCTCTATTTTGCTCCTCTTGACCGAAGGTAAGCTTCCCAAGCTCCATTGATGAGAGCTCAAGCTCTAGGTAAGCTTCTAAGGCATAAAAATGCCCATTTTCTTCATCTTTCTTTTCTTTTTCCATTGATCTAGACTCCAACCATTTCTATACATTTATGTAGAGTGTTATGGAGGTTAAAGGAAGGTTCATTCTCGGTCATAACAAGATCTAAGGAGAAAAGTTCAAGTCTTGACCATTTAAGGTAAAAATGTGCTCTAAGCACATATCTCTTCTTCCTTGTGAATTTCGGTTGTAAACCTTGGTTCCCTAGCCTTATTTTATTCCCCTTTTCATGTAGATTCAGTTGGTATACCAAGATCTACAAGGAGTAGCTAGATCCAAGCCAAAAACACCATTTTTGGCATCTTAAACAAGGTAAATCGTAGCCATCTTCCAAGCTAGCTACCCACGGTTTTATACCTTGTTCTTAAGAGTGTTTTGATACTCTTTCTTTACTGGAAAAATAGGGCCGAGACAGATCTATAACAAGCTTGAAGATCTAAGGTAAAAATCAATGATTTTCATGACTTAAATTACTTCTCATGGTTAGCTCATGTTTGGAGTTTAATCATGTCTTGTTTTTTACATGAAGACAAGTAAATCAAGCTTTGGAGAAACTCTCCTTAAGGTGGCCGAATCCAAACAAGGTTCTATCTAAGCTAAATCAAGGTATAAATCACTTAAACATTAACCTTGTTAAGTTAATATGTTCTAAAGCTATTTTTAATTAATTGCCGTGAGTGAAGAAGTATAATAAGGTCATGTTTGACCTTAAAATGATTAAGGAATGGTTTAATAAATTTTATAACTAATTAAACAAGCATAATTATCAAATTTAAGACATTATGTGGAAGTTTGGTAATTAAATGGAAAATATATGGTGAGGCCAATAATTATAAGTGTTTTTGGGACATTTATGTGTAATTTATTTTGTGAGCAAATGTTTGTAATAAGGCCATGTACTTTAGGCCATTTTATTTATGCATTTACAAGCTTTTATTTAAGTTTAGGTGATATATAATTATTACCGAAAAGAAATGAGGTCTTGGGTGTAATTAAATTAAATTTAGGGGCTCTAAAATAATAAGGCCGAAAATTAGAGGTTAAAAGGATTTAAAATAAAGTTTATAAGATTTTATAAAGTTTTGGGGTCAAATGGTGAATTCTAGAAAGTTTGGGTACTAAACCGAAATTATTAGGAATTAATGGTCAAGGAAATATTAAGGAGGTCAACCTTGACCATATGGTAGGTCTTGACCAAATTAGATAAGCTAGATAACTTAATTAAGGCTTTATAATAAGATAAGTACTTAATGGTAATATTTTTATAACATATGTGGTAAATATGTTATTACCTAAAATTAAGGGTGTATAATGGTATTATAAACACCCGTGGGCTATTAGGAATTTTTAGGAATTTATTGGGTTGTTTTTGGAATTAAAATGAACTATATATGTATAATATATAGTTATTATGTCATTATGACACTTTGGAGAAATATAGATGGTGGAATGATAAAAACCGAGAATATATGGGTTAATAAGGATATTTATAACCCTTTGGTGAAATTTGGAGATTTTTAGAATTATATAAGAATATTTATTAAGATATGTGTATAATATATGGTTTAATGATATTATAAAATTATATGTTATAAGTAGGGCCAAATGACAATTATTGAACAGTTTTGGGTCTGTTTGGTATTTTATAAATATTGACCATAGGTTATATTTATATTAAGGTTAGAATGTTATATTAAATGGAATATATAACATGGTATAAGTTATGGGATGATTTTGTAAATAAAGGAAACTATGGTTTATGGAAAAGTATAAGGTTTAATATATATGCCTATGAGGCAATATATAATAGTTTTGTATAAAAACTATAGGTTATAAGTTAAAGGAAATAAAAAAATATCATATCAAATGATATTAGCATATGGTATAACATTACATGATGTTATGTGGTCAAATAGAATTTAAAATAAATTCAAGGGCTATACCGAATTAACAAGAGTTGGAAAATGAATTTTAGACTAAGGGCTATAATGTTATAAATGTTATAACAATTATATGGTTTAGGTGGAATTAATATAAGTAAGGATATTCACATAAAATAATGTGATGAACTATAAAAATGAGATTTATAACCTAAGGTGTTTATGGAATAAACCTTAGGAATTGTAATTATACAATATAAAATGTTACATAATATTAGGATAACAATCTTAATACAAGTTGTATAATATAATACAACTAATGGGAATAATCATCTAAAAGAAGATGATAAGATGTAACATATGATATAAGAGTTTATTAAACTCATGGGAATTACCTACGTGGTAAATATATACATACACAAGAATAATGTATATAAGGTGGATATAAATTTTGGTTGGAAACCATATGATTTAATGGTGGTGGTTATTTTAAAAAAATATATATAGTTACGAACTATAAGTTATGAATTTTTGATGCAAATATTATTTGCTAAAGATAAATGTATTATAATGGATGGTGGAAAATAATACAATATAATAAAATAATGCATGCATACATGCAACTATAGGTTATGTACCTATATTTGTTGGTGGGTAAGATTTAAGAAATACAACAAATAAACTTAACAGTTGAAATGTTATGACATATGAGTTTTAAGTAACAAAGCCGACTGTTTTAAAGAAACTCGTAACAACAACTGTAGAAAACAGGGGTGAACTGTCGGGGTTACTAATTATTCGGAAATACCGGATGTAGTTAGTCATGGAGACTGACTTATAGTTTCTATTACCGTTTAGATTATACTTCTGACAAGACGCTTGACGAGCTAGTGGACTACACGGAGCATAGGATCTTGCTGATTCATACTCCACCGTAATACGATCAGGGTGAACGGTATGTAAAGGGGTTTGATCCGAGTTGTCCTAAGGTTGCTCCTTGGGCTCGGATTTTGTTGATATAACTTGTGTGTTATGTGTGTGGATACATGTATGTGATTAAGTGTTACTGCATTATTTATTTATGCACGAGCGTCCTACGGGACTAACACTACGTCGACTATAGATCGACTTATATAAACATACATATGTGTTGTGATGACATGACGGTTACTTGATATACCATGATATTAATATTAAGTATATGGTAACCTAAGTAAAACACTTAGGGATGAGTCACGACATTGTCGGTCTCTAGAGCATGGATCTCGAACATGAATATAACCTAGATTACTTCTAGGTATGCGTGAGACCCATTGGGCAGCTAACTTAATTATATTCTCCATAAGACTAAGAGCAGATCTTAAACATTATGAGAGAGAGATGGTATGAGTTGAGGTGAGGAATCCCGGTAGTTTACGAACTACTTGGTTGCGCATTTGTGATCACTGAGGGGTTTCCTAATTGGATTCCGCTCCAGGTTATATCCAACGAGCCCAAACTGGATCGTGGATCAGGTGGCTACGGCCTTTTTATGGACGTCTTACGAGACATAAGAGAGTCAGGGGCCTCCGGACCTCTGGCGAAATGAGCACCTTTGTGTGTACGGGAGGACTACTGTCCATGGTGAGGTTATCGGGTTGTCCTAACATGACGCCCAACTGACAATAATAATTAAACATGGTTGGATGGAGCCTACAAGGCTAAGGTAAATTAAATATGAAAACTATACGCTACGGCGAATGTACATTGTACATATGGATGGGGCCTTGAAGGCCAAACTAAAATAAATTAATAAAGGATGGTATACGCTACGGCGATTGTACATTGTACATCATATTGTGGTTGTTCGATACGTTCGATATATAATTGTGGACTGTGTTATTAAATGATTGTTGGATTGGATGGATGGTTGAATATCTATGAATATTTGTATGGATGATTAATTATGTATATTATACATGTATGTTACAGTATTGATTATAACTGTAAAATGGTAAAGCATGAAACCAATCTAATAACAAGATGGTAAAAACGACAAGTGACCAATAGGGTCCAGGCCCGGCATACTCAGCGTCTATCGCTGATACTACACCATTACAGGTTGTTGATCATTGTCAAAGCCGAAGAGCAGGAGTAGGGTAATTGGAGCTTTACTTTTGTTACTACACATGGAGTTTGTCTACATGACAATGAAGATGGTGAATTGTATTATGGTAAGGGTATGTATTTTCAGGATTGGGTAGACGCTCACTTGTCAATGTTAATGGTTTATAGACTTAGTATGATGTATAGGAGTTTCTCGTTATCACGGCGGTTAGTAGTTTGTTTATGTTGGAAGTTGGATGTAGTTTGGCTTCGTTGCTCGCATGGGCGAGTAATGGCCGGTGACACCCGAGTGAGTTTTGTAATTGTTATTTATTTACCGCTGTGAGACGTTTTATTTATTGCTACGTGAGAGATTATTACGTGATTGTGGAGAGGGGTGTTACATCTAGGACTTATGTTAGGAATTTCTACATTTTGATATATTTCAATTCTCCTGATATAAACATTAGGTTTGTTCCGCTTGGTAGATGTTTGGATTATTAGATAGTTATTCACTTTCAACTTTGTGATTCAAGGGGTTTAAATTCTAGGACTTTTATTAGGAATTTCTACATTTTGATGTATTTCAGTTCTCGTGACATAAACATTAGGTTTGTTTATTTACTTTTGATTCTGTGATTCATGGGGTTTAAATTCTAGGACTTTTGTTAGGAATTTCTTCATTTTGATATATTTCAGTTCTCGTGACATAAACATTAGGTTTGTTCAGCTTGGTAGATGTTTGGATTATTAGATAATTATTCACTTTCAATTCTGTGATTCATGGGGTTTGAATTCTAGGACTTTTGTTAGGAATTTCTACATTTTGATATATTTCAGTTCTCGTAACATAAACATTAGGTTTGTTCCACTTGGTAGATGTTTGGATTATTAGATAGTTATTCACTTTCAATTCTGTGATTCATGGGGTTTGAATTCCAGGAGTTTTATTGGGAATTTCTACATTTTGATATATTTCAGTTCTCGTGACATAAACATTAGGTTTTTTCTACTTGATAGATGTTTGGATTATTAGATAGTTATTCACTTTTGATTCAGTGATTCATGGGGTTTTAATTCTAGGACTTTTGTTAGGAATTTCTTCATTTTGATATATTTCAGTTCTCGTGACATAAACATTAGGTTTATTCCGCTTGGTAGATGTTTGGATTATTAGATAGTTATTCACTTTCGATTCTGTGATTCATGGGGTTTGAATTCTAGGACTTTTGTGTTAGAAGGGATCCCTTGATAGATATTTTGGATGATTTTGTGCGAGAAAGATATGTTACCGATTCCTATGAGCATGTTGATGCATGTGAAGTATCCTCTCCAATCATCAAGCTATATCTTACGGATTTAAAAGCTCAGCAGAAGATTAAAATAGATACTAAGAAAGAAAAAATGAATGTTTTTCATTTATATACCCGATGCTGGTTGATAGTGATGTTCTAGGGAATGTTTTTCAAACCCTTAATAAGTAGAAATAAAGAAATCCACACAAGTTGTACGAAAGTATATTACATCAAGGAAAAATAAAAGACAACAAATAGTTCCAAGATGTTACTAAAGTTTATTACAACTAAATCCTAGATGAGAACCACTAGGGTGCACCATGCTGGCGCTGGTAACTATCTCATATGGATAAAGAGCAGAACACATCCTCAAGACCATGAGTTGTAGCCCTTTGTTCATCTTATGGCATCCCCTGACGATAGTATGACCAGTCTCATGCACGGTTCTCTTGATAGTATGGACGTGCAAGCTCACTTGCCTCAAACAGTAGCTGCAATACACTTGGTTAGGTAAGTACACATATAAAATAAAAGAGATATTTCATGATGTACCATAAAAATATGACTTACTAGCGCGGGATCCGGACGATGAACTAATGTGGTCTAATAACTCTCAGGGTTTAGGATCTTCGGATGTGTGTGCTTGGTGTACCAATCTAGTAGTGTGGTCGAAGCATGCCAGCACACTGTACCTCACACCCTGGAACTAGCACTTTAGGTGTCTTATCCCACACATTATACATGAGGGGGTATACACAGGTGTATGGTTGTTTTTTTCCTCTTTTTTCGGACCTTGAGTTGGGTCTAATAGGAGGTTCAGGGATACCATGAATGTACCCAAACGGCGTAAAAACGCTAGCAGTACGGTCATTCACCTATATAATCGTATGGTACCCCTGTACCATGTAGTCCTCCAAGAACATCAACATTTTCCCGACGTAGGGCAACAATCAATCTACAATGTTTGATAGTAAAATGTAACACACAACTAAGACAAAACTAATAATGGTTCAATGTGATAACAACTATAAGACTTACATTAAGAGCAGTCAAAGCATCTAGATGCTCACGATAGCCTTGTAGTGAACGATGATAATGAATTTGAGAGTTAGACCTCACCCATCTCAGAGCCCAAGGTCTGTCATCCTGAGCACACCAGTTTGGGCTAATCGATGGTCTTAAAGTAAGGAAGTATGCATAAATCCAGCACTGTGCATATAAAAAACAATAAAATGATTAAGCAGTACCAATTATTTATACTCAATGAGTCGTCAGATACTAGATACCCAATAGGACACATACCTCAAGTAATGTCATACAACCACCTATTCCACTAGAGCCGGCACGAGAGGTTATCCCGAGCTGGCGATATAACTATGCAAGAGTACCAGCTCCCCATGCATATTTATTAAGCTTTGTAGCACGTCTCATGGGAGCTACTAACCAAAACAACTGTGGACTCAGACGACCATGTGATTTTCCAGCTAATATGGTGGTACCAATCAGATGATACAACCAACCACATGCCTGCTTCATTGGGTCTTCACGTCCATCCCTACAGTGCTGCACCAAGCCAGCAATGGATATAGCACCGATATTCCACAGTTCTTTGTTATAGTTTGAACATCTCCCCCAAAATCAAGACACTCAGATATTACTTCCTTCAGCTCAGGGGTGGATGACTGCCCTAGCACTGCATGACCAACGATAGGGATTTGCAGTATCATCTACACATTGTGTAGGGTAATCGTCATCTCACCGAATGGCATATGGAATGAGTTCGTATCAGGCTGCCACCTCTTCACAAAAGCACTAATGAGGGACATATTGTTGTGTGGTATTGTAATATCCGGTAGGTGCTCTAGACTAGAATACTTAATCATGTTCCTCGCTCTTTTATAAGAAACTTGAACTTTTGGCCAGATAGTAAGCACCACCTTACGGGATTTGAAACTCAAAACCCCACGATCCTAGATAATGACCAATATTTAACACTTACAAAATGTAATGTGATTTACATGATCAAATACAGGAGAAGATAGAGAACATACCTGAGTCGAGCACCATAAGTCAAGCGTTACATGACCCCCGAAGCTAGTGATAACACTAGTGAGTAGTGGACCACCAGGAACTGGCACCTCTGTCAACTTCCAAATGGTAGGAATCACCGGAACCATCGCTAGTGCTGCTTCCTCGTCAGTGTCATCCTCCTGATCAATGACAACATCATCTTCGTCATCCTCTTCCTCATCCACGTCGGGTGAGTCATCATCATCAGCACCACCACCATCAACATATGGCGAACACTCGATCATCACATGGTCCTCATCAGCATGTGTGTGTGATGGGCGTGGTAGATGTGATGAACTACCACCACCTGACGTCTGAGCTTCAAAGGGAGAAATCTGGAGGCTTCCTTCGCCCAAGATGTTGTAGCTAGCGCTGTGCAGTGGTTCTGTAGACCTACCACTACTGGATGATGACAACACTGGCATGTGTCTCTGCAGTATATGATCGTACATCGCCGAGTCATCCACCGCTTCCCTTAGTAATGCAGGTATCTGAAACACCATGTCATTGAAAGATTGACCCAGATGGAACGATGAGTGACGTGTTGCTTCCATACGGGGGGCAGAATTACTCGGCCCTTCACCAGGAGCACGTGCACGACGATGGTACGAGGCTGTCATAGGCTGCTCCTTTTGCCGGTCTTTCTTCTTCTTCTTCGTGTATGCATGTTGCACTATTTTTTTAAGTCTATACATTGCTGCAAAAGAATGCCACAAAGTTATCGTTCATTCATCATAACTTTAACATAAAAAAATGGGTTCGAGCCCCACGTGGGCTCGACCCTAAAATAGGAGAGCCCCACCAGGGCTCGACCAGCAAACCCTCGAGCCATCCACAGGCTCGAGCAAAGCCATAAAAAAATGGGTTTGAGCCCCACCTGGGAGCAGCCTATGACAGACATCTTTGTTTCTTTGTGTAATCCGCGGTGTAAAAAAATATGCATATACACACATCACTCATCCTCACCTTACCATCTCTTATATTGGTACAAACAAAGATAAAAAAAATATACACCTTTGTTTCTTTCTCTACTCACGAAGTAAAAAAAAAAGAATAATAAGAAGTAGGAGTCCAGCCTGTCAACTTTCAAACCAAGGGAATAGAAAAGGAGAGATAAATCAATGTTGTATTCTTTATGTAATTCGTGGTGCATAGGTAACAATGCTT
The DNA here is from genome assembly GCA_023374045.1 of Limonium bicolor. Taxonomy (NCBI): domain Eukaryota; kingdom Viridiplantae; phylum Streptophyta; class Magnoliopsida; order Caryophyllales; family Plumbaginaceae; genus Limonium; species Limonium bicolor. The sequence continues at coordinate 56,447,260 of CM041778.1, forward strand.
CGAATTTGTGAAGGACAAGAGTTATAGACTTCGTGCTTGGTTGTGTTGCAAATTGTCTTTAGAATATCAGGTAAGTTACTGCGTTCACCGTTTTAGTAACTCTGTAAAATAAATTTTTGTCATGATATGAATGTAATACTATTGTTTTGGATTGAATTGTTGATGATAACGATTATTGAATTTAAGCATGCGATTTATTTATTTACTACGGTGGAAATTGAGATTAGTTGAACTTGTTGTGAAACCGTTAATAAAATGATATATTTATGATGAATTATGTCATAAATTATTTATGGTGAAATATGTGGAATTTTATGAGATTATATGGTAAATAATAATGAAGAATAAAATAATCTTAAAGAGGAGAAAACCATGGTGCATGTGGGCCGTACTAGGACACATGAATGAGATGTTAAATGCGGGCCGCACTAGGACGCATAAGTTTGAGATACTATGGGCCGCATTAGGACACAGTTAGCCCTATTTCTACTCCTTAGTCTTTTATACTATTGGGGGGTGTGCACACTTAAGGATTTAGTGGCGAGTTGGATTCCTAGCTGCGTGTTGGGGTCCGGGTTACAACTGCGTGTTGTACCCAAAAGTGAGAAAAGTTGGATTCCTGGCTGCGTGTTGGGGTCCGGGTTACAGCTGCGTGTTGTACCCAAAAGTGAGAAAAGTTGTTTTGTCCTGGCTGCATGTTGGGACAAGGAAGATAATTAAAATAAATTGGCTAATGTATTATTGGATTACCAAGAACAAATCATGAACTATGGTATGATAATATTATTGAAATGATTTGTATGTTGTGTGATTATATTGCTAAAATAGTTTTTACAAGAGAAAATGATTTTTACAGAGTGAAGTGGTAGATTACTCAGTTTCTCTGACTTTATCGTGGCTCTTTCTGTGTTTGTTTGGATTTCTGCCACAGGTGTTGATGTGCTTGGAGTTTGGGAAGACGACTCCACATAGACTGGTTATTTGTAATTGAATTTTATTTTAGGTTTTGAGACTTCAAAAATTTTATAGAATTGTTATTATGAACATTGGATTTTCTTATTAAAAATAATGATTTGGTTATTTAGTTAAATATTAGGCCTTATCACTCGTTTATTTACGAGTGTGGCTGTAATGTCCCGGATTAGGATTTGTTTCCGCTGCTTATCAATATTAAACTTGAATTGTAAAAAAAAATTGACCAAATAAAAGGTTAGAAAATCCGGGGTGTTACATCCTGTAGGAGAGGACTCCAGCGGCTCTACGACGACGTACTCGAGCCCACACCGGGCTCGAATCAGCAACACAAGCATATAAAAAAACCCGAGCCCAACCAGGGCACTACACATCCACCGTTGAGCCGCCCAGGGGATCTTCACTGAAGAATTCGAGCCCGCCAAAAGCTCTTCACTGAAGCATTCGAGCCCGCCAAAGGCTCTCCGTTGATGAAATCAAGCCCCACCCGGCCTGTGATACCCAGTGTAGGGGTCACCTCCCACATCGATCGGGAGAGAGCACGAACCATGCCTTATAGGTGTGGGGATACTCTCCCCTTGTGAGACGCGTTTTGGGAATTGTACCCCGAGAACAAATCCGTGCGGGCTGCGGCCCAAAGCGGACAATATCTCACATGTGGGTTAAGACTGGGGATGTTACAGTTGGTATCAGAGCCAGGCCCAGGTCGGTGTGCCAGCGGGGACGCTGGGCTCCCAAGGGGGGTAGAGTGTGATACCCAGTGTAGGGGTCACCTCCCACATCGATCGGGAGAGAGCACGAACCATGCCTTATAGGTGTGGGGATACTCTCCCCTTGTGAGACGCGTTTTGGGGATGGTACCCCGAGAACAAATCCGTGCGGGCTGCGGCCCAAAGCGGACAATATCTCACATGTGGGTTAAGACTGGGGATGTTACACGGCCTCAGGTTTTTTTTCTTCAAAAATTTCAGTTTTGTTCCGAAGTTTGCATCCTAGCTCTAGCTCAATTGGAGTTAAATTTCAACAAGCTAACAACAGATTCATACTTGGGACAGCCAAATCTATATGTTGGAAAAAAAATTCGAAAAACTTACCGAAATTTTTTTCCGGTGGTGGTGCTGCGGTGGTCCGACTGGTGGTCGGAGGCGGCTCCGGCAGTAGCTCTGGTGGTGGTTCTGGCCGGCAGAGGAGGCAAAGGGAGGATAGGATGGAGAGAGAAAGGAAAAGATATAGAGGGAATGTGAGAAATGAATTAAACTAACTTGTTTCGGCTATGTATAGTGAGAGTGTTTTTTACCCGAAATTGGTGTTTTCAACTATGATTTCAGTAAGATGTTTCTCATTGCCTCTATAATGTTTGTAATTTAATCAAATGTAACATAAAATATCATTCACTAATGTGGAGTCGCAATTATAACGTTCAAACACAATAAAAACGGGTTTAATGTCTCTTATTATAATAAGAGCATTTTTTACGATCTACGCCGAGTAACTGATTATTTTGAAAAACAAAAGTTACAAAATCATGTCATTACATGTTTAAAACATTAAAATGATGTAAACAATGTCTTGTAGTAATGTGGAGTCACAGTCATAACGTTCAAACACAATAAAAAACGGGTTTAACGTCTTTCATTACAATGAGATCATTTTTGACGGTTTACGCTGACGAAATGATAATTTTAAAAAACAAAAGTTACAACACGATGTCATTACATGCTTACAACATTAATACGATTTAAAAAAAATGTACTGCGGTGATTAGTAATTTCATACTGCGAATAGCAACCCAGGTTAATAAAATACTTTTAAAGTTCACAATATGTCCCTAAAGTCTAAGTGTTAAAAAATTCACTAAAATCATAAAAAAAGTACTATACAAATATAGATAACTATAAAAATACATTAACAATTATAAAAATATAAAATTACAATAAAACAGTATATAAAAGTGTCATAAAATATTGAAAACAAATATTATATTATATATATATATTTATAATTATTTAGTACCATAAAATGTTTAATGATTTAAACACATAAATTATACCAAATTTCTACCAATTTATACCATATAACTATCATAACAAATCACCGATAAATACCATAGTTTTTACCTTACATTTAGATTATTTATTAGCAATTTTAATTATTTTATATTATATATTTTTAATCTAATATTAGAATTTAATTATATTCTAGTTTACAAAAAAATTATTTACAAAATAGTATATAAATATTTAAATTTTTTTTGAAAAGTATTAGTTAAAATTAAATATTATAATTTATTTTGAATAAATAACTTATGTTTTAAAAATATTATTGATTTTTTATTTATTCAAAATAGATTAATTATATTTTTTGAACTATTATTGCATAAATTTATTTTTTATAATTTGTACTCTATTTTGCATATAACTTTATGACTTAGTATTTTGTAGATAATCAAATAAATTATGTCATGAAATTATCTACAAAAAAGTATAAGTATTTTAAATATGTTGTTTAACAATATTAGTTAAAAATTAGACAAAATTACACTACCCACCCATGACCTTTAACGAAATTACACTGCCCACCCATGACCTTTTAAATATAACAAAGCCCACCCATGAACTTGTGTTAATATATTTTAGTTTGAATAATAATTTATAATTTTAAAAACATTATTTATTATTTTTCTTTTCAAAATAAATTATTTATATTTTTACTAATACTTTTGGAAATTTATATTTTTTAATTTGTATTCTACTTCGCAGATAACCTTATCACATAATATTTTGTAGACAATCAAAAATATTATGTCATAAAGTTATTTGTAAAACAAAATGTAAATAAAAAATCAAATTTTGTTTAAAATATAAAATAAATAAATAATTTAAATTTCTAAAAATATAATCTGCAAGATTTAAGGTAAAAAACTATGGTATTTAATTGATATAGCTATGTACTTAATTCGTAGGAAAATTGGTACAAACTATGTGTTTAAAACACTATTTTTATGGTATTGCATAATTTTTTAAAAATGAAAGAAATATTTATTTTTTCAATATTTCATGATTTTTAAATATATGTTTGATTTTATATTTCATTTTTTATATTTTTCATAATTTGTTACAATATTTTAAATATTTTTTATAGTTATCTTTATTTTTATAATATTTTGAATTTTTTGTGAAATATTGTGAATTGTTTTAACACTTAAACACCTATTGTGAACTTTAAGAGTGCCTTGTTTTAGTAGATATATTTTTACCTTTTTTCCAAAGAGTTATTTCATGAAATTTTTCCAAAAATGTAATGATATTTTATGACTTTACTTTTTTTGGGACATTTCATGACTTTTCCAAAAATATAATGGTATTTCACCAAATTATTAATACTTGTAGGGGAAAAAATCTCAAATAACACTTCCCAACAAAAATATTACTCATATTAACCTTCACCCAAAACTAATTCCTAAAATAACAGTCGCGAGAGAAATCGTCTCTTGAAGAGATGGTTTCACAAAACCCCCCGCCACGTCTGTCACTTACTCAGCAGGACGGAGCGTAATTAAAATCATCTCTTGTAAAACGACTTTGTGAAATTGTCTTCTCAACAGACGATTTCTCGTCTAATGTAGTCCACATCTTATTATTTATACAACAGGTTAAATTGTCTCTTGAAGAAAATGTAATGATATTTAATGACTTTGTTTTTTTGAGACATTTCATGACTTTTTCAAAAATATAATGATATTTCACCCAATTATTAATACTTGTAGGGGGAAAATCTACTTCTAACAAAAATATTACTCATATTAGCCTCCACCCAAAACTAATTCCTTAAATAAAACTCTTGGGAGAAATCGTCTCTTGAAGAGATGATTTCACAAAACCCCGCGGCACGTCAGTCGCTTACTTAGCGGGATGAAGGCGGTTAAAATCGTCTCTTGTAAAGACGACTTCGTGAAATTGTCTTCTCAATAGACGATTTCTCGTCTAATATAGCCCACGGCTTATTATTTCTACAATAGGTTAAATCGTCTCTTCAAGAGACGATGTCTATTGAAATCAATATGAAATCGTCTCTTCAGGAGATGATTTCACCTACATCACTAGGAAACTTTTCCAAGAGTTGGAACACCATAATTGAACAACACACACTTGGAAAATTTTCCCAAGTGTTGTAACACTACAAATGAACAATAAACGACTTGTATATATTATGAACTCCCACACAATCACGATATTCATAACCACTTCAACACAGACGTAACATTACAGAAACACAAGAAATTGAAATGTGAACCAAATATAATAATCTATAAGATTGAAAGCATAAACAATAGTTATACAATCCTTAACACAAGTTGTTTATAAAATGTAACAACTCATAAAACTACATCATATACGTCTACGTCATACATACGTCCTAGGCCCACTGGGTGTTGGATCCTCAACCGCTAATGTGAGGGTAGAATCAAGGGCACGACCACTAAGATCCCCTACATCATGATGATGTCGGGAATCTCTATCTTTAAGTGGTGCTCCAGAAGAGGAAGTATAAGCTAAAGCAAGGTCTGCAGCAGGTGTCGTGATGTCAAAGTCCATGCTCGATGATGCCCCGTGTAAGCCTGAGCTGCTCCCAAGATATGCAAACCCAGTGGTGTCGACCTGCTGCGTAGGATCGACGACCTTAGACATGGGCATGCTACTGGCGTTGTTGAACGCCTCCTGAGGATCTAGTGGCTCAGCAGCTCGACCACGTGCACGTCCTCTTCCTCTATATCGACCATGCACACGACGACCACACCCTTCTCTCCTACTCTTATCCGTAGGGGCATTTACATCTTTACTGGCAGGGGCAGCTACTGAGACCTATTGTGGCCGTGGGAGGATGTAGTACGTGTTGTTGTACTCGTCTCTCATCAATCACAGTCTAGTGAGAGCATCATCGACGCGCATTGCCTCTAGCATACCGATGACCTCATTAGTGGTCTCTCCCTGCACCAAAATTTAACATATAAATTAACAAAATAATATGACATGATATTAAAATAAAACAAGCCAAGTCAAATTTACTCACCATGTATTCCAATAGAGTTCTCGTGCGGTCTATGTACCTCCTCGTGTTGCGACCGAACCACTATTCGTATGCAGCACCAACATCATCCAACTGAAGATCAACAACTCTCTCAACGCACATTTGGGGGTTGCCATACCTTAGCTTAACGGTGTGCCGATTGCCACCCTTGAACCCATAAGTTGATGATCTGGAGGCAGTGGTGATTTCGAACAAATTTCTAGGCCCGTCGAATCTCGTAACACTATAAGTGTTGGCCGATTGTCTCCATTTCTGCAGTTTCTCATTGCCCAACCAGCATACACCTATCCTCTAGCCAAAGCTGTCGATGCTTGACCCCTTCATGTGTCAAAGTACTTCACACAATCATAAAACGTCTTCTTAACCAACACAACAATAGACAGGTTTCTATAGCACCGAACAAAACGACATTGTAACTCTCACTCAAGTTCATAGTCATCATGCCAAACTGATGACCATCGTCATGTGTGAATGTCCATTGCTCCTTTGGTATAGTGTCAAAGAAGTCAAGGCCATTGACACTACATTCTTCAACTCTGCCATGCAAATATCATACTTATGGGGTTGTGATGCTAAGGCTACTCTAGAGGCCATCTTCTTCATCCCTGCATTTCTTTCCACTTTGTTGAAGTTGCTCACGATGTGGCAAACACAATATCTCCAGTGTACATTTGGGGGTTGCCATACCCCGTTTGATCGCTCCACTACAGCAAGGATTCCAGCACGACGATCAGATATCAAGCACATCGGAGCACTATCCTTGCGAGTGGATATAATATGGACTCTGAGACAAGAGAGAAACCAGGACCATGATGCATATGACTCCTCATCCAGCAGCGCAAATGCAAGTGGCACTATTTGTTTGTTAGCGACTTGCAAATGCAATGAGAATTTTATGCTTGTATTTCCCATACAATCTTCATCCACACTCATTTTCAGCTGGACAATAGATGTCCCACAACTTTGTGGTTGACCGGTTCACCACAAACGATCGATGATGAATAATATGGTGCCTCTTCACTGCATGTATCAGCGTGTCTTTGGTCCGGAAAAGCATACCATTCTTAAACTCATCATTGTAGCTCCAATCTTCTAGTTCCAATTCTTGTTCCTCCTCCCACCTCATAATACCACTACCCCCACCGGTGTTGTAGAACGAGTATGGATGGACAAGAGACGCATCGCAGTCCACGGTGGTGATAGTGACCACATCAGTCACATCATCATCATCATCATCATATCATCATCATCATCATCATCATCATCATCACAGCACATCAGCAGCATCAGCAGCATCATCATCATCAGCAGCAGCAGAAGCATCAGCACAGCAGCAGCAGCATCAGCAGCATCAGCATCATCAGCAGCAGCAGCATCAGCAGCATCAGCAGTCATCAGCATCATCATCATCATCATCATCATCATCATCATCATCATCATCATCATCAATCATCCTCATCATCGCATCATCATCATCATCATACATCATCATCATCATCATCATCATCATCCTCATCATCATCATCATCATCATCATCATCATCATCATCATCATCATCATCATCATCATCATCATCATCATCATCATCATCATCATCATCATCATCATCATCATCATCATCATCATCACCACCTCTGAGCGCTTCCATCTCATCCTCCTCGAAGTCTTCACGCAAGTTTCCATTAACATCAAATTGTTCAAGATCATCACCCACTTCATGTTGGTGATGAGCTTTAACGGGGATTGGGTATGAGAAAGGATTTTGTGTATGGAAAGAGGTTTCATTTTGAGGAGGAGCATTGAGTAAGTGAGAAGTGTTTGTGATGATTTGTGTTTGGTGTGGAGTATATGAAGAAGGCAAAGGGGTTTGGTTTTCGAGTGGTGTGAAGCTTGAAGAGGCTTGGTGTTGATAAGATGAGGAGGTGAGAAGTGTTTGGGGTGGTTGGTTTTCATGTACTTCAACGTACAATTCATAGAAAATATCTCGTGGCCCTTCATCCCGATAGTAGAACATGGCATTTTGAACATCTTCATCATCCTCAATGGGTATTACTGTCCACTTTGTAGTGCCGTCATTTATTGACTGACTCATACTTTCTCTTCGTGGGTGCACATGTTGATACCGAAACGGCTAACAATCTGAGCAATAAGCTGCTCATGATTGGCTTCGACACTAACTAAAAGTAGCTTCTTCTTCCCACCCTCGTAATCAGCTCCGTTTACCCCATGCACAATTTTGCCACTAATATGACATAAAAACTAGATAAATACGGACATATCCACCTATTTGAGAACACTATTGAATAATCAAAGATTTAATCAACCATTCTCGATAATTGGCTGATTGCAGACACAATTAACCAAACAAAAAAAAAGAAAATGATAAACTAACATTATAATTAGGAAACCACTAGGATTAAGCAACTAAAACTATAATTCAACCTTATAAATTACATATAATTTCCTAAAACACTTCACACAATAAATTGTGACTTCAATTTCAAAAACAACCACAATTTCCCAACATTCCATATTTTCACAAAAAACCACAATTTCCTAATTTCACAAACAACCCATATTCACTACAATTCCCACAAACAAACAATCAATTATCACTACAATTTCATAAACAATCAATTACCACTACAATTTGACAAACAACCACATATAATTAGTCACTAATACACTAATTAAACAATTTACTAACACTACCTAATTTCCTAACAATCCCTAACTAATTTAGGGTTAGATATTTACCTCAAAAATGTAGTGTAGATTGCAGGTGGTCAGCGGCGCAGCTCTCTAGCGGTAGCAGGCAGCTTCCTCGTCAGTGGTGGTGTCTGGGGCGGAGGAAAGTATGAAGAGAGCGCAGCAGCTATGCGCAGAAGAAGAGATGAGAAATGGGGAGGGAGAAAGATTTCTAGCGAGGTTCTAGAACCAGTTTTGACGTGTAATAATCCGCGCCCAAATATTAGATGAGAAATTTCAACCACCCTCCTTCGATCCCATTGGGTAAGCGACTGACATGATGAAAATATTATTTTAGGAATTAGTTGAGAGGTTAATATAGGTAATATTTTTGTCCGTGTTTTTTTGGGTTCTTTTTACCTGGTCAGGGCCCAAAAGTTTCGTCTTTGGTTTTGTGGGTTTAGCCCTGACTGTTGACGTAGGAGAACCATTCCGAGCTAATTTCTCCGACGGCCGCAGTGAGAGACATGGAGCGACTTGACAAGAACAAGGAGGAGAAACAGGAGGAGGAAGAGCAGGTGGTGAATCCATGGGAGGTATCAGGGAAGGACGGGGGAAAGATTGATTACGATAAGCTTATTGACAAGTTCGGTTGTCAGAGGCTGGACAAGTCTCTTATCGACCGCGTGAGCCGCCTCACTGGCCGCCAACCTCACGTTTTCCTCCGCCGTGGAGTCTTCTTTGCTCACAGGTTTGTCTGCTACTCTGACTTGTGTCCGCCTCTGAATGCTGCTTGCTTTGTGATTACAGTGTTCTTAGGCCTTCAATTTCGGTTCTGACATTGAACTGGTATGCGTTTGCAATTAGGGATTTTGGTGACATTCTTGACTCCTATGAGAGAGGGGATAAGTTCTACTTGTACACAGGTCGAGGTCCTTCTTCTGAAGCATTGCATCTGGGGCATTTGATTCCGTTCATGTTCACCAAGTAAGATGGCTATCTTCCTTCTTTTTCACTGTAATTGAGTTGATTCTATCTCCATTCCACCTGTAGTGGGGTTGAGACTGAAACTGGTGTTACTTGAAAATGTAAAAACGTGCAGTGTCAGTCGGATCATAAATTCAAATCAAACGTTGCTGGGCTGTATTGGACAGAATTTTCTCGAATTTCTTATGCAGGATAATGCTGCAGTCCACTGAAACCCCCACACCCCCAAAACCCCAACCCCAAGTCCTACCTGATCACAATATTTTATGGATTTCGCTAGTTCACTTAGATATATGAAATATTTGAGTCCAGAATGTTTGCTTTTTATTGATGGTGGAAGGGTGTAGGTACTTGCAGGAAGCTTTTAAGGTTCCCTTGGTGATACAACTGACAGATGATGAAAAGTGCATGTGGAAGAATTTATCCGTGGAAGAGAGCATTCGACTCGCAAGAGAAAATGCCAAGGACATTATTGCATGTGGATTCGATATCTCCAAGACTTTTATCTTCTCTGATTTTGATTACGTTGGTGGGTAAGTGCTGAACTGACTGGTTGACTTCTTCATCAACACATGTAGCTGCATCTCTTGTACTTAATCGTGCTTGAAGAACTCTGCCTTTGCTTACTCTTATACCAGGGAATTTTACAAAAACATGGTTAAGGTTGCCAAGTGTGTAACATTCAACAAGGTGAATTGCCATAGGGATCAGTATATGCTTTCTTATGGAATTTGGTCACCTATATTGGTCATACAATCATTGATGTTCTTTGTTTATCTAGGTTGTTGGTATATTTGGCTTCTCCAGTGAAGATCACATTGGGAAAATTAGCTTTCCGCCTGTTCAGGTTAATATTTGATGACATGTGTGCTGATTGTGTTTGTATATATTTTGAGGACATATATAACTTTGTATACTTCTGACGCTGTATTACAATTTGGCAGGCTGTTCCCTCCTTTCCAAGTTCATTCCCTCACCTGTTCCCTGGAAAAGATAGACTCCGATGTTTGATTCCTTGCGCAATAGATCAGGTTCTGTACCTCAATTTTATTTAGGAACTTATTAGATCAGAAATTCTACTGCAAGATATTTTTTACTATCTTTCTTTCTGTCTTTGGCTATCTGATCTTGTTAATGTTGATGGCTTTTCCTTTATGTTTCCTAATATCATTTTTTCCCAGGATCCATATTTTCGAATGACTAGAGATGTTGCTCCTCGCATTGGATATGAAAAACCTGCACTCATTGAGTCATCCTTCTTTCCTGCCCTTCAGGTTATTTTACGTTCTGTGGATGAATCTAATATTTTCACTTAAATAGATGACAAAGTTGCCTAGCTTTTACATGTATAGTTAGATTATTGATTATAACTCATGGGATATATAGACTTGGGTCATGGATTATCGCCTTGATCAACAGTATATTTGATTTTTCCAATTTGGACTTTCCCTTCCGATCCTATATGCATCTTTCTACCCCTTTTTGTTGCATACGTATATGCCTAAATATTTTCTCTCTGTTACGGTGTGTTTTTGTTTACTTTGCGGTTTTATACGTTTTTATCAATTGATTTAGGTTTTTTTCAATAATCAATTGTTTCATTTTCTTTAGAGAAAAGAAAATATATTGATCGTTGCATTTTGTTATAAATGTCTGTATGCAGGGAGAGAATGGGAAAATGTCCGCTAGTGATCCGAACTCTGCAATTTATGTGACTGATTCTGCAAAAGACATTAAGAATAAGGTGGATTTTGTTGTCATCAGTATACAATTAGCTACACTTGTCAATTGACACAAAAGCCGTCATTGGTTCCGAGAACAAGCTAGAGTACAAAGTGGCTTGTGAATTACTAAATTTGGTGAGCTTTATCTGAATATGCAGATAAACAGATACGCATTCTCTGGGGGACAAGATTCTATTGATAACCACAGGAAATATGGTGCAAATCTGGAGGTATATAATGCCATCTGCCCCAATGATAAATAAGTGATAAATATGTCTTGAACCATCGGCGATTTGAACTGAAAATTTGTATGGTTTTTCACTATGTACCAGGTAGACATACCCATCAAGTATCTTGGATTTTTCTTGGAAGATGACGCTGAGCTTGAACACATACGGACGGTGAGAGGACCATGCTGTTTTGTTTAGAAAACTAGGGTATGCTCGTTAAGTTCAAAGTACTAATTCATTGTATTCTTCAGGAGTACGGTGCTGGTCGAATGTTGACCGGTGAAGTTAAGAAGCGTTTGATTGAGGTTTTGACTGAGTTGGTTGAGAGACATCGCAGAGCTCGTGCTGCGGTAACTGATGAGGTATGTTTATAATTTTCCTTGTGGTTTGATAATCCGGTTGGTGGTAATTGTATTGTCATGCTCGTATTATCTAGAGGAAAACTGACAGAATTGAGAGTACCGAGTCTCTTTTATTTGTAGTAATTGAAAATCAACTATTACACTGTACTTCCGATATCTTCCCTACTGCTTTTGATATGAATATTTTCATGGCATAGTAGAGACAGTGTCTAATATAATTACCATCTCAATCGACTGTCAGATGGTAGATGCTTTCATGGCCGTGCGACCACTGCCCAACATGTTCAGTTAGATTGTCTACAGACAGCTGCCAAGTTAAACAGTGCATTGAGTGGTAGATTTTCTTTACACTCAAAACTTCACATACTACCCTTTCCCAATGTGGTAACCTCATCTCTGAAGATCCATTGGAGATGGAGGATGAAGAAATTTGAAGAGAGAATGATTTATGAACAGTTGCTTGAGGAAATCCAAAATTTTATTCTTTGGTGATTCACATGCTGTTTGCACTCATATTTCTCTGATGTACCTATCTGTAGTCCAACGTTTTTATTATTATTTTCCTTTCGTAATGTCATTTGCTGTTTTTATCTTCAATGGGACGATGGGTTGATGCTTCGGTCCTGGCAAGACGAACTCCCGGAAACTGGACCCGTATCAAACAAAGTAGACTGTAGAGCTTATTGCACCACCTCTGGGAGGGGAGCCGTGCACGGCACGAGGCGAGTAATAATACTCCCTCCGTCCTGAATTGACTGTCCTGTTTGTTTTATGACACGTTTTTCCACTTCAATATTAAACATATAAGATAAAATAATTTTATGAAACTAAATTTTATAACATATAGTTTATCATGTAAGGAATCATATGCAAAACTTAAAATTTTAAAATTAATTTATCTTATATGTTAAAAATTGAAGTCAAATGACATGTCCAAATAGTAAACAGGACGGTCAATTCAGGACGGAGGGAGTATTAGACATGCCAAAATCAGATTACAGGCCAGGTTGAACTACATAAAAAAAAAAGGATACTGACTTGATCTGTCAACAATATCTTAACGTGAATTGACAAGACCATGACATGATGATTAAGGACATCCACAACGGTAAAAGTGGATTTCACTTACCAAAAAATATTATTTTATTATCTCTTCTTATATTCTCTGTTTTATTTACCTAGGTTCTCTAAAAGGAGGGAGGATGTGAGAGGGGTTAGAGAGTGTCTTAGTTAAGAACCCCTCCCACATCCTCTCTCCTCTACTGAGCAAAAATTATTGGTGACCTTTTGCCCGTTTTTTTATGGTCCGATGATCCCGATCCCAACTTAAAAGGAAAGGAAGCACAAACCTAATCTAGTACCTTATTGTGCGACATGACATTTTAATACGTTGATTGATAATATAACTTGTAAAATTTGTGTGTTAGCTAGTTAGGGAAAATAAAATAAAAATTGTCCGAAATGTTATCTTGATGAAGTTTTAGACCAGCTTTTATTGTGCCATCAAAATTGAGATATTAGTTTTTTTTTTGATAGATGTGCTACAATTGTAGCAGTGGAACCATACACGGTTCAGACAGCATAGGAGAAAACTCCTAGCCAGAGTACACAGCATACCGATAATCTTCAACCGAAACAAAACCGAAAACAAAATCTAGCAAAAGCCATACAATGTGAACAACGAAAATATAAATTGGGAGGGTACTACAGGTTTACACCTGCAGACCTATTCAGACCAACTCTTTGATGTTGTTTGAAGCGAGTAACAGGCTAGTAGGGCCTCGATCTTTAATCTCTTTAGCTCCCCACTCCAAGATCTGCACTTTGATTGACCAGGCCACATCTTCCCAGCATGAATTTTTTTTTCTAATACTTGGAAACCCGCAACAATTACTTTTAGGGTGCAATCTAAGTCACATAATATGACAAACTGAGTCGAGATAAGGTGTCATAATAGTTTGCAAATTACACCAACCAGATATGCTACACTAAGTGACAAACTTAATTGACAAAAGGTGAGTTTGGAGGGTACAAACTATGGACCTCTTGCTCCCCTATTCCACCTTATACAACTTTCCCATTTGGGATCTTTCCATAATATGTACTTATATATATATTTATATATTTTTTATAATTGGGGGCACAGGGTCCAAATGTGTCATAAGGGCCGAAAAATACATAAAGACTCAACCCTTAATCACATATCTAACCTTACCTTCCACCAAAACACTTACTAGGCACTTACTCTTACCCCTCCTAGCAACCTTAGAAATACGGGAAAACTTGCTAAAACCTATAGTCCTAGACCTGGTAGTCCTTCTGGACCCATCCTTAGAGGAATTTCTGGAACACCTATCAGAGTCATCCTTAGAGCCACCACTTGCGTCCTGCTTCATTCGCCGGTAAGTCTCTCTCTACTCACGGATAATTCCAGCTAGGTTGTCAATAGTGCGTGCCTCATCTAGGATAGCACACCCAAGCTCCTTCGCAAGAATGAGAGTCTGCTTCGCTTCCTCTTGCACATAAGCCTTATCCGGCTCCGCCACTACACCACTGGATCCTCTGGTGGGCTCGAAACCTGTGGAAACTCAGGATCCTCAAAGAGATTCCTAAGACAACTATCCTCGTCCTCATCCTCCTCCACTCGCATCTGGGAGTTCACGGGCAAATCTCCTGGCCTAACCGAATCATAGCCAGCCTCTAACAGGTCAACATTACCAAAGAGATATGTACTTATATCTCCTTGGAAGTCGTTTTGGAATTCTAAAAAAAAAAGAAATACTAGCTGAAATAATTAATGAAACTAAATACACCTATTACAAAGAACAGGGGCGTAGCCAAGGGGGATCACGTGGGGTCACGTGACCCCACGTTTTTTGAAGAATTTAGAGATTCCTATATGTATAATAATTAGAGTTTATATGTATATAGTATAGTGACCCCATATATTATAGAATTATTGGTGGTGTAGTGGTAAGGGATAGTAACATTGGGTGATTTGTCCTGAGTTCAAATCCAACTATGATCAAATATGTTGATTTTTTTTTTCTTCGAACTATAGTGATCCCATATAATTTATCTTCTGGCTCCGCCCCTGACAAAGAACACCTTTATATAGGCCGAACAACCTTTTTTTCATTCATATTTATTACTATTAGATTCGTAAGTGGCACATCATGTCTTAATGATTCAATGTTTTTCTTTTAAGAAAGCACATGTTAACTAGTTACAAGTTAGCCAATTCATTTCTCAACATCTCCCCAAAGGAAATAATACCTAATATCGAAGTGAAAGGATTGAGATTGTTGGTCACGGTTGGAAGATCTTAATAGTACTAATATTGCCACATGTACATACTTAGAATGGATTCAGAGTGAAAATATGATCAAGGAGTTAGGCACCCTAAAATTCACCAATAAATATTTCAACCTCGACCATCGAAAGAGCAATAGAGATTCCAATAGAGTAGCAATGAAACAAGAAAACCTCCTGACATGATGTCACATAAGTTTATGGCTGTTTTGGAACTAGATAATTCTTTTAAAAAGGTGAAAGGGGAACTTCTTGGAAATATTTTGAAACTTAGAGTACGTTTGATGATCAACTATTTTAATTTTCGGACAATTTTCTCTGATAATTTTTTATTCTCTTCTCTGTTTTATTGTACTAGCTAACGTTTGACAAATGCCATAATAACCGTTATCAAAAGGACCCTTAGTATACATGCAAATAGAAAACACAGTTTATAGTTATCTAGATCTTAGACAAACTTAAAGAGTTTAAAATACTTTGATAGAGCATATCATCTACATTTAACCATTTCAATCTACCTACTTTAGTGATGAAAACGAAATAAAAGAGAAGTTAGAGAAAATTTATATAACAATTTGCGGATTGAGTTCTATTTATACATCCTTCCGATTTGAAGATTGAAAGATGACAGATAGATTGAGCCAAATTTACGATTCTATCATTTTATATAATTCCTTGCTAAACATTTCACTACTACTCGGAGACGATAATAAACATAGTTTTGTATCCATGATGTTTGGGTTCACCATATGGTTCATAATAAAGTTGGAAAGCATTTCATCCTTGCTCGAGAAGCTTGTTTTAACTCATAATTCCCAGTCCATCTTATAATCATGGTTGGAACATGGAAACCTCTATCTCATGTCAAAGTCCCTAACTTATTAATCTTTATATCTCCCTAACAACACTTATACAAATAAGGTCAATGTTATTTATACCTTCAAATTCAGTCACCAGAGATGCTTTCCACAGCTTTTAGAGAACGTGACAATATACCATTGAAGGGGGGAAAGAACAGATGAACTTAACAGAAAGATCAAACAGGCCCTAAAGGGAGGGTAAAAAAAAAAAAAAAAACGAGACGGAACAATAGCTTAACTTATGATTACTGCCCTCAGATGAGGAAGATCTTTAAACACACTCCCACTGATACACCCAGCCTAGTGCATCTTTCTTTCTCCATAGTGGCAGTACATATATACTCTCTCAACCAGAAAGATGCTTGCTTTTTAACATAGCTTTGCGTAACCAGAGGCCAGACATGAATTCTCTTCCCTTCATCCCCATCTCTCCACCCACTCAGTTAGAATTTTAAATAAATGAATGTTCAATCTTCCTTTCTCCTCAAGCCTAGCTCAGAATTTTTGGGGTCTTACCTCAATCCCCTCAACAATTAATCCGCTTTTCCAGTTCCCATGATTTACCTCAAATACTGACAATTCAACTTCATCCTCTCCATTGCCCGTGAAGAACACGCCAATCTCCATCTCCATCCATCCATCCTCTCTCTTTTTAAGGCGAGAACTCTTGTTTTCTTTGTCACACTGATCAAAGATCCTTGACCGATGGGAAAGCACCATTGGGCTGCCAAAAAGATCGTATCCCATCCAAGGGAGATCCGCTGGGTTACATAAGTGCACAGTTTGTGCTTTAGTTTCTTGTCCCGCAACTCCAACAGAAACGTCTACTCCATACTCGAATCCATAAACTGCTTCGGTCATCTTGAAGACTAGATACGCCCCGTAGATTGTTTGTGGGGATAACAACGATGTTTTGATTTTTCCTTTGATATCAAGCCAGCAGACTATCATAAGCTCGGCTACTTCTTTAAACCTGCAAATAATAATAGTATGTCGATTTCAACAATGACCAGGTGGATAATTGACTATCATAAATCGTGTCCTTTGCAAAGCTTGTGGTTTCCTCCCCTTTTGAAATTTATTTCTATTTCCGAGTTTTTAAGTCATTAAGCTGATGTCAAATGACTGTCCCTTACTCTTCTAGTTATTAGTTACTACAATTTCTGAAATGATGTGAAATATACCGACCTTGAATCTGGGCTGGAAGTCCACCTCCAGTATTCAGGTGTGTCACCCCACATGATGGAAAGAGATCTTGCAGAAATCATGAAACATTTCTTTCCGCTAGACTTCTCCAGCCAAAAACTCTGTTCAGTAAGGACAAAGAGAAGGATTAACCAACTAAAGTTGCAAAATTCATAAAACGTAAGCTGATTGCAATCATGATTGATCGTGTAAACTAGCAAGCAACCTATGAATCCACAATAATAGGCATAATTATGATATTTGCAACTAGCAATATTGCAATGTAACATCATGGACCAAATATTTGTTGGAGAAAGCAAGACCATCTCTTTACAGTAGTCAAACATAACTGACTAAGACGGAGGCCGTGTCAACTAAAGTCTCCAATAAAAAAATTGAAACCAAATTTGCAAATACTCAGTCAATAAAAGAAGGCTCTTCTTACTGTGTTATTTTCATATTTCCTTTAGTGGTCAGAAAGCATAAATGACATGTAAAGGAACACCGAGAATAAAAAGCAGCGGAGAAAGAGTCAGCACATGCTGATTATGAAATCTTTCTTTAAACTGAAACATAACTGGACTTCCAAAAGAAGGTGCTACAACTTTATCAATATAATCTATTTTCTGATACTATAGATGGGCTGGGTTACTTTTGAAGGCGCCATATTCTTAAAACTGTTCCACTTACAGGGGTTCACCTTTTCCTTCAATAACTTGCATTCACCCTTCAACCAGTGAGAATTGAAAGTGGGTTAAGCGAAAAAGAAAGAAACCAAATCCGACATGCCTAGCACTGGCTCCCTTCTCCTTCATCAGCTAGCTTCACCTCCCATTTATATAAAAAAATAGTTATTAGCTACGTTATAATCTCTATATATCGCACATATCAGCTTCAGCTTCAGTGACCAGCTTATCATTTTTTTTCACAAATCATCAATAATCATACCTTTAGCAATAGCCCTTTGTCACACTCCCTCTCCTTATTTATTTTGTTGGGAACCACATATGCTCTCACAAAAAGAGTTTCATATGAACGCACGATAAAACTCCCATGAATGAGGAGAACGAACACAACCTAGCTAAGACCCACTTGAGATTTTTACCTAAAAACTCTCTCTAACCTTCTCTTCTCCTTATCATATTGTTTTTCTTCCTGTAAACTCAAATAGATTGGAATCTATGTAAATACATAAACCCTTATATATTTATAACTAAAGTATCAGCTAACCGACACAATCAAGTATAAAAATGAGTAAATCATTAAAAAAAATACCAGAATACTTAAATTAGCCTTCCTATGGAAAAGCTGGGCATAAAAAGCTGGGAGATTGATGTCCACTTTCTTAAAAAAAGGAGATTGATGTCCACGGATGGATTCCCCCACTAACGTATGAATGGAATCTTCACCACATAATTTTGAAATCAAGAATTATTCCCAATTCAACTTGGCTAAGTAATGAAGGCAGATTCAAATATACAACAAGTGAATGTTACGCATATTTCCATTCCACACAGATGACAGAACCTATCTATCTTCTAGTATGTCAATTGATTGGGAGGCTAGTGTACTGATATCCAGCAGAAATAACTGCTATTAGAGTCGGATATGAAGCATGCAATAATTTCGGGTTAATCATACTATTATATTATGTTTGTTGTGTATGACAATGCGGAAAGAACAACATTGCTCTAACTTCTAAGTGTCGGTATTTCTTCTCCGGAGATGAAGCACTATTTGGTGTTTTAGTTGGTAAATTCAATTAGGTTGTACAAAACACAGTACATGTGATGAAGCAGTGTCCACTGACTGAGGTATATAACTGTACTATACAATGCTCCCTATCTAAGTTGATTGGAAGCTTACATTCGAGTTACTGCCCCGGAATCCAATGTTCTGTACATGCAAATTTTCTAAAGTACTACAATATATAGCGAGTGAATATCATGCATATATAGTTTGTTAATTACCTTGGTTGAGCCATCGATAAGGATCGGACGATCGGCGAGGCGGAGATAAAGTTCCTTCTTGGAAGGGTAATCGAACAAGAGAGAGTCTCCCTTGGCCGATCGAGCTACGATAAAGCGGTAATCGGAGGGGAGAAATTGCTCCCACGCCGAATCGGATTCTGCTGCTGACCGGAAAATCTTTGACACAGCCTCAAGTCGACAAGCGTCACGCGGTGTCGTGTAGCCGATAATAGCTGATACGCAACCCTCCGGCAAGTCGTGGAAATCGACTTCACCGTCAGGTGTAGCTTGATGGGTACTGCCTTTGTTCTTAGTGACCATTCCACCCATGGGTCGATTTCGCTGTGTTATTGTCTCGATCGTTACTCCTTTCTTTCTGTTGGGTTAACGGTTATGTTTTGGTGAGTATGGAGTAGTATAGTGCAGTGCGGGAATCTCAGTTAACAGAGCGAGGATTGCAAGAAGAAACGAGCGTGGCGCTTTTATAGGATTGGGTTGGGGGATGAGGAAGGAAGCTTAGAGGCTAAGGGTTTTCCTTTTCTGTTATGACATTCTTTAAATATGCACATTCTCTTATCTGGTTTTCTTTTGGATGGAAAAGGGGATCGGGCTGACTGGTATTAAGCACAAGCAGTTAAGTTTCTTTTTCATTTTTAAATGTTAAGCAGCAGCAAGTTGGACTCTCGATTGGTATTAAGCACAACCAGATGTTCTTATCTTTCCGTTAATGAATACTAGTAGTATATTTGAGGAGTTAATGAAGTAAATTTAAAAGAGGAGTTAATGAATAGAGTTCATAATGATTATAAAATGAAGATTGATTTTTAATCTACAGATGCCTCATGATAATCAGTGTGATCTTGTTCTTGTCCATTGTATTCCTTTGTTCAGATTTTAACTATATCTTCAAATTCTTTTTGAGATTATTGACTTTTGCCTTTACTAAAGGGCAAGGATGAGTTCTTGTAAGCTAGAACGATGTAAACTAAATTGGATAACCGGAAGATGACACTTCGTGGATGAGTCGATTGATTCGAGATTGTTGGTGCAGCCTCTAGGGTTTTGGGTTTCATTAATTAATGAAATGAAATGTCTTTTAAAAGTAACTAGCAACCTTTAAGTAGTTTTTTCTCAATGGTACAAGATTTTTATACCCGTTTTGATTATAAGGAGGAGATGATGGAAGTGGGAGTCTGGGGTAAAGGATTCCTATTGCTATCAACATGCTCATGATCGACAAACAAAAACTGGATTATACCAGAATACTAATGGAGATGACTTCCACTACTAACTTTAGAAAAAGCTTAAGATGAAAGATGGTGAACTGCTTTTATAGAGACTGAAATATAAATATGGTCGCGACATTGTGTATTTTGTAAAAGGTTTGGTGACAGCAAGAATAGATTACACAAACTTAAGAAGAGCAAGACTGTTCTCACATTAATGCTTATGTTTCTACAATGAATCATGATAATTCAAATATTGTTGCATCTAAGAACTCTGAAGATTAGGCTCTTGCTACCGTTAAGTGTGAATTTGTTCTTTGGGTGTCAATAATTGCAACACCCCATATGGGCAATTGTTTAACAACCTAGCTCTCAAGCTATTTTGACTTGAAAACTAGTCACTTTGAAAGCCTTTTGTTTTAACTTGGGTCTAAAAGTTGAAGGTGTTGTTATTGTAGTCGGCTCATATGTATGTTTATAACCACTCATATTATTACTCATATCTGATGTGAGATGGGGTATTATAATTATACATCCCTAAGTCTTAGTTTAAACTAATCAAGTGAAGATTAGCATGTCAGTTGCCCAAGAACTTGGATTAGCAAGGGAGAACAAGGAGCCCACCTATAAGTAGGATTCTTGTGGTCACTTCACCAAACTAGGGAGTCTTGCATGATCCTCTAACTGGGTGATACTCAATCAAGGCCTCCTTGAATGCATCTCAAGTTGGCAATTAAGGGATACCAAATCATTAACAAGCTAAATTTTCTCAACATAAGATGGTAAACCCCTTTGTCTCATTAACTTGAGGAGAGAGTGAGAGAAACACTCTTAGGCCTCAAGCCACCAACAAGCAATGACAATAAAGGTCAAAACCCCCAAATATCAAAAAAATAAAACCGCTTTTAGGGGAAACTCCAAACTGAGAAGACAATCAAACATAGATCATTATCCCAGAAAAAATGGGCAGGCTGAAAAACTACACAAAGTGAAAAGAAAATTGACAAAAACTCCACACATAGAAAAAGACTTAAGAGAATAACCACATAGAAACAAACAAGCAAACTAAAATTATAGATAGCAAATGAAAATTGTGATTTACCACCATGATAAACTATCTGCTCTTAGTAGAGAAGAGATTCATAAGGTCTCAAGATCAAGTGAACAAATAAATTGTAAGTTTAATTCAGCGTCGTTACAAATTACCTACCCTATTCAACTATTTGATAACTAACACTATGGAAAATACTAGCACTATCAAAACATATAAAAATTATGTAATTTATTTATTTTCATTGTAAATCATAAAAGAAATGTGCATATAATTAAAAAATATAAAATTTTAAAATTATCAAAACATACCCATATTGGATCTTATTTTGAAGAGATCAAATTATAAATGAACGAAGTATAAAATTTATATTATTTAGACTTATATTTAATAAACTAAACATTTTAAAATTTCACAAAAGGGTAAAATTAATAAATAGATAAAAATAATGTCACCTGGCCGACCAGCTACAAACTTCCTCCCTCAAGAAGGTGGGCACCAGCGCTCCTCAAGAAGGTGGCACGCCAGCGCCATGGCCGTATTGGCGAACAATAAAACATCCATGTTTACATGTTCCCACCGAATTAAGAAACCAGAAAAGATTGTGAATAAAGAAGAAATTAACCAAAGATACGTAACTTTAGCTTCTTTTAACTCAGCATAGTGGATTATAGACTCATGCAACATTGGATGTACCCTTTTGCATTACCTTCCTCCCTTCTTTAATAGCCTTTATTTCAATGACTTGTTAGTATATGTTTATCAATCTTCTACAGCTATCTTTCTTTCTAACACTCCTCCAACCTCCCCTCCCCCCCTCCCCCCCCCCCCCCCCTAATTAATTCTATATATCAATGTCGTTTGTATCTCATTTTTCTATAATATACGCGACTTCATGTTAGAAATTAGAGTTTAACTTAGACGACGTGCCCCCCCATTTCCTTTTGCAAATTTGAAAGTCATTTCGATAGTAGTCTGCTCATTTACTGCTAAGTTAATGTTGAGTTCTTCAATGTCATGGACTCATGATTGTTGTAATTGTCATTCTCACAGTCCAGATTAAAATTGTGGGTTGGCAGGTTGTAATTAATCAACTTGGCCGTGAAGACAGGTTACTTTAATATGTGAATGAACACTTTCCTAGGGTGTGTTTTCTGTTGCTGAAACAAGGGATCATCTTCTGTTCAGCTGCGAGTTCACCAAGAAGCTTTTTTACTAGGGCTACGCTGGGAGTGAGAGGATGCCTTGTACTTTGGAGAGAAATCATGTAGATTTTTCTTATAAGTATGACATTCACATTTTATTAGAAAAGTCGGTGTGGAAGCTAGTCTAGTGAGACTATATCTCATTTTTTCCTGAAAATTATAGACTTATATTATATGAGTAGTACAAACTTGCCAATCGATACAGAGAACACCATTATCAATCTCATTGATCCACGCCTTTCCTAGCAACGACCCTCCGACTCGATCCGAAAAGAAAATGCCCCCATCTATCAACACCGATCAACTAATTAGCTCCATCTTCGGTGAGCAAAATCCAGCCTTCACACCACAGAGATTCCACCATTCAGCCCTGTGCAACTAGGAAGCAATTCCCTTGATGGTACATATGAACTACCACCATAAGATCCAAGCCTCCACCGCCATGATTCAAATTAACCAAAAAAACTCCAGAACTTCAAGCCAAGCCCTTGTGGCTTGGTCGGTACAGGAATGATATCCTACAACCAAAGGTTCTGGGTTCGAAACCTACCCACTAAGAACTAACATAATTAACACACACAATAAAAGTTTAAGTAAACAAGCAAGCCGCAATGATTCAAACATGACACTAGGTCGATCTCCAATCACTCCCCCTTCTCCTAACCAGCATTCTGCTTCCCCTCCTTACCCATCTCCTGCTTCGGGACCGGTTTAAAATATTTACAAACATATTATGTCATAGAGCTATCTACAAAATAGAATACAAAATTTTAAAATAATTTTTCTAAATATTAGTTAAAATATATGTATTTTATTTTTAATAGATAATTTGAAAAAAAAATTTTGAAAAAATAATCTATATTTTAATTTAAATTTAGAAAAAAGTTTAATTTATATTTATTTTATAGATTACTTTATGACATTATTTTTTTATATACAAAATAGAATATAAAATTATTTTTTTTAATATTAGTTAAAAAATATAACATGATTTAGTTTGATTAAATAATTTATAATTTCTTAAAATATTTTTTCAGAATATTAGTTAAAAAATGTAATATATATTTTAAATAAATAATAAATATTTTTTTCTATAATAAATATTTTTAAAATGCGTTGTAAATATTAAGGTACTTAATTGGTAGAAATTATGTGTTTAAAACATTATATTCTTTTTTTGATACTGAATAATTTAAAAACTCTAAGAAATATTACTTTTTATTCAATTTTTTTTCAATTTTAATATTTTTTACATTGATTTTTATATTTTTACATTTATACTTTATATCATTTTGAAATTTTTGTGATTTTTTTAAACAATTAGGGCATATTGTAAACTTTAAAAGTATTTTGTTAACTAGTGGGGTATTTTTGTCTTTTTTTCTTTCTGGTCAATGACATAGTGGCATTACATGAACTTTTACAAAATGTAGTGGGATTTTGTGACTTTCTTTTTATTTAAGGCTTTTCATGCAATAATAAAAAAATATAGTAGCATTTCATGAAATTTCATTAAAAAAGTTGAATTTAGTTTTTTAAAATGTACAAAAAGAATTAAAATAAAATTTTTTAAAATAAATAGAAATGACAAAATCTAAAAATTAATTTATATTAAAGCATATATATTGTTACATAATTTAAAAACTATTATAGCGGTGACTTAAAATCATAAAAGTTAACAATTATATTAAATATGAGAAATTATTAAACAATTTATGAATTATAAAAATTTATTAACAAATAGATTATTTGATATCAATTATCACATGTATGATCATATTTTATGTTTTTTATATTTTATTTTTCCAATTTTAAATAATGAGTTTTTCTATATACTATATGAAATTGTTATTATTAAATATTTTTATAACTTTTTTACGATTTTAAGTCATCACTACATAACATTTAATAATTTATGTTTCTTTTTCAAAATAATTTAATTTCTAGTATTTAGTCATTTCATTTATTTATTTTCTTTGTTCATTAAATTATATTCATTTTTTCAAATTGATTTCAAATTTTATATGATCTTCATTTTTATTTATGTTTTAAATTTTTTAAAAACTTTGAGCATGTATCTGGTAACGAAAATGAAACCTGAAATGTATTCCGTAAAAAAAATAAAATCTCAAGAATATTATATAAATTTCACTTAATTTCTAAAAAGAAACTGAGAACTTGACCGATTATTTATTAACTTTTTTTTTGCATATATCATGTACACCATTGCAAGATATGACGCTACAAATTCTTAGAACATGAAGGGTCCAAACGGATGTCCAAACTCGTAGAGGGGTAAAGAGAGGAAGAAAACAACCAGACTCCCTTTACAAGACCCAAAGGATGATTCTTAGTTTATCAGTCCACATTATTCATTCTGTCAGCTCCGTCTTTTCTTCTCCATCGTCGGAAACTCCAATCATTTCTCTTTTCCATTGGTCTCTTCTTCTTTTCTTTCTTCGATTTCAATCGTCTTTGTTTCACCGGCCGTGAAATTGACCAAATTTATAATTTCTCTCTCTTCTGTCTCCCGCTCTCTCCTGTCCCCTCTCTCTGCACGTATTGTCTCGATCAGCATTTCTCCTCCTCCATCATCGAGCTTTTGATCGGTGAAGACCGATTCCTGTCCATTCTTCTTTCCTTCAAACTCTTTTCATTAATTCATCGTCAATATTCCTTGCATTGAAGGTCCATTTGATTCCTTCACAGTTTCGAAGAACTTATATCTGAAATCCGGGGTTCTTCTGATTCATGATCAGCTAGTCTTCGCAAGCCTGGTTTCGGTTGGTTTTGGTTGTTTTCTTTCCGAGGCCATCTAGATGCTTGATATAAGTCTTCTTTCATATCCGTTTCGGTCAGATTCTCGTTTGACCAAATTGTTGCTATATAGTCACGAAAGTAGCATCTGGATTGTCCTTGGAACGAAGGCATTGTTTCGGTAATCGGCTAATTTGACAAAGAGAACTATTTGAACACAGAGAGATGAATTGCCTGCCCTGTTTCAATGGGGATGACGATGATGACGAAGAAACCGGGCAGGATGCGGCCGGTGGAACTTCTGGCCAAGACAACCTATCGGCTCCAACTGGTGAATTGCCTCTTAATTAACCTCTACCTTCATTATCACTTTGATTGATTTTGGTTCTTATATACTATATATATATAAGCTGCAATCATACTACGCAATAAGGACTCGTAAATGGGGTGGGCAGAGGAATGCTAGGTCACATGATGGTATTATATACGGTCATGAATAGGACGAAAAGAGGACATCACTATGATAATGACACCTACATTATCCAACAGTGGAATCGTTTGGGATATGTAATTAGATGTAGTTACAAGTGGAAAGATTTGTCTTAATGCAGGAAGATTAGGCTCAATTCAGTTTTCTTCTTGTGATCACGTCTATTCAACCTAGCATATAAAACAGAGTATCTATTTATTTTGTACTTAATCTGCGCCTGGGAGTGTTATGATCGCGCATAAAGCTCTAAACAAATAACTAATGTTTGCTTCAGTTCTACCAAAAGGATTTTCGTCGGCATATTATTACTTCTAGCAAGTCCATTTGAGCCGGCGGCTAATCTCACAGTTTGGGAATTTAACATTGGAGAATGTTATCTCCTTTCTTACAGACAGTTCTGTTTGGATAATGAATTATTCATATCATCTTCATTGCCAATAATCTATATTAACAATCCGATAACTCTCTGTCTCAGCAAAACCATATACTTTCCGTGAGCTGGCTATGTCGACAAAGAATTTTCGCCAGGAGTGTCTTCTAGGTGAAGGTGGATTCGGCAGAGTTTTCAAGGGGAAGCTCTCTGATGACGAGGTTGGTTTATTTATCCTTGTGAAAGCATCACCATGACACTTATAACCTAAAAAATGGGGCTAATCAATATAATTTTGAGATTGTTGAAGGTAGTGGCTGTGAAGCAACTTGACAGAAATGGGATGCAAGAGAACAAAGAGTTTGTCAACGAGGTTATGAAACTGAGCCGTGTTCATCATCCAAACCTAGTCAATCTTATTGGTTATTGTGCTGATGGAGATCAGAGACTCTTAGTTTATGAATACATGTCCAATGGCTCACTTGAAAATCATCTATTTGGTAATGACCAACACTTCATTCAATATTTTGTTCTTTCTTCTTCAACTTTATTAGCATGATTCCAACTGATATTTGGTTTCCCTTCTGCAGAAAGAGTTTTTTATTTACATGGTTTTTTCAATAAGGAAAGATGTGGGTGAATGCAGGTGATGGTCCTGAGCCATTAAATTGGACTACAAGAATGAAGATAGCGGCAGGTGCTGCTGAGGGACTGCAGTATTTGCATGAAAGTGCTCGACCGCCTATCATATATCGTGATTTAAAACCCTCCAACATCTTACTAAATGAGAACTATGACCCGAAGCTCTCTGATGTTGGGTTGGCCCAGCTCGGACCAGGGGGCGGAGGTAACAATCCAGCCTCCAGGGTAATGGGTACTTATGGTTATTCTGCGCCAGAGTATTCAAGTAATGGAGAACTCTCTCTAAAGTCAGATGTGTATAGCTTTGGAGTTGTTCTACTTGAGCTCATCACAGGAAGAAGAGCAGTTGACACAACCAGACCAAGTGATGAGCAAAATCTAGTTACTTGGGTAATTCTCTGTGATCCTCACATACTACTGTCCACACTGCAGCTACAATTGTTTTGCATGTGAAATGATCTGAATAAGTTGCACCCTCTTTTTTTCTTTCGGTTTCTTATTATTAGGCTCAACCTATTTTTAGGGATCCCAAAAGGTTCCCTGAGATGGCAGATCCTCAGTTAAACAAACATTTCCCAGAAAAGAGCTTAAATCAAGCAGTCGGAATTGCTGCAATGTGCTTACAGGAGGAATCAATGGTGCGTCCATTAATTGCTGATATTGTTCCCGCCCTTAGTTTCATATGTATGACTCCTCCAACAGTGGCTGCTCCCGCAGCAACTAGTGAGCTCAGTGAATCAAGTTCCGTCACTCCACCACCAGATCAGAAGATGGAGAAAGACATCAATGCTAAACATGATGGTTCTGAGAGTAGTAGTAGTAGTAGATCAGGTGGCAATAATCGTGATAATGATGATAAGGAGAGTCAGTCAGATGATAGAGGAAGTGGTGAATCTTCCTCAGAAGAAGGAAACTCCAAAGATGGGTCACGTATCTCAAGTTCATCGAGAAGTACTAGCAGGTCTTCGCCCAGAGCTAAGAAAAATTCCCGCCAACCCATGGTCACGTTCAAGGAACCTGGCTCAAGGTATAGTACAAGTAGCGAGTCGGATGAAGGAGGAACTGCTTCAAAAGAAGAAAATGGGTCAAATTCCAGGGAAGGAGAAGATGATAGTAGCAGCGACGACTGATCTGAAACCCCTAAAAAAGGATCTTAGAAGGGGAGAGGTCAAAGCAGTGGTAGCATTGAAATATACTATAAAAGTTCAGGTGACCATAGATGAACATATTACTTGTCCCCGCAAAGGGAGAAAAAGGATAGGAAAAAACAAAGAAAATTTCATGATTCAAAGTTTGCAACAATAGGGACAAGTACATAAACAGCATTTTAGTTAGTCTACAGTTTTGTTTTTTTCTCTTTTCCCTTGTATAAGTAACATCACCGGACAGCTAGGTAACTAGACAAGCAGATTTAAGAATAGACATTGCTATTCTTTTTCGAGTGCGCAGCAGGATCCTTCACAAGGTTCATCTGTAATGGCTTTCTAAATGTTGTATGTTTGATTTTCTTAAAATTAGTGTGTGAGTAACATCTTGAACTAATTTTCCTGGAGCACCACAAGTCCTTACATTTCTTTTTAAAATAATCTCTAATTGTGGAATATTCCTTGAATTTGTTGCCACTTCATTTAACCAAGCAAATGGAGTCTCCTGACATCTACGAGTCAGATCCACGGGTTTCGCCTTGGTGGAGGTTGGGGGCAACGCCCCCAAATTTTTGACAAGAGCAGTTTAGGAACAGTCTCATACCCAATTATGCCCTTTTGCATTTAGGTTAAGCAGAAGGTTCTGTATAAACCCCTTACGGCCTTACCGCCTCCTATTATATAATATGTGTCTCATTAATAATAAAATTACCTCCCTTTGTCCATGGATTAGCTAACTTTAGTGAACCTCATTAATTTTCACATCGTTCTTTACTATTCTTTGTTTTGATTTTGCTGTTTGCCACAACATTAGTATTTGTAATTAGAATCTTGTGCCTTATACATGCATAATGACAGAGATTTGGGAACCTTTTGGTAGAGTAAGAATTATCTTGTTGAGCATGAAATGCTATTGGTTTTTGATAGAGGCGGGGTTATAAGTGTCTTCTACAGCCATCTCATTAAGGAAAGGTCTGATTGCCATTGATAGAAAAGGGGCGCAGGGCCTTACAAGGGAAGCTTGCCAAAACTGGCCAAACTAGAGAAAAGGTACCTCTCCCAAAGGGTGCCAAAGAAATCAAGGAGAATCCCTGCCTACGTCCACAGAGTGTCCTAATTTGGTAAGTACTAAGACATGGTTCTACCTAGCTATCCTCAGCCCTTTATATATTATCTAAACAACATAAAAGTAGTAACGATAATACTAGGAAATGCTAAGGATAATAACAGTAAAACAGATAAAGTAGTGGTCCCCTTCTGTTACTCTGTCGATGGTGGCTGGACCAGCTGTGCAAGGTTGTCATCCCCCTTCTTCCTCCTTCTCTCGTATACTTTCCACGTAGGAGTGGGTGTGGTCCCCCCGATCCTATCATCCCTCCCCCGAAGAAGAGTCACCTTGTCCTCAAGGTGGAATTCTGGAAATTGAGAGTTGATGACGGTAGCTTCTTCCAAAGAATCTTCAGTGGGGGGCAGGTTAGCCCATCTGATGAGAACTTCTGAAGAATTCACCCCCTGGCGCTCCTGTAGTACCTCCTCCGGTTGGATTAGCATGGTCAGATCATGAGAGAGTTCTTTCGCCAGTGTTGGAATCACCGGACTGGAGGGTTGTGCCTTGCGAAGCTGGGATACATGAACTGTGTGGTGTATACGGGCATCTTCGGGGAGCTTCAGTCGATAGGCCACCTTGCCAATGCGCTGCTCAATCTCAAAGGGTTCATAATAGCGGGGACTGAGCTTTGCATTGCGTTCATCGGTGAGGGATTGGTAAATATAGGGGCGCAGGCGGAGGTATACAAAATTGCCGACCTCCAAGTTCACCTCCCGACTGTGCTAGTCAGCGCGCATTTTCATACGATGTTGGGCCTGCAGCAGCTGATGTTTCAGTTCATCCAGGGCTAGATCTCGTTTCCGGAGCTGAGAGTCGACTGTGGACAGCGGTGAACTGGATGGGCTATAACGAATGAGGACCGGGGGTTCACGCAGGGGCGGAGCCAGGAATTAATTGTTAGGGGGGCCAACAATATATTAACATTTAGCTATATATATTAATGGTATGTAACAAAATGTTTAGTTATTTAAATATGCATTTTGATTTATAATATGTAAACTATGTAAATTGTCTAAGATATTCAGTATCATATAGAAGGAATAGTATATTAAGAAATAAAAAATCATTATTATATAATATAAATGTCAAACAAGAACAACGAAGTAAACCATGGAATGATGGTACCAAAAACTTAGCAAGTCTACAAAACATATACATTAATCTAAGAAAAATACTTTATCCTGTTTTAAATATAGATTTTTTTTTAGCTGTAGACAATTTCGCTTTTACTTTTTGCATTGTAAATTGAAATATATTAAAAAGTAGAATGTGATAGAAAAGGTAAGGGGTATAGATGGGAATTATAGAATTTAAACATGCTGAAACATCTATCATTTTGAAAATAATGAAAAGACCTATCTATTGAGAATATAAAGAGAGTAATAAACACCCTAAGTAGCATATACTTAGAGGGGCTCTCTAATTGATAAGAAATTCAATATTTTTTTCAAATTAGTAAACAAGCATTTATGGTAATTATCAAATTATTAAGGAGTCAAGTGGAAACAATGAAAATAAGATACTACACACATGGCCTAATTTTGTATAAGTTACTAATATACTGTAAACAATTGTATTTAAAAAAACAGAAATATAATATCAAGGAGATAGCCCAAAAAAAATTTGATAAATGAAATCAACCATTGATACGAAAGTCCTTAAATAAACTACTTGTTAGGTAATTAGAAGAAACCAAAAATTAAGGATTTACACTTAATATTGGCAGAGAGATTAGATTAGAAATAACATTAAATATGATTGAGTAGTTACCGTTAATGACGGCCTAATATATATACTTTGCATGATAATTGTATTTTATTATCTAAATGTCACTATTTATTGTCATTCACATGAGTAATCTACATATATACTTTCAAAATTTTCTCAAAAGGTTGGGGGGGCCAAGCCCCCCTAATGATATGAATAGCTCCGCCACTGGGTTCACGCCCATAGAGTGCTCTAAAAGGGGTAGTATTGGAGCTCTGATTATAGGTAGTATTGAACCAATACTCCGCCTACGTTAACCATATGGTCCACTTGTGTGGCTGCTGAAAAGTGTAGCAGCGCAAATAATCTTCCACGCAGCAATTGACCACCTCTGTTTGGCCATCGGTTTGTGGGTGATATGTGGAGCTCATATGCAGCAAGGTGCCCGACTGTTTAAACAGTTCGCGCCAGAAAGCGCTGGTGAAGACAGAATCGCGATCGGACACAATGGATCGTGGGAAGCCATGTAGTCGCACTACCTCTCTGATGAATAATGCCGCAACATCGCGTGCAGTATAAGGCCGTTCCAGAGGCAAGAAGTGAGCGAATTTGGTTAGGCGATCAACCACAACCAAAATTGTGTCGACCCCATTGACTTTGGGCAGACCCATAATGAAGTCCATCGAGACATCATTCCAAACTTGGTCGGGAATAGGTAGAGGTTGGAGAAGACCGGCGGGCGCTAGTGCACTGTACTTCACTTGCTGGCACACCTCACATGATGCTACAAACTGTTTGATCTGTTGCCGCATCTTGTCCCAATAAAAAACTGCTGCTAGTCTTTTGTACGTCCGCAGAAACCCGGAGTGGCCACCTGCTGGTCCGGCATGGAATTCTTGTAGAAGCTGGGGTATGAAAGAGGAGTTAGCAGCTAAGACCAGCCACCCTTGAAAGAACAGTCTCCCCTTTCGCAGCGTGAAACCCGGCTTGCAATCGGGTTCTACTAAAAGTTGCTGAATGTAGTCTTGCCACTTGGGGTCTTGTAAAAGTTCATTCTCCAGAACCTCCCAACCTCTCCACGTTGCTGCTGAAAGTGCCAGCAGCTGCGAATCTTCCTTTCTGGACAAGGCATCTGCTGCTCGGTTCTCTTTACCGGGTTTGTACTGAATTTCGAAATCAAAGCCCAACAATTTGATATCCCATTTGTGTTGCTCTTCGGCGAGTAAGCGCTGGTCCCAAAGGTGTTTGAGACTGCGTTGGTCTGTTTTGATTATAAACCGCCGCCCAAGGAGGTAGTGCCGTCATTTGATAACCGCAAAAACCACTGCCATCAATTCTTTTTCGTATGTCGATTTCAGCTGAGCCCGTGGTGAGAGTGATTGGCTAAGGTAAGCAATGGGTCTGCCCTCTTCAGGACAACTCCAATACCGAAACCAGAAGCATCCGTCTCCACTGTGAATACTTTCGAAAAGTTTGGCATAGCCATAACGGGCACCGTTGTTAGTCTGCGCTTAAGTTCTTCAAACGCAGCTTAGGCCTGGTCATTCCAGTGAAACGAATCCTTGCGCAGGAGGGCAATTAGAGGCACCGCCACTGAACCGTATCCTCGAACAAACCGCTGGTAGTATCCGGTTAATCCAAGGACACCGAAGCTCGCGCACTGATTTTGGGCAGGACCAGTCTACCATATAACAGATCTTCTCAGGGTCAGCAACCACCCCATCAGCAGAGATTATATGGCCTAAATACTCAAGGTTGTGCTAGAGAAAGTGGCACTTGTCTCTATTTGCCACCAGCTAATTTTCAGACAGAACTTGCAGCACCGCTTCAAGGTGCTGAAGGTGCTCTTGCTTGTCGACACTATAAACCAAAATGTCATTAAACAAAACTAGTACAAATGTACGCAGAAAGGGCTGAAAGACCTCGTTCATAACAGCTTGGAACGTGGCTGGGGCGTTCTTGAGTCCAAACGGCATGACCAAGAACTCATAGTGCCCTTGGTGTGTGCGGAAACCTGTTTTTGGAACGTCTTTATTGTGGACCCGAATTTGATGATAGCCGGATTTGAGGTCTAGTTTGGAGAAGACAGTGGCCCCATTCAATTCGTCCAGCAGCTCATCAATCACCGGAATGGGGAACTTATCCGGTATGGTGATTTCGTTGAGTGCTCGGTAATCAACACAAAAATGCCATTCTCTGTTTTTCTTTTTGACTAGCAAGACCGGACTGGAAAACGGCCCATTGCTTGGGCGAATTGCTCCTGTTTGCAGCAGTTCCCGCACAATTCTCTCTATTTCGGTTTTCTGGTAATGGGGGTACCGGTAGGGGCGAATGCTTGGCGATGCGGCCCCAGCTTGAAGAGGTATGGCGTGGTCATGGAACCTTGCCGGTGGGAGACCTTGAACCTTCTGAAAAACCGTTGGGAAATTCTCCAGAATATCAACCAATTCAGGAGCCCAGGACGACGGTGGCTGTTTCTCTATTTGGGTCAACATTAGCAGCGTCCAACTTTGCTGCTCCTTGGTAGCACAGTGTTGCAATCTTCGCACCCCCACTTTAGTCGAGCATAGGTTAGGATCCCCATTCAATTGGACTGATCGACCCCCCCATTTTGAATTGGATGGATAGACGACCCCAATTGGTGCGGGTTTCTCCCAAAGACACAAGCCACTCCCAACCCAATATTACACATACTTCAGATAATTTTAGAGGTAAGAAATTCTGAGTGAACTTAGTACCTTGCAACGTTAGTTCGACATTTCTGCACATGCCTTCATTGGTAATGCACTCTCCAGTTCCAAATGCCACATTGAATGTTTTGGATATGTCCATCGTGAGCTGCAGTGGGTCGACCAGGGATTGGGCTATGAAATTATGGGTTGCCCCACTGTCGACCAATGTGGAAACCCTAAATCCCTTAATTTCTCCCCAAATCTTCATCGTACGTTTTGAGGGAATACCCCTAACCGAGTGCAGCGACAAATTTGCCAATTGACCCTCCTCGCCCGTTTCCTCCTGGCGGTCTTCGATTTCTGGCCTAGTTTGATCGTTTTGCCCAGTCTGATCTTCCTCAGCCGCTAGAAGTTGCAGGGTTTTGCATCTGTGGTCGGGCTGCCACTTCTCCCCACATCTGTAGCATAGACCTAGATTTCTATGTCTTTGGGCTTTGGGGTCCAGAAAGCGTTTGGGCCCAGTAACAAATAACGAGCCAGTTGATGTCGTCGGGGTTTTGGAAGTTGGGTTCGCTGGTCTAGGCCCCAATTGTGTCGTTACGGTCTGCGATTCGCTTCTGCCAATCCCCTTCTCATTAGAGTTGGGCCGGTAGGAGTTAGCAATCAAACCCACCGAGTTTGGCCCAGTCCACCCCTTGGACTTTTCCACTCTGTATCTCGACACCCTTTCAATTGCGGCGTGCTTCTCCTCTACCTCCACTGCTATTGTCATCATCTCTGTTAGGCACTTACGTTTGAATAGCATGGTCTCCGCCCGGACTTCTTGTGCCAGACCGGCCCGGAAAATCCCCATTAACATCTCCTCCGACATCACCTACTTGGCCAACAGATGCTCAAACCTCTGTCGATAGTCGGTGACGATGCCGTCTTGCTTCAGGGCCATTAACTGGTCGATGAGGTTTCCCGCTTGCGTCGAACTGAAACGGAGGACTAACGCCTCCTGAAACTCATCCCAAGCAGGAAGACCGACGTGGGTTTCCAACCAGGTGAACCAGTGCAACGCCTCTCCCTCCATACAGACCCCCGCCGCCTCAACTCGATCGACATCTCTAATCCCACAGATGCGGAAGTATCTTTCCGCTCTGTATGTCCATCCACGCGGGTCCTCGCCGGAGAAGACAGGCATCTCCATCCTTCTAACTTTGAAGCCTCTGTCCTCGCCAGTGTGGTTATGGCTACCACCGGTGTCCTCCAGTGTAAGAGGTGGAGTGGTCACCGTCATGCCGTTGCATTACGCGTGTCAGTGCCTTCAAGTCATTCAGAACTTCTCCCATGGTATCTTTGATTTCCGCCATCTCCGTCCGCACTTCATCCACCGTTCTCTTGATATTTTCTTGCTCAGCAGTGAGGGCTTCCATGTTGCGTGTGTGAACCATCTAGGTAGCAGGATGCGGCTCTGATACCAGAATGGTAGAGGCGGGTTTATAAGTGTCTTCTACAGCCTTCTCATTAAGGAAAGGTCTGATTGCCATTGATATAAAAGGGGTGCAGGGCCTTACAAGGGAAGCTTGCCAAAACTGGCCAAACCAGAGAAAAGGTACATCTCCCAAAGGGAGCCAAAGAAATCAGGAAGAATCCCTGCCTATGTCCACATAGTGGCCTAATTTGGTAAGTTCTCAGGCATGGTTCGACCTAGCTATCCTCATCCCTTTATATATTAGCTAAACGACATAAAAGTAGTAAACAATAATACTAGGAAATGCTAAGGATAATAACAGTAAAAAAATAAAGTTGTGGTCCCCTTCTGTTACTCTGTCGATGGTGGCTGCACCAGTTGTGCAAGGTTGTTATCCCCCTTCTCCCTCTTTCTCTCGTATACTTTCCACGTAGGAGTGGGTGTGGTCCCCCCGATCCTATCAGTTTTCTGTTGTGCCTCCCAGTCCTTAAAAAGGTGCATATTCAATCCTGTGTATCTCTTTTTTATCATTATTGACCTTATACCTGCTAGCATTAAACAATAGAAAACGATTGTCACTCGATATCACTCTCCACTCATAACCATTCAACTAGCTGTCTTCTATGTTCACGATTGCACTCTCACTCTTCTATTCATCACGAAGTCGTAGCTTCATCACTGAACAACGGATCTTTTATCAAGATTTGGATCTCGAAGAAAGCATAGAGCTGGACTGACAACGGAAGGCTCCATGGAAATTAGCAGGGACGACTTGCGGTATCATGGTAACTCCTTGCGTGGAAGGAAGAAGAAAGCACATAAAAAAACATCAAGAGTGTTGGTACCTATCAAGAGATTGTTCCTCATTTCAGCCCACAAACCTAATCCAGCATACGACCTTCAACTGCTGAGGAATCCACCAGCACATGTTCAGCTGCTGAGGGATCGATGGTAGAAGTATCTGGAGGCAAACTTAAACATCAAAAATCTCATGCAGCCATTCACAGATCAGATCAGTGACCTTGTACTGATCAGCTATTTCATGGGATTGCTTCAGAATTCATTGCTGGTTTTGTTAAAGAGAATATATAATTCTTCCTTTCATAGTATTTGCTAAACAGCCAGCGTACAAGACACAATAGATTACTATAGGACCACCTGGACACACTGCAACACCTAAAATCTTGATAGAAACAACAGCCAACACCTATCCACTCCCTGAACAGAGAAGATCAAGATATTATTCTTCAACTCCAATACCCATCTTCTACCTACTCACAAGCCTTAAGTACCCTCCTCCTATTGCTGGAACAACCAACTTCTTTCTGCTGGAATAACCTACTTCTGACTACTAACAAACTACAGCTGGCAAACGTGATAGAATACTAATAACCCAACCACAGCAGAATACTGCTTTATTCATAGTCCAGCTCAACATAAAACTAACGCCTGGTATAAACAATACCAAAGCGTCTAACATTACTCCCCCTCAGAAGCAAATTCAGGAAACTGCTCCTTCATCAAGGAGGCTAGCTCCCAAGGAGCTTCATGGTCAGGAAATCCTTCGTAACGAATAAGCACCTCCTGTTCCTGACCAGCAATGTGACGAGAGTTCAAGACAACAGCTGGTTTCATGATAAGCTCCAAATTCTCAGTGAGATCAGATGGGGCATAAACAGGAGTATCAACCCCAGGGAGCACCTTACAGAGCAAAGAAACATGTACAGTGTGGTGTATCCTCGCCAATGAGCGAAATCTATAAGGATGGATATGGAGAAACACCATGTCACCGACAGCAAACTGCACATCCCTCCGATGTTTATCAGCAGACTGCTTCATTCGCTGCTGGGCTTTGAGTAATTGTGCCTTCAACTCATCCAGAAGCTGATCTCTTTTTATTTATTTATTTTATTGTGACTTCAACTCATCCAGAAGCTGATATATTTTTATTTATTACTTTGGTCAAAAAATGGGAGGGAGGAGTGGTGCTCCTCATTCTTGGTAGGGCTCGAGTTTCTAACGGTACCGGTGTCCACTGCAGCGGCCTTCTCAGGGGGCTAGGCATACAAGGGAGGGGGATCTCCCCACAACGAGATACCAGCCAACTTCGGATACAAAGTGGTGGAAGGGGGAATCGAACCCAAGACCTCTGCATATTGTGAGTCTTATGTCGTGCCCTACGACCACCCGCACCAACCGAAGTTTGATCTCTTTCTGATAATCGACAATCAACCTCTTGAATCATACACCCAGAGGACTGTAACGGACTAATGCAGGTGGGTCTCTGCCATACACTGCCTGAAACAGAGTGATACCACCTGTGAAAACTAGTGTTGTACTAGTACTCAGCCCCCGGCAAAGCCTTTAACTAGCTCCAGGGTTTAAGGAAAGAGAAACACCTCAAGTAACCTTCCAAACAGCGATTCACCACTTCAGTCTGCCCATCAGATTGCGGGTGGTATGCAAACCTCATACACAAAGAAGTACCAGCTAGGCGAAAAATCTCCTTCCAAAAATTGCTTACAAAAATCGGACCTTTGTCCGACACAATGGATTGGGGAATGCCATGTAAGCGAACCACCTCCTGCACAAACAATGCAGCAATATCCTTAGCATTATACGGATGCTTAACAGGCATGAAATGAACATACTTAGTCAAGCGGTCCACTACCACCAGCACAGTACAAAAACCCATGAATTTTAGGCAAACCACTAACGAAGTCCATGGAAATATCTTGCCAAACACGGGAGGGTATAGGCAGTGGCTGCCAGACCAACCGGAGACAGAGCACTATACTTAACTCTTTGACAGACATCACAATTAGCAACAAATTGCTTAACAGCTGCACGAATGCCCACCCAATAAACCACTGCAGATAACCTCTTAAAGGTTTACAAAAAACCCGAATGACCACCTAAGGGAGAAGAGTGAAATTCCTTGAGTAACACATGAATGAGGGTGGAAGTAGCTGAAAGAACTGCCCTTCCCTTAAAGAACAAATGACCATTTTGCAAAGGATAGTCAGCATGCGCACCAACCCCCACAACCAAGTAACTTGGAGTAAGTTCTACTGGTTCCCTCATTTGAGAAAGAGCATCTACGGCTGCATTCTCCTTCCCAGGCCTGTAATTGATCTTAAAGCTAAAACCAAGTAACTTGGCAACCCATTTATTGATCCTCGGCCATCAGCTTCTGCTTCGACAAATGTTTTAGGCTCTTTTGATCAGTTCGAATGACAAAGCGGCGCCCCAGCAAGTAATGGTGCCATTTTTGAACTGCAAAGACCACTGCCATCAATTTTTTCTCATATACAGACTTGGACAAGGCGCGAGAAGAGAAAGATTGACTAAAATAGGCCAATGGTCGATCATTCTGCATCAACACAACACCTATACCCTTACCCGATGCATTTGTCTCCACGACAAAGGGTTGATTGAAATCGGGCATAGCTAATACGGGAATAGAAACAATACCTTCAAAGCCTCAAAGGCTAACTGAGCAGTGGAGTTCCATCTGAAACCATTTTTTTCAACAAAGCAGTCAAGGGTGCTGCAACGATCCCGCAATTCTTCACAAATTTTCTGTAATACCCGGTAAGGCCTAATAAGCCCCGCATCTCCTTAACAGATTTAGCTATTGGCCCTATCAATCATAGATTGCACCTTGGAACGATCCAGCTCTACCCCTTTTGCAGAAATAAAATGTCCCAAGTATTCCAAACGAGGAAGGCAAAAGCTACATTTTTTGAAGTTTACCTTCAATTGATGTTGTAACAGTTCCAAAGTGATGCGCAAATGCTGCAAATGTTTCTCCTCTGTCTGACTGTAAATTAAGATATCACCGAAGAATACCAAGATAAACCTGCGTAGATAAGGTTAAAAACACAATTCATTAAAGCCTGAAATGTTGCTGGTTTATTCTTCAAAACAAAGGGCATTACAAGGAATTTGTAATGACCCTCGTATCCAGAATGCCATCTTTTCCATAGTTGTCTCAGAAACTCTAGTCTGATGATACCCTGACTTCAAATCCAGCTTAGAGAATACCTACGCTCCATGAAGTTCATCCAATATTTCATCCACAATAGGCAGAGGAAATTTATCCGGAATTGTGATGTTATTCAGAGCCCTATAGTGCACCCAAAATCTACATTCACCATTCTTCTTTTTTCACTAGCAAGACAGGGCTAGAATAAGGACTTGTAAATAAACCCAGTAGAAAACAACTCATGAACAATTCTTTCCATCTCATTTTGGTAATAAGGGTGTCGATATGGTCTGATGTTCGGGGGAACAGCATCGGGTTGCAGGCTGATACTTTGATCATAGAGTCGGGGATGTGAAAGAGTATCGAGAGGGGAAAATACTTGCTGAAATTCCGACATAAGCAAGCGTAATGGTCTTCAAATTTCTCCTCTCAACTCCGCATCCTTACTGACCAATTCACAAGCACACAACCCCCAATGAACTCTCTGCGCCGTCTCCCCTTCTCCCGATCAGGACATAAATGACTAAAAATCTTTTTACATCTTCGCCACAATCGCCGTGAACGTAACATATTACTAATAACCCAACCACAGTAGAATACTGCATTATTCATATTCCAGCTCAGCATAAAATTAATGCCTGGTATAAACAATACCAAAGCGTCTAACAAATCCCAATTAAACTAAAGCCCTAAGAGAGGATATTTGGTTTTCAATTTTATTTTAGGTACTGAACCGGGTTTCTATATCAAGTATAGTGCCACAAAGCGTAGCCCTAAACCAAACTTTATTAGTCTTTACAAAGTTCAAGAGGAAAACATAATCAGAGAAGGCAAAGACATCTTGTGACTCCTCAGAATTGAGTATGGTTCAATATCCTTAAAATGAATGATAGCTAACCAAGTTATAATCACACAGCGTAACAAAGCACCTACAACTGTGACTCCTCAGAAATGAGTATTCCATCAACAGAACTGTTCAGTCTGCCCCATATGAAACCTAAATTTCCAGAAAAGGGACTGCTTCTTTCCATGACTGCAAAACTTCAGTTCGCTTTCAATCACAACAAATGATTTCCAAGTCACTTACTACATACAGTAAGCGGAGCTTTTGTGCTATTTTGGTCTCTATATTAACTAGGCAGTAGATTCCTCTGTACTAGATCTTAGAAAGTATTGATTCATTACAAGGACCTAAATTTGTCAAATAATAACCATGTATAGGCATTCTCTTACAACCATATTTGAATATCTTGCCACTGGGAAAATGCGTAAGTCAGCTTATGGTTGAAAAACAAAAGAGTTAAGGAATAAACTACTATTAAAGAGCACATAATTGCTCAGTGTCTTCAACTTCATATGAGTAGTTAAGAACTGAGCCTCAGAAAGCAACATGAACACAATAAAAGAGCAACATCTTTGTATTCTTTCAGTCTCCCAAATGACGGAGATACGCACAATTCACTTGCATCTTTATAGCTAAACATTCCCTTGAAAATTATTTACACATACAGAACATGCAACCTACCAAACAAAAAGCTTCAATGATCGTTTAAAGATTAACCTTCTTACCTAAAAAACCCAAAAATGCTAACTTAATACGCAAATAAACCTAGAAAAGTTCAATTTTTAAGAATTGAACTCATTTGTTGGCAGCGAAAACCCAACACAAAATTCTACATTTATACATTAACTGAAACAGAACTATGCTACACCATTTACTTGCAATTTTTAGATAAAATACACAGCATGCAACATAATATTAGATGCAGTGGCAAAGTAAATGCCTGCCTGTGTAGTAAAGACATCCACGGATCACACTAAGGAGCTCGCCTGTGTAAGTACGACTTGAGAGGTCAAGATGAACTTCATGAGGTGAATTGTGCCAGTCTTAGCTGCATAAAACGATGTTTTACATTGTCATTTATGTCACATTTACTACGTGCATTGTGAGTACAATGGTGTATCGTGATAGCCCCAAGATGTGCAAAGTTTTGTGTTGGCTTCTCTAATGCAAACAGATGTGTCTGATATTTTTGGGTTTGAGGGTTTCTTCCAAAACCCAGTTAGCTTTTTGGGTTATTGGGTAAAAAAATCCTTCAAGGATCTAACCTTTCAGAAGCCTCGTACTCATCCTCATCAGAGTTCTGAGAACTTATCTCAACTCGAGAGATGAGGTTCATGAACGCCCTAGTTGCATGGCTAACAGCACGAGTCGTCTTCCTAGCAGCACCGGACACAACAGGTTGCAAGGAAATAGGAGGAAGATTTGCCCTCTCTTCTATCATTGCTGAGTGAAAGAGATCAAAAAGTATAATTACTGAGTTGAGGTGAGAGTATTGTAGTATTCTTCATAATTCACAAAAAAATCGCAACTTACATATAGTTTGTTCGCGAGCCATAGCCCCAATCTGTTTAACTCCAGCTTCAGCAGCTTGAACAACTTGAGTTGATTTAGTCACACCTTCTGATATCTCTTGGCTAGAGTACAGCTCAAATTGAAATACAAATTTCACGTGTATGCATTAGAATTAGAAAACAAGCATATTCACCCTGGGTTTGATTCTGTTCAAACATTCACCTCAAATCGCTGAGCTCCAGAGTAAGATCACTAATTTCCATGCTTGAAAGCCGTACAGCAGCCATTGTACTGGGAAGCTCTTCACGGGCAGTATCTGCTAGCTTCGCGAGAGCATTAGCAGCTCTTCCCATCGCCTAAAAGAATTGAAAATGTTAGCAAAATAAGGACCTGAAACATCCGTACATATATTATTTAGAATCCACATAAGGCAGCTGGCTAGGAAATGTAATTGCAGATGCTTCTAAATGACATAGTGTAAAAGAAATTAGATGTGTAAACTGCCAAGATGTTAAAGCTTCTTCCCAATGCAACAATAATGGAGTATCGAGTTAGAAGAGCCTAGTCCACAGTATTAACTCCTAACCAAAATGAACTATGCATTCAGAAATATGGGAATATGTCAAGTTGAGCAAACATGGACATGGAGTGAATTATAGCGCTTAAGCAGCTCAAGTCAGCAGCAGCGGATGAGTATGTATCAGTGAGTGGAAATGAGTTTCAACAAAAAGAAAAGGCTCACTTAGAGAACTTACAAAAAGTGTTGGAACAGCTACGATGACAAGGGATGCGAATGCCAGGGAAGCCTGCATTTTACAGCACCGAGATCATATAAGATTATTTTTTACTGAAAAAAAAAAACATCTTGCTCTCGTCTCGAGTAACTAACATGGTACACTAAACCCTCACCCCCGCAGCTATTTTTTTTAACCCGTCAGTGATTCTAGAAACCCAACATCTTGAAATTCCGTGGGAGGAAATCAAATTAAGAGAAATACCGTGCAAGCAATGAAGGAAAGAATGAAGAAAGCTCGATCGCTGAGGCTGAAATTGGCCAACCAAGACGAGACAAACGGCGGAACCACCGGGCTTCGGATTTCCCCACGCCATCGATCTTCTTTCACTCGCTTCTCCTCGACAAGCAGGGAATTGGATTCGAATGGCTTCGATGCCGACATAGGTACACCGGAATTCACAGAGCAAAGGGGTGATAATGAGAAGCGATTGGAAATTCGAGCATTAGGATTACGGTGAGCAAGAAAGCGAAGAGCATCGCTGTTGTTTCGACCGAGAAGAGTAAAGTCATATGGCAAACAGAAACATCGAGGGGAAAGAAGGAAAGATGTGGAGAACTTCATCAGATCAAGCTTGAAATTGTTAGAATCTTCACCTTCCTTCTTCCGAAAATTTTAAACTCCTTGTAACTTCGTAGAGTTCCTCTTCTACTCAACAGACAACACGTCCCGCTCTCACAGATTTGTAAAAGAAAAAAGGAATGGCAGGTCAAATGCGACAATAATAACGGCGGTGATACTGTCTTTTTTTTTTTTAGCAAGA
Organism: Limonium bicolor; assembly: GCA_023374045.1. Classification (NCBI taxonomy): domain Eukaryota; kingdom Viridiplantae; phylum Streptophyta; class Magnoliopsida; order Caryophyllales; family Plumbaginaceae; genus Limonium; species Limonium bicolor. The sequence goes on from CM041778.1 coordinate 56,490,369, forward strand.
GAGATTATGCATTAGATACTAACAAAAGTCATTAGATAGGTGAGCATCCAGTTTAGATATTTTGGATTTATCTAAAAACTGAATTAGTCGATTTTGTTTTTTGGATTTTTAACTGATTTTCTAACCGAATTGAAAATTTTAGTTAACCGAATTATCCTAATTATAATTTGGTTTGGATTTGGTTTTGACTTTGTCTAATTCGGTTAACCGAATTATCCAAATTTTCTTTACAAAAGAACATTCTATTTTCTAATTCTAGTCTTTAGTGACAAATAGTCAAACATAAACCCTAAATTTTGGTAAGTTGAAATCCAAACTAGCTAAAATTTGGATTTCAGTTTGGATTTCGGATTTTTCACTATAAAAAAAATATAGATTTTGGATAATTTGGATAATGGTTAATTCGGTTTTGGTCTTAATTTGGATAATTCATTTTTAACCGAAATAACCGAAATCCAATTTATTTTTTACAATTTGGATTTCGGTTAACCGAATTATCCAAATGATCATCCCTATAATCAGGTATGTCACCTATCCAAAAACCATCAAGATCACTCCAAAATATGTGTCACTCCATTGTCCTCCCTTGGAACATATGACCAAATTACCTTACTAAAATATTTACAAAAACGCAAAACATCAGTAATCAAGCAAACCCTTGCATCAATGGTTCCTTGCCCATTCAAGAAGTCTATCACACCCTTACAATCCGAAAGAAAACATACATTTGAAGCACGAGCTTGCTTTGCCCATTCCCTCACCTGCAACAATGCCTCTGCCTCCACTACTGCTGCGGAATCAACCCCCTTCCCTATTCTCCTGTATCCCACCAGCGTAGTCTTACCTCCCTTATAGCCAATAACTCCAATGCCTGCTGGTTCACCCTCCTTGAAACTTCCATCCACAAATATAACTGTTGCATCATCATCCAACTCCACTCCCCTCCCTGCAACTTGAATATCACCCTTTCCTCCAATACTGGCAGAAGCAAGATAAGCCTCAGCTTGAAACTAGCCACATTCAAAGTCTTTAGCATGTCCAAATCGAACTTGACATCTACAGAACCATAATTTCCATATGGAGAGAACAAAACTGTCAAAAGCCAAACCATTAAAACTCATACAAAGACACATAAGCCAATCCAAGATCCATTCGGAAAAGAGACAGGTCTGCTAATATTCATGTGGTCCCAAAAGTTTCTAATCCCCCTACAATAAAGAAAAGCATGCTGATAAGTTTCAACCAATCCACAAAGACATGTAGCAGATGATTAATTCTTAAACTTGTGTGTCAGGACTGCTCCACATGGCAAAAAGCCATTGAGCAACCTCCACCAGAAGACTTTAACCCGCAAAGGCACACTACATTTCCACACTCTCTTCATAACTCCTCCCACTGTTCCCCCACTTGAGCCTTATGCCACATTATGACTATCATATTCGATGGCTAAATAATAAGAAGATCGGACAATAAACTTGCCCGACTTTGTACCCTTCCAAACTCAAGAATCCATAACCTCTATATCCCTTAAATCAATGGAAACAATGTCCTGCACATCTTCTTGTGGAAACCATTGCTGAAGCAAAGGGACACGCCATCTCCCGCCAACAGGATTAAACAACCACAAGACTCGACCCTCAACCTTACCTAGCTCAGGTAATAACCCAAAAGGTTTGCTTCTTGGTTTAGTATTTTTTTATTATTTACATACATTATAATATTAATAAAAATTATAATATATATTAATAGTCATTTAAATTATGAATTATAAATGATATACATTACAATTTATATAATGTATTCATATTTATATAAAATATATAGTATACATATATATTAACATTTATTTAAATTATTAATGATATATTTTAATATAGATTAATATAATTATATATATATTATAAATATCTACATATATTAGAAATAACATATATTAATATTTATCTAAATTAAGGACGAATGGAGGAAAGACAAAGCAACGGAATGTGGGGGTGTTGGGGTTTTAAAACAGAAAGTGAGGGAAACAAAATCATTAAAAATGCAAAACAAACAACCATGATTACCCCGGAGTGAACTTCCACTTATTTTTGAAGAGTGTGTACTTAAAACCGTCTCAAAAAAACTATTTCTTTTTAAAAAATTTAGGAGCTTGTTATTGGCCACCGCTTCAAAAATTGATTTTACTGACAAATGCCTAAAAAACTCATGAATTATTTTCAGCAGATAAGCGCCTCATATTTGTCTTTTTCAGCACTTTTTTGTAAAATCGCCTTATATTTAGAGCCTATAAAAAGTTATTCTACTACTGTAGTGTATCAAAAAGTGATTGTATGAAATACCAGTGGCGGACGCAAAGGGGATCATGTGAGGTCACGTACGACCCCACATTTTTCGAAGAATTCAAAGATTTCTATATGTATAATAATTAAAGTTTATATGTATATTGTATAATAACCTCATATATTATAGAGTTATTGGTTGTGTAGTGGTAAGGGATAAAAGTATGGCAAATTCTTGGCTACATGAAACATGTACATTACACCTATAAAACTTATACATTGCTTATATAACAAATATTATACACAAAAATAGTAGTTTCAGTATAATTGTTTATTGTACAGGTTTTCCATATTCATTGTACATGTTTTCATTGTTTTTGTTTTGTCAAAAATGGAGGCCTAGCCTTCTATTTATTAATCAACGCACATAGTGTGAGTCATCAGCAAGCTGAGCCTCGATACATACAGGAGGAGATGCAAGAGAATAGAACCCAACATTCCATCCCAAACCCAACTTAACCAGACTATCTACAACCTTATTGCAACCTCTAGGAGTATAACTCACATTATTCCCCTCATAACATGATAACAGTCTTTTACATTCGAAAATAATCGGCTTCAAACGATGATTCATTGGATAACTATGAAACAAATCCATAAGTATCAACGAATCAGAGCAAATTTCCACCTTCGTGAACCCGCTTTCATTGATGATTTCTACAACCTTGAGCAGTGTCATACTCTCCACATGAAGAACTCCCTGGTTGTCGAACGCCATCACAAAGCCTGTCAACCATTGCCCAAGATGATCCCGACAAATACCTCCTGCAGCTGCATTCCCAGACATAGAACTTAGGGCTCCATCTATGTTAAATTTTAACCAAGAAAAACAAGGAGGAGACCAAACTTCCCTAGTAGTCTCTTCATTATTTTGATGCATAGCTCTGTCAAACGGAATACAGGGACACACATTGTTCCCCGTAAGGCTCAGCATGTCTCGAGCCCTCCTACTTTGGTATAAAGCTCGTAAAATCAACTAGATAGGCAAGAACATTCAACATTCCCTACCAAATACTTTCGCGTTTCTCCATTTCCACAACATGAAACAAGTAATAGAAAATAAAGCATTCCATTTATCCACAACCAGAAAACAGCCAGAGTTCAAAATATTCTCAGCAAACCACTCATGCATCAACACTTTATAAAATCTAGATTTACACTTAGAGGATAACAATCTATTCCAAATCTTTCTAGCAACCGGACAGTCCCTAAGACATCATTGGTTGATTCCTCTTTACTATAATAATGGCAAAAATTATCCTTAGTGAATCCCAACATCGCTCATCTAGAATTTGTCATTAGTTTCCCAAAAGCTAATCTCCACACAAAAACTTTTATCCTCTCCTGCACCTTTACCTTCCATAACTTATTAAATGGAAAACCGGAACTATTTCTGCATTGATTTGTGTCACTATTCTCAGTCAATAGTTTGTAGGCAGATTTAACACTATAAATACCACTAGGATCATGTTCCCAAGTTAAATAATTTTATTCTGTTAACAATGTCACCAACCTTCTCGGGAAGGAAAAGGAACAATCTTCTCCCAGATCCATCCTGAGTTCTTCTTCCAATACTTAGATATACTCTCTTCTAGGAGATCATCGAGAACCTTCCTGCAAGACCATTGAAGCAAGGCTGAGCAGCCCAGTAATCAGACCAAAATTTGATTTTGTTTCCGTTACTAACTACCCACCGAGCCCCTCTTTCAATAAGATCAGAGTATTTTTGGATGCTCTTCCAGTTTGAAGAACACCTAAGAGTACTAGGATTCAAATATCTTATAAGGAGCATTTTTAAACAAAAACTAGACGGATATGTTACCAAAATACCAGACCAATTTCCCAAAGCACGCACGATTCATCTCTCTAGTTCTTCGCAACTTTAATCCCCTTTTTTTCTTGGTTTTGTATAATACATCCCATCCAATGTCATGTAGCTTCCTTTCACCAATTCATGACCCCATACAAAGTCCCGACACAGTTTATCGATCTTATCACATGTATTAGCAGAAATTAACTGACATTGCATGGTATGTATAGAAATTGAAGAAACTGCACTTTTAACTAAACAAACACAACCAGCCATCGACAATGATTTAATTTTCCACCCCGCTAGTATCTCTCTAACCCTAGTTGTAACACCCCGGTTTCTAACAATATATAACCTCGATTTATTGGTAAAATAATTATTGGTTCGCAGCGGAAATACAAATAAATAAAACAAAACCTAACCGGAATGTTATCGCCACACTCATCCTATGAGTGCTAAGGCTTAGAAAATTATAGCTCACAATATAAACCTAACGTCAACAAAATTAATAAAAGTCCCAAGTGTAAGTTAAAACATTAAAATCTCCTCAAATGTTCATGAACCAAATGAATAAAATACTAGTTGTTACGCACCCTCTAATCCCAGCATCTCAATCATCCATACGTGCGGTCAGAAAACATAACAACACACAAGAAAGGACCGCACAAATCAGAGAAACTGAGTAAACCCTGCAACACCTCGTCAAATACATTTTGAAAACCCATTTGAGCACAATAAACATCCATAGCCACATAACAAATCAAACAATAGCATTAAGAATCAATTCAATCACCAACCAATATATCACAATCCAATTCTGGGATGATGGGAGTCACCAAAGTTCCATAAATCATAAATTCCAATAATTGGTACCACAACAGAGTTGGGACCGATCCAGTTCACCCTCACTCTAAGTCCTTAAGTGTGCACACCCCCCAAAAGTTTTTCTAACTAATGGAGTAGATCATAGAGCTTAGCTGCGGTCTGAGACTCAACAGTGCATATATATATATAATTTATCCAAAGACCTTTTCCAATTCCAAAGTCTCCCATCAATTCCAGAATAAAATAGCCATATATGTAATATCAACGTTCTCAAATCATTCCATACCATCAATATCGTATAAGCATAATTTAACAATCACAACCAATATAATCAGTGTCAAAATAGCGCACACAATCACAAAGTAAAGATAGGTGAACACAAAGTTTACCTGGAATCCGTACCAAAGAAGACAATCAGCAACGATCAATCACAAACAGTCAACTAGCACGCCTCGCCAAAACACCCGGAATCTATATTTTAATATAGTATCATTATTAGCATACTTTATAACTACTTCATTCTCTTCTTTTTTTTTTTACGCGTACATGTGACAATAAAATAAATATTCAACACTCGTAGCACATGCATTCTTCGGGACTCTTTACATTAAGATATATATATATATATATATATATATAAAAATATCACATCCGATACAAGGTATACGTAAAATTATGCACGTAAGTATTTGTGTATAAATACTAAAATATGGGCAAGTGGTGTATGAATATTAAAATATTAACAAGTGGGGTATAATAAGTATTAATAAACCACGATCGACAACTCAGTCATGTATTAGTAACCGGATGTGTGCGTGTATGTTTATAAATTAGTTGTTTAGAATATAGAAAATGCCGAAAGGGAAAATATATTTACGGCAGGAGATGAATCTACCGTAATGCAAACTGAACAACAATTAAATAATAGTATAGATTGGAAACTTTTCTTTATGTTTTTATATAAAACAAAAGAGCAAATACGAGTTAAACTCCAGCCTTTGTAGCGAATTTGAGAGGGTAGAGTTCTGTCAAATAAAATTTCTTCTCAACAGAACGCGCTTCCACGCGCCTGGACCTCCCGTTTTTTTTTCTTCTTCCCGTTACTTCTTGTCGGCTTCTCCTTCCTCACTCAGGTTTCTCCGTTATAGAGCTGCTGGTGTCGCCGCCTCCCGACTGAACCTCCGGCGGCCCGCCGCCTGCCGGGCTCCCCCCCTCTCTCTCCCCCCCTTCCTGCTCTGTTGTTCTGTCGGACTCCCCGATGGGCAGACGCCGTCCCTCCACAGATCTACCCCATCGTCGCCCTCCCCTCCCCGCGCCGTCGTTGAGAGATCTGTCCACCGGTCTTGAATCTGGTCTTGTAAGGAGTAACATGGTTGTGTCTGGTGTTGAGTTTGGTTTGTGCGCAGAGGCTGAGTCCCCTAGCGGTGATGTGGAACCAAGCGCAGAAGTGGGTGCTCCCAGGAACGATTTTAGCTTGCTCGCAGAGATGGAGTTGGGTGAGGCTGTTGGAGGACTTGCGCGCTGACAAATTGAGGAAGTTCCTCTGTCCTCTCGCGACAATGGAGCTCTTTCTTCAAGCCAGTCAAGGCTCTGTGAGCCCGGTTTGACCAGTCCACCGATCACTGCAGTGGGTTCAATCTGTACCCCCGCTTCAGGCACCACCGAAGAGGCTTCCACGCCTCATTTGCTTGGAGGATCTGTTGCTGCTGGCGTGGTCCCATCTATGGTCCAGGCTGAATTTTCATTGCCTCTTCTATCTGGTGAAGATGGGGTTCCGAAGGTAGGTGATCGGCAGATTACCTTCCATAATAATGGGAGCGTCCAGCCGGTTTCAGACGGGATCCAAACCTCTGCCAAAGGTCTTGATCTTTTTGTTGATCTCTTGGGACCCCCTGTTGACCCGGTTTTACAAGAGTACATCAACCAACCTGACCCGCCCTCTTCCTCGGTGTTGCCGGACAAGGAGTTCCCGCCTCTCCTCAAAGCTCCAGAAGGGGCTGCTCCAGCTCGGGATCGGATTGCTTGGGCCAAAAGAACCCCTCGACACACTAGCAAAGCGGCAATAGGTACGAAACCTAACCCCTCTTTCCTTGACATGCTTCTTGCTAAACAAAATCAAGTTGTGGCATGTCCTTACGAGTAGAGAATGATGACATTATAGACACTGATAACCCTTATGTTACCATTGAGGAGAATGACCTTTTGCCTGAAATTGACTATTGGAGGAATGCTCTAGTTGGGCATATATGGGGTAAGAAATTTGGTTATAATATTGTCAAAGAATTCGTGAAAAGAGCCTGGTGCTTTGTGCCTACCCCCCAAATTCTTCTTCATGATGAGGGATGGTTCCTATTCCGCTTCGATAAGGAAGAAGACCTTCAACAAGTGCTAGATAAGGGCCCTTGGCTTCTTTATTCGTCCCCGTTGGTTCTAAAGAGATGGTCTCCTGACTTCTCCTTCAATCCGAAAGACCTCAATCGCATCCCCGTCTGGATTCAGCTCCCTGGTCTCCACACTAGCCTGTGGTCTCATCTAGCCTTAGAAAAATCTGCTCTAAAATTGGTTCTCCTCTCTCACGCTGACCACCCTACGGCCACCAAAACTAGAATTTCTTATGCTAGAGTCCTCGTCGAAGTTGACTTTAATCTTGACCTAGTTAGAGAAGTAGAGATCCGCGCCCCCAGTGGCTCTCTGGTCCAGCAAGTAGTCTTTGAATGGGAACCTATTTCTTGCTCCTCCTGTAGTCTACTCGGACATTCCTCTTCACGCTGTCCATCTTCTGTCCGCCCAGTGCCCGCTCGCACAGGGCGTGATAAGAAGTCGTTGGGGAATCTCTCAAATCAAACCGAGAAGGCCTCTTCTTTGTCCCATGTAAAGAAGGTAGCTTCTAAACAGACCTCGACTCAACCTCCGGGTGCCAATGCCCACTTGGAGGGAAATGTTGAGATGGTTATCCCTATGCAGGCCTCGACCCTTTCTCCTGGGGCCAAGGCCCATTCTAATCCTGCTTCTTTTGTCCCGCCAGCCTTTCAGCCTCCCAATCTCCCTCTCTTGACTGCCGAGTCTACTCGTTTTACTCAGCCTGACCTGGATCCCGCTTGTCATAGTGGCTCCCTTACTACGACGATGTCGCCCTCTCTCCAGCTTGTTCTCACACCTACCCCTGAGGCAGCTTGGCAAGTGGTACCCCCTATTGGTAAAGGTTCTAATGGCAAGATCCCAAAATCTGTTCCTAATGACCTCTCACTCCAACTATAACTCTTTTGATGCTCTTGAGAAGGGTGTTGCTCCACCCATCCACTCTTCCCTCAATACCCCCCCCCAATGAATTTTGCGATATGGAATGTTAGGGGTTGCAACGAACCCCCAAGCTCCTTGAGATCCAAAAATTTGTGGCTAACAATAATCTTTGTGCATTCGGCCTTCTTGAAACTCACGTCTCGTTTATCAACCATCCTACCATACTAGCTCGGTTCTTCCCCACATGGAGATTTCTCCATAACTATGGGGCAGATCCTAATGGTCGAATTTGGGTTCTCTACAACCCTTCCATCATAGCCCTCTCTCCTATCCACTGCTCAGACCAAGTCCTCTCCTGTAAGGCGTCTATCATGGGCACCATGGACTTTACCCTCTCTGTTGTCTACGGGAGGAACATCCCCACTCTTAGAACGACGTTGTGGGAGGATATATCCAATCTCAACCAAAGCATCACTGGCCCATGGGTGGTGGCGGGGATTTTAACAATATCCTCTTTGCTCAAGACAGGCTTAGCAGTCGCAACCCTCATCCTAGGGACTATCGAGACTTTGCTGAGTGTGTCTCCAGGGCAGAGCTGCAGGATCTCCGTTTTTATGGGCGCTTCTTCACCTGGTGGAATAATCAACATGACCACGGTCGCATCCTAGGGAAAATAGACAGGGTTCTTGTTAACGAGGAATGGATCCTGGCTTTCCCCACCAGTTTTGCCTCCTTCCTTCCCCCCCTGGTCTCGGATCATAGCCCCATGATTATCTCCCTCCCCGCTCCTGCCCCTCGCAAAAGAAGGTTTAAATTTCTTAATCTCTGGACCAAAGACCCCTCCTTTCTCCCCCTGGTCCGTGAAGCGTGGGAGCTTCCCCCTTCGGGAAGTCGTCTTTACTCTATTGTTCAAAGGCTTAGGTATCTCAGATTCGGACTCATAAACCTTCATAAGAAAGAGTTTGGGTCTCTTGGGGACAAAGGCCAAGCCATCAGGAATGAGCTCTGTGAAGTTCAGAAACACTTGGATGGGGATCCATGGAATGCGGCCCTCATCTCCCAAGAAAAGTCCCTTAGGTACAATCTCCTGCTTAGGGACGCTCATGAACTTCTATTCCTTCGCCAGCTCTCGAAGGCCCGGTGGCTTAAGTTGGCTGACTCTAATACTTCCTTTTTTCATAGAGCTATTAAGGCGAGAAAGAACAACAACTCTATTGCGTCAATTGTAAACGATCTTGGAGAGATGCTTAAAACCCCTTCAGACATAGAGAGTTGTCTAGTCACTCACTTCCGTCAACTCTGGGCTCTAGAGCTCCCCCTCAGTGTTCACTGGCTGATCTCAACTTGGACACTGGTAGAACCCTTGACCAATCGTCTTGGGCTATTCTCACCCGGCCGGTTGAAAACAATGACATTAAATCCGCTCTTTTTTCCTTGGGTGACGATAAAGCCCCAGGCCCGGATGGTTACACTGCCAAATTCTTCAAAGCAGCCTGGGACATTATCGGGGAAGACATTTTTGGCGCTATTAAAAGCTTCTTCCATAGTGGACTGCTCCTCAAAGAAATTAACGCCACCCTCATCACCCTTATTCCCAAATCGGATAATGCCTCATCCCCGGGTGACTATAGACCCATCTCCTGCTGCAACACTCTGTACAAAATCATTAGCAAAATTTTGGCAGAGAGGCTTACATATGTCCTTCCCTTTCTTGTGAACCTAGCCAAGGAGCCTTCATCAAAGGTCGCCTTATCTCTGACAACATCCAGCTCTGTTCGTGTCTTATGAAAAACTATCAGAGAGCTCACATTTCCCCAAGGTGCACAATGAAAATGGACATCAGGAAAGCTTTTGACACAGTTGACTGGAGCTTCCTTCAAGAAACCCTCTTTCCTAAACTTCCCCCCTAAGTTTAGTAAGTGGATCTACAATGTGTCACCACCACCTCTTTCTCGATCAACATTAATGGTTCCCCCTCGGCTTCGTTCAAAGGGGAACGAGGGCTACAACAAGGTGACCCCCTCTCCCCCTATCTCTTTGCCCTTGTTATGGATATTCTCTCTCGCCTCCTCGATCAGCTCTCCACCTCTCCAGGCTTTCACTACCACCCATCCTGCAAATCCCTTCGTATCTCCCACCTCTTATTTGCTGATGATGCCCTCTTATTCTGCAAAGGAGACCAAAGTTCCATTTCCCTCATGCTTAATAAAGTCAATATCTTCTCGGAAGCATCCGGCTTAATGCTCAACCCTGCAAAATCTGATCTATTCCTTGGTGGGGTTAACCCCGCCCTTGCTGAATCTTTTATCCACCTTACAGGGTTTAACCAGGGCTCTTTCCCATTCCGCTATCTTGGCATTCCGATCACGGCTAGGAAGCCTAGAGCTGCTGATTTTAACCCCCTACTTGACAGTATTCGTAAAACCATCACTGCTTGGGGTAGTAAATCTCTCTCTTTCGCGGGTAGGCTAACTCTCATCCAGAGTACTCTCTCTGGTATTGTTGGCTTCTGGGCCTCTTGCATCACGATTCCTAAGAATATTATCAAAAGAATCATTAAATGCCTCCGTTCATTCCTATGGTCTGGTGATGCAGACAGCAATGCCACTCCTTCTGTGGCCTGGAGCGACCTCACAAACACTAAGAAAAATGGTGGCCTTGGTCTTAAAAACATCCATAATTGGAATATGTGTTTTACGCTCAAAACCATCTCAGCTATCACCCATGACTCTGAGCGGCTTTGGATCCAATGGATCCATAAGCATTTTTACCTGGCCTTCACAGTATCTGGACAACCACTGCTAAAGGTAATGACCCTTGGACCTGGAAAGCCATCCTCCATGCCAGGAACTGGTGGATGGAGCAATGTGGTTCATTTAATGATGCCATCTCCCTTTTCAGTTCGTACCCCACCCGTCCTAGGGTCAGTTCGTTCTATAATGATGTCTCCACTCCTCCGAGGAACTTTTACTGGTACACTATTTGTTGGAAAAATTGGTCTATCCCCAAAGCTAAATTTATCTGTGGATTACTCTTAAAGGCAAACTTAAAACTTGTGATAAGCTCCAATCTTGGGGCATATGTCTTGCTAACAGATGCTGGCTCTGTGAGCAAGCTCAAGAGACAAGCAACCATCTTTTCTTTCATTGCAGGTACTCAACAGGGTCTGGTGGACTATCTGTGACTGGCTAGGAATCCCTACCAACCAGAAAAGCCTACGCAGCTGCTCAACCTGGATCACCCGCTACTGCAAGAGGCATCGCCCAATGGACTTAGTGAAAAGAGCGGCTGTCGCAAACGTTGTCTATCACCTTTGGATCGAAAGATGCAAGCGGGCCATGGCCAACCAAGCCAGGGATCCCCCTCTCATTATTCTTGACATCAAAGCTGCTACGAAAGCGATCATTTCGACAAAGATGAAAAGCTCCAGCACTGATTATGATTGGCTCGATAGGGTACTCTGCTCCTAGGAGATGAAAGATTTGTAATTCTAGTTGTTCTGGTATTTTTGATCATTGGGGTGGGGCTGCTAGGGTGGTTTTGTATATCCACCCTCCCCCTTAGCTGTTTTATGCTCGTTTAGTTTTCAGATATATAGGGTCTCTATGTATCTAATGTTACGCTTCTTCTTATATTATTATTAATATATGCACATCTCTTTATTCCAAAAAAAAAAGAATTTGAGAGGGTACCGAATGTTAGTCACATCAGTGTAAGCATTTTTCTTTAGACAATACTGACAATTAATATAGTTGATTATCTTTTCAATGCAGAAACTTGAATAAAGAATCGCTATCAAAAGAGAAAACTGAACATACCAGATATAAGAGGAAAGATGTAGAGGGTCGTAGGCTACTTGACAAGACTAACGAGCCACAACAGGTAGGGGAAGTCTCGGGATTTTTTTTTTGAAAAGAAGTATTTGAGAGGGCTTGAAGATGAGTGCGTGAGGGTTTGGATACAGCGGCGATGAACTCAAATGAGAGTTCCTTGTAAGTAGGTTACGGTGACGAACATGAGGAGAAAAATATGACATTTATAGATTTATAATGGCCTAAAGTTAGGAGATAATTTTTGTAGAATATTCTAGAATAAGGATCATGAGGTAGAATTTAATAGAACTAAAATAGAATATAAAGAGGATAAAATAATTTTACCATGAAAATTATTGATTATAAATTATTAAATAAATCACATTAATGTAGATAGTTGAAAAATAAACAATTATTTATACAGCATAATTTTTGTATATTAAATGATTGTGTCGACTGAAAAGATTGCCATTTATAAGATATGCAAAATAAATCCATAAAAATGAATAGTAATTTATCATATAATCATTATTTTTTTTTTGGTATTTCATTCTTCCTCACTTAAAGAAAGCTTCGACCCCGAAGCTTAAACTTATGTCAATAACTAAAACTAAATGGCTCACATTCAAAATACTCACTAATTAATGTATGTGTTGTTTCATTCTACCACCCTGAAAAAAAAGTTACGACCTCGTAACTTAAATATGTACCTTATCAAACATGTGCGGGTATTTCTTTTTCATCTCATCCTCCACTTCCCATGTGGCTTCCTCAGTACCATGATTAGACCATAGTATCTTGACCATTCGGGTAGTCTTTGATCTCGTATCCCTTGTCTTGGTATCAAGAATTCTGATGGGGTACTCCTCGTACGAGAGACTTTGATCTAATTCCACCACCTCCGGTTGTAGAATATGAGATGGGTCTGGTATATACTTTTTGAGCTGAGAAACATGGAAAACATCATGTACTTTCTCCAACTCCATAGGCAACGCAAGTCTATAAGCAACATTTCCTACTCGCTCCAAAACTTCATATGGCCCTATAAACTTCGGACTTAATTTTCCCTTCTTTCCAAATCTCGTGACTCCTTTGGTGGGTGATACCTTCAAGAACACCTTTTGTCCCACCTCAAATTCTATAGGCCTCCTTTTCATGTCAGCATAAGACTTTTGTCTGTCTTGAGCAGCTTTCATCCGGTCCTGTATTATCCGAACTTGATTCATAGTCTCCTCAATCAATTGTGGTCCAAGCACCACAGTTTCACTGATATCATTCCAGCAAAGTGGGGTTCTACACTTCCTTCCATAAAGAGCCTCGTATGGGGCCATCTTGATGCTAGTGTGATAACTATTATTGTATGAGAACTCTATCAAGTGTAGTTTATCAACCCAAGAACCTTGGAAGTCCATGACACAGGCTCGAAGCATATCTTCCAGGGTCTGAATAGTTCTCTCGGTTTGTCCATCCGTAGCCGGATGAAAAGCGGTACTAAGATTTAACTTAGATCCCATGGCCTTTTGGAACTGACTCCAGAATCGAGAAAGGAATCTTGAGTCTCTGTCTGAGATTATTGTTGTCGGGACTCCGTGATACCTTACCACATTTTTGATGTAGGCATCCACCAACTGCTGCATTGACCAAGTATCCTTCATTGGTATGAATCTGGCTGTTTTGTGAGTCTATCAACAATTACCCAGATTTGATTCATCCCACTCTTCGTCAAGGGAAGTCCAACAATAAAGTCCATCGAAATAGAATCCCACTTCCACTTAGGCACCTCTAGTGGTTGTATTAGGCCCCATCGCTTGTGTTCAAACTTCACCTTCTGGCAAGTCAAACATCTAGATACAAATTCAGCAACTTCCCTCTTCATTTTCGGCCACCAGAAGTGTTTCTTGAGATCCTTGTAACTTATCACCACCCGGATGTACTGAATATGGAGTATTATGCGCTTCTTGCATCAACTTCTCTTTACCTCTCTGCATTTCTGTGGTACACACCATCTGCCTCGGTACCTCATACTTCCATCATCATGAATTGCAAAATCGGTAGCTTTACCTTCCTTTATCTTCTCGCGGATTCTTTCAAGCTTCACATCTCCAGGTTGCCCTTTAATAATCTCAGCATAAACATCTAAGGTGATAGTCATGTTGAACAATTTAATCTCTCTGTCAACTCCACCAGGCTCCATCACCTCCAAATTCATCTTTTCAAACTCATTGCATAACTTTTTGCTAAGTACCCACATGGGATTCATAGTGTGTGTCCTCTTCCTGCTCAATGAGTCAACTACAACATTGGCTTTACCTTCATAGTAAAGAATCTCCAGGTCATAGTCCTTGATAAGCTCTAGCCATCTTCTTTGTCTCATATTCAACTCTTTCTGAGTGAAAATGTATTTCAAGCTTTTATGATCAGTAAAGATCTTGCACGAAGTGCCATATAGATAATGTCTCCAGATTTTTAGGGCAAAGACGACCGCTGCTAGCTCCAAGTCATGCGTCGGATACCTGGTTTCGTATTCCTTCAACTGTCTTGAAGCGTATGCGATCACCTTACCATGTTGCATCAGTACACACCCCAGGCCATACTTTGAAGCGTCACTATAAACTGCAAAGCCTTCAGTCCCTGATGGTAAGGTCAACACTGGTGCTGTAGTCAACCTTTCCTTTAGAACTTGAAAAGCTTTTTCACAATCTTCATCCCACAAGAACTTCACTGACTTCTTCATAAGATTGGTGAGAGGTCTAGCGATCTTCGAGAAGTCTTTAACAAATCTTCTGTAATACCCTGCCAGCCCCAGAAAACTTCTAATCTCAGTCATGTTGGTCGGTCTAGGCCAATCTCTTACTGCTTGCACCTTAGCTGGGTCTACAGAGATGCCAGCACTTGTAATAATGTGCCCCAGGAATGCGACTTTCTCCAACCAAAATTCACACTTTGACAATTTGGCATACAACTTGTTGTCTCGCAACGTCTGCAATACCTGCCTCAGATGATTTTCATGTTCCTCCAAACTCTTAGAATATATAAGTATATCATCAATAAATACCACCACGAACTGATCAAGATAGGGCCCGAAAATCCTGTTCATCAAATCCATAAACACTGCCGGGGCGTTAGTTAGACCAAATGGCATTACGGTGAATTCATAGTGCCCGTACCTCGTCCTGAAGGCGGTCTTTGGAATATCCTTCTCAGCAATCTTCAACTGGTGATATCCAGACCTCAAATCAATTTTGGAGAATACGCCCGCACCTTGCAGCTGGTCGAACAAGTCATCAATTCTGGGTAAAGGATACTTGTTTTTCACGGTGACTTGGTTGAGCTCTCTATAATCGATGCACAATCTCAATCCTCCATCCTTCTTTTTAACAAATAAGACGGGTGCTCCCCAAGGTGACACGCTTGGACGGATGTACCCTTTGTCTAATAACTCTTCGAGCTGAACTTTCAACTCTTTCATCTCAGTTGGTGCCATCCTATACGGCGCTTTCGAAATGGGTCCGGTGCCAGGTACTAGATCAATACTGAACTCCACTTCCCTGTCAGGCGGCATGCCAGGGATCTCTTCAGGGAAAACATCAGGGAATTCGTTCACCACCCGGATCTTGGAGATTTTCTCTACCTCCACATTCAAGTCTTGGACATAACAGAGGTATGCTTGATGTCCCTTCCTGATCTTGCCTAAGATGTTCATGGCCGAAACAATCTTCACCCCTGGTTTGCTCTCTACCCCTTTGTAAGATATTCTTTGCCCTGAAGGTCCTTTGAGGATGACCTTCTTCTCAAAACAGTCCACCCTTCCCTTATGCTTACTTAACCAATCCATCCCAAGAATTACATCAAAATCTTTGAGGTCAAATTGAATCAAATCAGCAACTAGATCTACCCCTTTTACATTTACCCTTACTCCCTCCAATAAATTAGAACACTGAATCACCTCCCCGGACGGAATAGATACAGAAACAGATATAGGGGCATTCGCTACCAAATTCAATTTATTCATAAAAGAGGATGCTATGAAAGAATAGGAAGCACCAGTATCAAACAGGATAAAAGCGGGAGTGTTCTGGACAAGGAAAGTACCAGTGATCACATTGTCCCCAGCTTCGGCCTCGGCTCGACTCATCACATTAATCCTTCCCGGATTACGGTAGTTGTTGTTGCCATTATTGTTGTGGTTGTTGTTGCCTCCCACACCAATATTCTGCTTATTGTTGTTTTGGGTAGATCCTCCAGAGTTGTTTTGGTTTCCACTTCGATTCTGGTAGTTCTGATTGTTCCTACTCGCATCATGTCTACCTTGGCCTTCATTGCTTCTCTGAGGGGTACCACCTGAGGTATTTTTGTAGCATTCATACGATCGGTGGCCCTCCTTGCCACAAGTATAGCATTTGACCTGGTTTCCATGGCAATCTTTCCCTGGGTGGTCTCGACCGCATTTCTTGCAATAAAAATGCCTTCTTCCTTGGTTCCATGATCCCTGATTTTGATTCCCTCCAGACTTTGGTCGCTCATCATAGTTGGGACGAGGCCTCTTATCTTGACCCTGGTTATGAAAGGACCCTCTTTTATCATAGTTTCCTTCAACCTTCCTCTTGTTTCCAGCCTGAACTTCTCTCTTCTTCTGCTGAATACGATCAAGGTTAGCTGCTCTCTCATATGCCTCGTGGAGGGTGGTAAAAGTGAAGCAACTCAGAATCTCTTGCAGCCGAAAGGCTAACCCGCCAATGAACTTCTCTATCTTAGCTGCTTCATCAGGAACTAGTGTCGGGGCAAATCTGGCCAACTCCATAAATTTAGTGTAGTATTCTTGAACTGACAATGAGAGCTGCTTCAACTCCTGAAATTCTTGGTATCTTCGTATCCTCACATGCTCTGGATAGAAACGCTTCCGAAGTGCCACCTTCAGTGCTTCCCAGTCAAAGTTGGGCTGAGCTTGGAAAGTGGCTCGGTTGGCAGTCCACCAGGTGTCAGCTTCCTTTTGAGGTAGTATACCACATGCTCACCCTTCTTTCAGCAGGGCAATTCACTGCCTCGAGGATCTTATCCATGTCACGGATCCAGTCTTCGAGAATAACGGGATCCTCATCTCCAGAATAAAAGTCCGGCTTCATATTGGCAATCCTCTTAGAGTAGTCTTCATTGACATGGGCTCCCTGGTTTTGGTTCAGGATCTGAGCATGTCCTTGAACCAGCTGAGCAATGTTGACAGCCAGCTGCCGCAACTCATTCAAATCTGCATTTCCTGCCATTTGCCTAGCTCTTTGCCTCGTCTGGTATGTATGTACGATTCGATCTATTCTTGAAACTCCAGGCCTTAAGTCTGGATTTCCAACCATTAACCCTAATCTACATTAGTGTAATTAACTATTGACCCAAAAATTTCCATAAGGAAATATACATGTAGATACTAAACTCCATAATATTTAACAAATTCATAATCCACGAATAATAACCAAAAGTTTTAGGTCTCAAAGACATTAATTCATCCCACATTATAAACAATAACATAACTCAAAATGTCTTATCATCCCAAAAGTAATCAACCAAGCAATTAACAAAGCAATCACCAAGTCAAAACATCACAAGAGTAGATAAATTTCCCATACCCTAGAAACCGGCTTATCAAATTTTGAAATTCTAACTCATTTATTCCAAATTAGACCTCTCATAGCCTAATTCCCAGTCTAAGGCTCTGATACCACTTGTAACACCCCGGTTTCTAACAATATATAACCTCGATTTATTGGTAACATAATTATTGGTTCGCAGCGGAAATATAAATAAATAAAACAAAACCTAACCGGAATGTTATCGCCACACTCATCCTATGAGTGCTAAGGCTTAGAAAATTATAGCTCACAATATAAACTTAACGTCAACAAAATTAATAAAAGTCCCAAGTGTAAGTTAAAACATTAAAATCTCCTCAAATGTTCATGAACCAAATGAATAAAATACTAGTTGTTACGCCCCTCTAATCCCAGCATCTCAATCATCCATACCTGCGGTCAAAAACATAACAACACACAAGAAAGGACCGCGCAAATCAGAGAAACTGAGTAAACCCTGCAACACCTCGTCAAATACATTTTGAAAACCCATTTGAGCACAATAAACATCCATAGCCACATAACAAATCAAACAATAGCATTAAGAATCAATTCAATCACCAACCAATATATCACAATCCAATTCTGGGATGATGGGAGTCACCAAAGTTCCATAAATCATAAATTCCAATAATTGGTACCACAACAGAGTTGGGACCGATCCAGTTCACCCTCACTCTAAGTCCTTAAGTGTGCACCCCCCAAAAGTTTTTCTAACTAATGGAGTAGATCATAGAGCTTAGCTGCGGTCTGAGACTCAACAGCGCAAATATATATAATTTATCCAAGGTTTTCCAATTCCAAGTCTCCCATCAATTCCAGAATAAAATAGCCATATATGTAATATCAACGTTCTCAAATCATTCCATACCATCAATATCGTACAAGCATAATTTAACAATCACAACCAATATAATCAGTGTCAAAATAGCACACACAATCACAAAGTAAAGATAGGTGAACACAAGGTTTACCTGGAATCCGTACCAAAGAAGACAATCAGCAACGATCAATCACAAACAGTCAACTAGCACGCCTCGCCAAAACACCCGGAATCTATATTTTAATATAGTATCATTATTAGCATACTTTATAACTACTTCATTCTCTTCTTTTTTTTTACGCGTACATGTGACAATAAAATAAATATTCGACACTCGCAGCACATGCATTCTTCGGGACTCTTTACATTAAGATATATATAAATATCACATCCGATACAAGGTATACGTAAAATTATGCACGTAAGTATTTGTGTATAAATATTAAAATATGGGCAAGTGGTGTACGAATATTAAAATATTAACAAGTGGGGTATAATAAGTATTAATAAACCACGATCGACAACTCAGTCATGTATTAGTAACCGGATGTGTGCGTGTATGTTTATAAATTAGTTGTTTAGAATATAGAAAATGCCGAAAGGGAAAATATATTTACGGCAGGAGATGAATCTACCGTAATGCAAACTGAACAACAATTAAATACTAGTATAGATTGGAAACTTTTCTTTATGTTTTTATATAAAACAAAAGAGCAAATACAAGTTAAACTCCAGCCGTAGCGAATTTGAGAGGGTACCGAATATGTTAGTCACATCAGTGTAAGCATTTTTCTTTAGACAATACTGACAATTAATATAGTTGATTATCTTTTCGATGCAGAAACTTGAATAAAGAATCGCTATCAAAAGAGAAAACTGAACATACCAGATATAAGAGGAAAGATGTAGAGGGTCGTAGACTACTTGACAAGACTAACGAGCCACAACAGGTAGGGGAAGTTTCGGGATTTTTTTTTTGAAAAGAAGTATTTGAGAGGGCTTGAAGATGAGTGCGTGAGGGTTTGGATACAGCGGCGACGAACTCAAATGAGAGTTCCTTGTAAGTAGGTTACGGTGACGAACATGAGGAGAAAAATATGACATTTATAGATTTATTAATGGTCTAAAAGTTAGGAGATAATTTTTGTAGAATATTCTAGAATAAGGATCATGAGGTAGAATTTAATAGAACTAAAATAGAATATAAAGAGGATAAAATAATTTTACCATGAAAATTATTGATTATAAATTATTAAATAAATCACATTAATGTAGATAGTTGAAAAATAAACAATTATTTATACAGCATAATTTTTGTATATTAAATGATTGTGTCGACTGAAAAGATTGCCATTTATAAGATATGCAAAATAAATCCATAAAAATGAATAGTAATTTATCATATAATCATTATTTTTTTTTTGGTATTTCACTAGTAAGAATTAGGTTATTCATCATGTGGTTCGATCTCCCTTGTTTCAAATAGACCCCTAGTTATTTACCAAAGTCTCTAGTCACAGGCACACCCGCCTCTAATCCAAGGATATGAGTTCTTTCAGGACTCACATTTTTGGATAATGTAACTGAAGACTTGTTAAAACTAATAACCTATCCAGAGGCATTACGAAAATCCTCCAAACATTCTTGCATTATCCGCATTTGCCTCAGAGTAGTAGCACCAAAAAGGACCAAATCATCAGCAAAAAATACATAAGAAATCATAGTGTCTTTCCTTGTAAAAAAGATAATAAGAAATGTATTAAAACACCCTAAACTGTTATACTAATTGTACTTGTATAAATAGATGATGTACTATTTAATTAAACAAGTTTAGTATACAAAACTCTATTGTGTGAAAATACAAGTGATTCTGCTATTCTTCCTCTGATTTCTCATGTTCTCTACGTTTTTTTTTCTTCTCCAACCTTGTTCTCGTACATGGTATCAGAACTACACGCTCCAGATTCACGTGCGCGTTATCACTCTTTTCATTCGCATCCATAGAGTTCAACAACTGTAAACTGTCTTCGTCCAATCTTCATCAACTCGTCGGAATTTCAACGATCAAGCTACAAGGAGAAAAGAACTACTTGAGTTGGCACACTTAAATGTTGAACCTCTTCGAATATGTTGGTGTAAACGACATGGTCAAATATGAGTCTACTCCAAGCAAGAAGATTATGAAGGATGGATCTGAAATTGATAATCCAGATTTCAAGAAATGGAAAGAAATAGACGCGCCTTGGTGAGAACCTGATTGCATTGCTCTCACTATCGGTTGTGACTCTTCAAGCAAGATTTGGGAAGAGCTTCGTAGTGAATTCTTGTTGTCAACGAAGGAAAAAGAGTTTCAACTCAAGAACAGACTGCGTTCATTGAAGCTAGAAGAAATGCAATCAATCAAGGATTATGTGAAAGATTTTAAATCTATTTGTGACAATCTCGCCACTATTGGAAAACCAGTTCCAGATGAAGACAAGGTGGTGATGCTCACTTAAGGCTATGGGGCGTGATACAAGATTCTTAGATCTGTTATGCTGAGCAAGGCTCTGTATCTGACTCTGAAACAATTTGTTTCAGCTCTGGAAGATTATGAAGCAAGAGAAGGAGATGAAGGGAAAGAACTAAAGATTGAAGAAAGCCGGGGGATGTGTTCGCCAATGCCGCATTCAATACAAACACCGCAATGTCTAACCTAGATTAGAAAGATAACACTTCTAATCATGGAAGAGGCGGTCGATTCGGAAGTAGAGGTAGGGGACGACAAGGAAGCGGTCGCGGCAGGTACCAAGGCTACCACCAGAACTACTCAAATCCTTGCCAGATTTGCGGGAGGACAAATCACACAGCCTTGAGCTGCTTCTACCACTGGGATCACTCCTACCAGATCTATGACCCAAAATCGACCCCAACTAATTCACAACAAACTGCAAATTTACCCGCTCCAGCCCCTCGGGCCCTGGCAACGATGACGTATTATCCTCCCGATGAGTCCTACTATGTGGATTCAGGAGCTACTTCTCATATGGTGACATCGCCAGATAAAGTTGCGTCTCCTACTCTGTATACTGGTAGTGAATCTGTTTTTGTGGGAAATGGAGACGAATTGTCGATTAGGTATGTACTGGAAATGCTAAATTCACAGGGGTAGTAGGCAAAAAACTGGAGTTAAAAGATGTATTGGTTGTTCTTGAGTTACAAAAGAATCTGATACCGGTTAGCAAATTAACCAAGGATAATTTTTTCTCAGTTGAGTTTGTTGACACTGGATTTGTTGTGAAGAACCGACTGACAGGGCAATTCTAGCCAAGGGTAGTAAGGATGGAAATTCATACAATTTGAAGAGATCAACTATTCAAGCTCTTCAGGCAATCAAGGGGAGCAAAACTGCAGATGATATTTGGCATAAATGTTTGGGACATCCTCATTTCAAGGTCCTAAAGCTACTTAGTTCAGATAATAAAATTGATGTTTCATCTTGGAATAAAAGTGTGACTGTGTGCAGTAGTTGCCAGCTTAGTAAAAGCTATAAGCTTCCTTTTAGAGATGTAGAAAGTAAAGCATCTGAGATTCTTGAGAAAGTCCACTGTGATTTGTGGGTCTTGCTCCAATTGTGTCTAGTCAAAGGATGGAGTACTATGTGATTTTTGTAGACGATTACTCAAGGTTCACTTGGTTTTATGATCTCAGCAAGAAATCAGATTTCTATGATACTTTTGTTCTGTTTCAACGGATGACAGAACTTCATTTTGGGAAAAAGATAAAAATCTTTAGGTGTGATGGGGGTGGAGAATTTTTTAGCCAAACGTTTATGACTCATCTTCGTCAGTGTGGGATTATCCAACAGATTTTGTGTCCTCACACTCCAGAACAGAATAGAGTAGCTGAGCGTAAACACAGACATATTGTTGAGATGGGGCTTGCACTCTTGCTCTATGCCGGTCTTCCATTATTTCTCTGGGTGGAAGCTTTCATGACTGTTGTGTTCCTCGTCAATTGCCTACCTGCTACACCTTTGCAATCCCAAATCCCATTTTGTCTAGTGTTCCAAAAGGATCCTGGTTATGCTTGAAATACCCCAAACCTATAAAACATGGATTAAATATTTAATCATATTAATTAAGGCCTAAACATGCCTTACAAGTCAACTGAGAACAACAGTGGTCAACACAAAACAAGATGTTGCACCCTTTGACTGTTAAGGGTAAATAAATACCCAAATAAACTTCTTAGGACCTAAAAATTTGTCCTAAGCATATTAAAATACTACTAAACATATTATAACTGTTGGACAACACTCCAACACAAAGAAAAATCATTTACATGCTTCAAGGTCAAAAGGGGCAAAAAGGTGCTCTAGGAAAACCTTAAAAATCAAATGACCTCTAAATGATATAAAATTTAATTACATGATCAAATATCATGTAAGGAGCACAACAAAACCGTTGTCAAAGAAAACCAAGCCCAGAAACACCTTGCGACACAAAATGTGCACTAAAACTCCTTAAAGCACGTTTTTGTGTAATCGCCTTCTAAATTGGTTTTAAATGGGCTAAAAGGTTATAAATACCTTTAAATATAATAAAATATCATATTATATGATATTAGGAATTTAATTCCAGAAATTTACGAATTTTTACAAATTTAATATTAAAATATTAATAAAACCCTAATGTGGGGCCCGTTTGGGTCAACATTGACTAAGTTGGTCAATGTTGACCATTGACCACGAAATGGACAACAAGAAATCAGATAATTAAGTCTCTTAACAGACCAAGAGACAAGAGACATGTGACAATTAAATATATGCTCTTACTTTTACATAAAATAACAAAAAAAAGACAAACTTTACCTTATAAAACAAAACAAGTGGGCTCCACTTTCCTTACCCATGTGAGCCAACCGAATTGGAGCCTCCAATTGCTCCTCTTCCTCCTTGCAATTCGGTGCTCCAAGCTGGTACAAGACAAGAGATGAGTTACCTTACAATAATGGAATTAAAGTAACATTATTTAACTCATTTTCATTCAAAATTGGCTCCAATCATGCCCTACCCTTGCCAATCAATCACGGCTGCCTCCTTGCCTTATCTCCACCGAATTCCCCTTCAATTATCAGCATCAATCAATGAATGATGAGTCATCAAACCAATAATGACCTAAAATATTCAAAAACGTGACTTTAAGACAATATTAGCTCATTTCCCTTCATTCTTTCTTTCCAGCCGAGTTTGCTCTGTCCAAGAGCTCTCTTTGGCTCCCCTCCAACCATGGGTAAGTGTACAAGCACCATTGATGAGGTTTCAAGCTCTAGGTAAGCTCTTAAGGCATAAAAATGCCCATTTTCTTCATCTTTCTTTCCTTTTTCGATTGATCTACACTCCAACCTTTTCTATACATCTATGTAGAGTGATTTGGAGGTTAGAGGAAGTGTTGGTTTCGTACATAACCAGATCTAAGGAGGAAAGTTCAAGTCTTGACCATTTAAGGTAAAAATGTGCTTTAAGCTCATAACTTTTGATTCCCTTCAAATTCGGCTGTGAGACTTTTCTCATAGCCTCATCTTCTTCTCCTTTTCATGTGGAATCTGTTGGTAAGCCATTTGGAGCAAGGGTGGCCGAGATCCAAAGGAAATACCCTCTTTTAAGGCATTTTCCAAGGTAAAACCTAATAACAAGGTAGCTTGTTGAGATCTAGCTATTTCCTATGTCAATATGGTAGATCTAACACCTTGTGGTGTGTTTGATTCAGGTCGAAACCATCTTGAACTCTCCTTGCATTCTTAAGGTGATTTTTGCCTTAAACCTTACATTAAATTACTTCTTATGGTTAGATCTTGCTTGGAGACTAACTAGGCCTTGTTTTCTGTTTGAAAACATGTAAAACAAGCTGTGGAGAATCTCTACTTAAGGTGGCCGAACCAAACAAGGTTCTATCTAGGTTAAATCAAGGTATAAATTACTTAAAACCTTAACTTGTTACATTAATACAAGTTTAAGCTATTCCTAATTAATTGCCGTGAGTGAAGAGGTAAAATAAGGTCTTGTTTGACCTTAAAATGTTTAAGAAATGGTTTAATAAATTTTATAACTAATTAAACAAGCATAAGTGTCAAATTTAAGACATTATGTGGAAGTTTGGTAATTAAACAAAGAATCTATGGTGAGGCCGAAAATTTATATGTATTTTGGGACATTTATGTGTAATTTATTTTGTGAGCAATATTTGTAATAAGGCCATGTATTTTAGGCCATTTTATTTATGCATTTACAAGCTTTTAATTAAGTTTAAGTAGTATAAATGCATTACCGAAAATAAATGGGGTATTAGGTGTAATTAAATTAAATTTGGGGGCTTTAGAATAATAAGGCCGAAAATTAGAGGTAAAAAGGAGTTAAAATAAAGTTTATAAGATTTTATAAAGTTTTGGGGTTAAATGGTGATTTCTAGAAAGTATGGGTACTAAACCGTAATTATAAGGAATTGTTGGTCAAGGAAATATTAAGGAGGTCAACATTGACCATATGCTAGGTTTTGACCAAAAGAAATAAGTTAGATAACTTATTTAAGGTTTTATAATAAGTTATGTATTTAATGGTAATATTTTTATGACATATGTGGTAAATATGTTATTACCAAAAATAAAGGGTGTACAATGGTATTTTAAACACCCATGGGCTATTAGAAATTTTTAGGAATTTATTTGGTGGTTTTTGGAATTAAAATAAACTATATATGTATAATATATAGTTATTATGTCATTATGACACTTTGGAGAGATATAGATGGTGGAATGGTAAATACCAAGAGTATATGGATTAATAAGGATATTTATAACCCTTTGGTAAAATTTGGAGATTTTTAGAATTATATACGAGTATCTATTGAGATATGTGTATAAGATATGATTTTAATGATATGGTAAAACTATATGTTATAAATAGGGCCAAATGGCAATTATAGAATAGCACAAGGGTGTTCAGAATTTACAAAAAATAACCATAGGTTATACTCTTTTATAAGTTAGAAATGTTATATTAAATGGAATATATAACATGGTATGATTTAAGGGGTGATTTTGTTAATTAAGGAAACTATGGTTTATGGAAAAGAATAAGATTTTCTTATGGTGCCTAAGAGGCAATATAAAATAGTTTTGTATAAAAACTATAGGTTATAAGTTAAGGGGAATAAAAAAAATATCACATAGTATGATATTAGTATATGGTATAACATTAAATAATGTTATGTGGTCAAAAGGGATTTAAATGAAGTTAAGGGCTATACCGAGTTAATAAGAGTTGGAAAATGAATTTTAGACTAAGGTCTATGATGTTATAAATGTTATAACAATTATATTGTTTAGATGGAATTAATATAAGGAAGGGTACTCACATAAAACAATGTGACAAACTATAAATGAATGGGATCTATAAACTAAGGTATTTATGGAATAAACCTTAGGAGTTGTAAATGTACAACATAAAATGTTACATAATATTAGGATAACAATCTTAATACAAGTTGTACAATACAATACAACTAATGGGAATAATCATCTAAAAAAGATGATAAAATGTAACATAAAATATAAGAGTTTATGAAACTCATGAGAATTACCTACGTGGTAAAAATATATACATACACAAGAATAATGTATATAAGGTGGATATATGTATATTTTGGTTGAAAACCATATGATTTAATGGTGGTGGTTATTAAAAAAATAATATAGTTACGAACTATAAGTTATGAATTTAGAATGCAATATAATATAAGAATGCATGCATACATGCAACTATAGGTTACGTACCTAAACTAGATGTGGATAAGATTAAAATAAATATAAGGAATTACTAACGTTAAGTTGAAATAGTTTTGACGTACGCGTTTTAAGTAACAAAGCCGACTGTTTTAGAAAAACCTGTAACAAACAACTGTAGAAAACAGGGGTGAACTGTCGGGGTTGCTTATTATTCGGAAATACCGGATGTAGTTAGTCATGGAGACTGACTTATAGTTTTATTACCGTTTAGAGTATACTTCTGACAAGGACGCTTGACGAGCTAACGGACTACACGGAGCGTAGGATCTTGCTGATTCATACTCCACCGTAATACAGTCAGAGTGAACGGTATGTAAAGGGGTTTGATCCGAGTTGTCCTAAGGTTGCTCCTTGGGCTCGGATTTGGTTGATATAACTTGTATGTTGTTATGTGTCTCTGATTGTCTTTGAGGGCTTCCTCAGTTCAGACTTCTGTGTGATCTGTGATAAGATTGATTGTCTGAATGTGATAATTAATATGCATGAACTGTATATTTATAGCTGCTATTATTTACTGTTGTTGAGTTAACAGTATTGGTTCGTATATATGAACCTATATATATAAAACGAACTAGCGGCTGTGGTGCTATCTTATATGAAATATAAGGAACGTAAGTAAAACGTTGTAGCACTATGATAATAACATATACATATTATCTGAGACTTTTATACGGAGCATTGGCCTTTCTATACGCCGCTCTGTATCTAGCACTGGATCCCGAGTTTACAGACTCCGGATTGGACTAATGACTTAGTCTGCTGTGTTAGAAAATTTGGTAATGCGATGCGATGGTATAATTAATTAATTAATGGAATGGAAGAAAGCCAAGAGGATGTGGCTCTTGGTGCGCGCTTTGTGATCACAAAAACGATACCAGGATGTCCGCGTACGGGTCCGTAATTATCAAGAAAATTTCCCGTGAGCTAGAATGGCTCGTTGGTCGGAGGACTCTACCGTTGGAGTGGCTACTGCCGTGGGTGACCCGCCATAATAGATGGGTAACTAGAGGCATGTCGTTTTTAACGAGACATTGTCACTAGGTATAACTGAACAACTAAAACAATTGAGACTTATACAGTGGGAACAATACATGGACGAGACTTAATACTGTTTATTATTCTCGTTGTTTCGCTTTGTTGTTCATTGGTTATACTTGTGGTTATTTTGTTGTGTGTTGATGGTTGGATGGAGCCTAAAGGCTAAGGTAAATTAAATATGAAAACTGTACGCTACGGTGAATGTACATGGTACATTAAATTGTTATTGCTCGATACGTTCGATATACAAATGTTATTGAAATTCTATGAATGTTGGTTTGGATGGATGACTAATGTTTATGGATATTTGGATGGTTGATATGTATATTATACATTATGCTTCAGTTTTGATTATAACTGTAAAAAGGAAAAGCATGAAACCAATCTAATAATAAGATGGTTAAGATGACAAGTGACCATTAGGGTCCAGGCCCGGCATACTCAGCGCTATCGCTGATACTACACCATTTCAGGTTGTTGACCATTGTCGGAGCTGAAGAGCAGGAACAGGGTAATTGGAGATGTTGTATAGTAATGAAGATAGTGTATGGTCTTATGGTAAGGTTATGTATTATCAGGATTGGGTAGTCGCTCACTTGTCGATGTTTATGGTTATGGACTTAGTATGATGTATAGGAGTTCTCGTTATCACTGCGGTTAGCAGTTGTTTATTTTGGAAGTTGGATGTAGTTTGGCTACGTTGCTCGCATGGGCGAGTAATGGCCGGTGACGCCCGAGTGAGTTTTGTAATTGTTAATTATTTTCCGCTGCGAGACGTTTTTAGTTATTGCTACGTGAGGGATTATATCGTGATTATGGAGAGGGGTGTTACAATGCTACTATCAGAATATTTGGGTGTAAGTGTTTTCCTATGCTAAGGTATAACAATTCTCATAAGTTGCAACCTCGGTCATTACCTTGTGTCTTTATTGGATACAACAATCTACACAAAGGGTATAAGTGTTATCACCCTGAGACACGCAAGGTTTATATCTCTAGGCATGTAGTCTTTGATGAGCAGACCTTCCCCTACCTTAAAACATCAACTATAAGCCCACATGACCAACGCTTATTTGTCACTACTTTCAAATTGTTTACCCAAGACACCACTGAAGATCCACCTAAGCCTATAACTCAAGCTTCATCCTTGCCACATAATACCTGTCATACCCAACTTCCTAATTTACATCCCAACTTTCCTAACCTCATTTCTCTCAACCTACTTAGTTCCCCATCTACACCAGATCCGCAAATACCAACTGATAATACCACAGTCCCAGAAACAACAACTGAAACTACCTTTGCACCAGAATTAAATCACACTGTTATTGCATAACCTGATATAATAATTCCTCCATATGACCAGTCTAACACTAGTACACCCATTGATCTGTTCGTTGAGCTACCCATCTCACAACCTCCTGATCTATATACTCATGCCATGACTATAAGATCCAAGAGCAGAAATTTAAATACTGCACTAACTGTTTCCCAAGCAACTGAACATGAACCACTAACTGTTAAAGAAGCTTTATGCAGTTCTCAGTGGGTCACTGCAATGACAGAGGAAATGGATGCTCTTCAACGCAACACTACTTGGATTCTTGTTCCTCGAAATTCAAACATGAATATCGTCGGATGTAAGTGGGTGTTCAAAATAAAACGAAATCCAGATGATACGGTTGAGCGGTACAAAGCTCGCTTAGTAGCCAAGTGATTTCACCAAGTTGCAGGAATTGATTTTGGGAAAACGTTTAGTGAAATACCCCAAATTAATAAAACATGGATTAAAATATTATCACATTAATAAGGCCTAA